>OZ023176.1:10607121-10992121 GCA_963678695.2 Diplodus puntazzo
AAAGCTTCTCACTTTGAGGGTAATTATAGCCGATAGAGCAGGGCTTCACAGCCCCTTAATGACAGAGTGGCTAAGCCCTGTCCATCACGTGTGCATACAGACAAACACACACACAATCTCTATTTCTTTATCAAACACACACACAAAGTCTCTCATCTGTCTGTCATTATCTTCTCCCCAGTGTAATTATGCTGATGTGATTACATTATATTAGTCATCTGGCCCAGTGAGAGCAGCCTGTCAGTGAGATAGAGAGGGGAACTGAGGGAAATGCCAGTCTTCTTCTAAGAGACCGTCGCTTTCTGACCGGCGAGGCGGCGAGCATCAGATGAAAGTAGCGAGAGGGCAGAAAGTGTGAGTGAAGTTTAGGAGGAAGGCAAACATAAAGGTCAATGATCCATCACTGGGTTCACAGACTAGGCTCTCTTCGACTCTGTCGACCAGCACTGAGACGGTGCGTCTGGGATTGTATGTGCATTAAGGTGATTACAGGCAGCAGGTGGTTAACATTAGCTCCACTGGCCAGTGATGAATGAGTACGCTTTGTGCTAGAGAGCCATACCATTGCCTTGGCTACTGTTGAAATGAAATTCAAATTTAGTTAACTAACCAATATCATGAAAATCATTAATTGGGGCATACACGATAATCCAACTACTAATGATGATGCTCAGTTCCAGTTAGGGCTGGTTTAGAGGTATCACACAATTCAGGGCACTCAGATAATCAGCAAAAATAGCTTCTCAACAGTTTTCCCAATGTGGTTCCCTGCAGTTGCCGAATCCACACTGAGCAGGGAGCTGGCAGCAGCAACAAATGTGGATGTGCTGAAGTGGCAGTCACCCTCTCACTTCAGGGAGTGTTTGACATTCAATAATCAGAAATGTTAGTGATTTTTTTGTGGTGTTCAGATAAGTCTCTCATGGTTACAGGGACAGAAATGAGATTTTTTTTGACTGTTCTGTCCAACCCTTTTTACCCATATGCACGTATTGGGAATCAATACATTCAATAGTGGCTTAAACTTAAATATCTTTTTTTGTGGTTCTATATCAGCTCACCCTGAAGTGCTGCACAATGAGATGCAGTATATGGACCAGCTGCGGTACAGTGTGTCCCTCCTCCACAATGATCTTACGAGTCCAGTGGGTCAACATCTGGTGGCCGTCCTCCATCCGGGCAGGCACAGCTGGGGTCAATATGGCCATGGCCTGTCGCACAATGGCCCGGGCCTCCATAGTGTGAGCCTTCAGTAAGCTGTGGAAAACCTGGGAAAGTAAAGGTAATACGCTTTCATATCACTTTTCCTGCACCAGTGATACTACACATTCTTATTCCTTTTTTTATGGCCCCTTCAACTACTGTATTTCTCTTCCAATACATTCATATTACATTGATGGAATACTACTAAGCTCTCAGAAAAGCACATACTCAATTTACTTCAATTCCTCTACTGTATTATTTTCAAATCTTCTTTCTGAGTACTACTTACATTTATCATGTTTCTCCATTTTCAAGTGTTATTTTTTTAATCTTGCATTTATCTGTAATCATCTCATTTCAGTCTTCTCAATTCAACCCACGCTGCATTGAGTTCCTACCCTCTCCGTTCCTCCTCACCTGCAGGACAATCTTCTTGTGAATGGCGAACTTTGCAATGATGTGCGCCAGGAGTAAATGGCCGCTGTATTTACAGGCAGGGTCCACGCAGGCTTTGGGCAGCAGGCATGGCCAGGCGAAGGTCATGAGGCGCCGCAGCTTGCTGTTGCGTGACTTGTTGTTGTCATGAATGTGGTGGGGTGCGTGCTCCACCAGCAGGGTGGAGAACTGCAGCAGGCAGATTCGCAGCGAGTCCAGCAGGTCAGCCTGCTTCTCTGGGTCAAGAACCTTCAACAGAGATGGGAGCCATGTATGGTTAGAGATCGTGCCACCGAAATGAAGACTGTAGATCTGCAAGGGTGTTGATCACACTGAAAATCTTAGTGTAAAAATGTGGACAAATTAGACAAAGGACAAGGTAGATTGCTTCATCACACTTAAACTTCACTACAGTTTGAAGAAAAATACTGTAGGTTTTACTCCATTTGTTTTATAACTTTAGTTACTAGTTACTTTGCAGATTGTCGGCAGGACAGAGACCACAGAGGGGTGACTACAGGCAGAGATGGGTGGCTGAATCAGAGTGAAAGGAGAACATTTTTATCGATTTTACAGGCAAAAAAAGGTTTCTGAATGAGGTCAGTGGAAGTCATCTTACGTGAAACTCATTCCGTTGAGTGTAATATTTGCCTGAGTAAGTATACTGTCTAATGTTTACTTCTCAAAATTACATTAGAATAACATACAGCACAACAGCAATATACAGCAGTTTTTCACATATTGAAAGGCTCTCAGAAAGAGAGAGCTACCCATTCAAAATACCAATCATCATCAAAATTCCCTGAAGAGAGGTACAGAAGGGGAGGAGAGCACACAGAGAGAGGAAGGTGAGTGAGGAAATGAGTTTTAACCAGACCGTAGAGGAGCCATTAGCAGCCATTAGGTCTGGTGTTAGTCAGTGATGAGATCTGCCACAGCACAAACAAACACGCTGACCTTTAGCATGGTCTCACCCTGACATTTACACCAGGAATCATAGCCCGGCCTGATGAATGAAAAGTGATGGAAAGAGGGAGGGAGAGAGAAAAACAAGGACAGATGGAAGAGACGAAGAAGAAGAAGAGAGCGACAGCAATTAAGTAATGTGTGGAGGACACGAGAGAAGACGACTCTGACTAAGTGGGATGTAGTTGATGATGACAGAGTGTGGAGATGTGCTGGACTGATAAGACATTATGAGAGGAAATGCAGCAGGTAATGAAATCACAGAGACGGATGGAGAGACAAAGCTGGTGAGTAATGAACAAAGGGAGAAGTGAGGAGGCTCAATGTGAAGAAATACTCAAACATGTATTTGCATGTGCACCTTAGTGATGAAGACGCTGGTGATGCTTTCGGGATTGTCGCCTTCAGGGTTGGGCGGTCCAAGCAGCTGCTCACCTTCCCCCTTCTCAAAGCTGTAGAGGAAGGCTGGGTTCAAGATGTGCTGCAGCACCTAGGAAACAGGACAAAACACATATATCAATGATTTTACTGATGAAAACATTTTTCCACTTACTGAGGGGAATATGCAACCTTCAAGAAAGGAGAAACTAATCAGTGAAATCACCTGGTGTGGTCTTTCACAAGCTGCATAAATGAAAAATCTGCACACCCTCAGCTCTCCATGGCACATAATTAAGTGATGAAATCAGAAAAATCTGCTCGACAATCTATTCCAAAATCAGACGGACACAGGTCCTATTCACATTGATAATTTCAGGGGGGAGACTTTGATTCATTTGAGAAGAAAAAGAATTGGGAGGCACAAAGACAGACTTGAGACACAGCAATGTCAAATTTCCAAAAATAATTGTCATTAAAATTACTTGAGAAAATACAACAACAAAAAAAAACATGAGTTCTCTTAATTCAGAAAGAAATTATCGCTGAGGCAAAGGTTCAAATGCAATTTACTAACATCCTGAATCCTTCAGGGATTGTTATCAGGGATCTGATGAAGACAAAGTCTTGATTAGCAGGAAAAAATGCAGAGTAACCCAACCACAATGTAGTATAGCTAATGACTGCATTTATTAAAGAAGCTGCTATCTGTTAATGAACCTCCCTGTTCAATCCATCACTGGGGAGGACAGGGCATCACTCAGTGGAGAACGAGCTGTGGCAGCATATGTTCGAGCTCCTCTGTTAGCACATTATTCACACACACTCTGCACAACGTACATGCGTGGCTTATAGACTCACACAAGCATGCAGAAACACACACACATGCTAAATGAAGACCCAAAGAAAATACATGGAGTACCACTCTGTTCTTCAGTCCATGCTGTTCCTATTAATTCTGAGCGTCTCTGACATCATGTGAGTGTGTGTAGAGCCACTGCAACCACATTAGGAAGAAGGCGGTGGCAAAGCAGGGGGGGCAAAGGGCAAGACTATGTATTATGCCCCGTCCCTACCAGGTCTGTGCAAAAAATGTATGGCTTTTATTGTGAAGTCACCACAGGAAGTCTTGAACAACCGCTGAAAAACATCTATGTTGGTAATACAGCTGCATTCCTCTTTTCAAACTGTTTTCCTACTTAAAACACTTTAGCCCTTCTTTTTTTCTGTGTTATTGTTTTATTTGTAAAATTAAAAAACAAATAGTAATTATTATAGATGTGAGTGAAAATCTAATTCACTGTTGTTTACACACACACACACACACGATTATAACAGGTATGAACAAAAATATGTAGTGCTGTTTCAACTTAACACTTCGGTTTGATTTCATTCTCCATTGAGAGGATGATACGAGCACAGCATGTCGACGCATTTTGCTACACTGGAAGCAGCAGAATGTGAAACAGATGCACTGTGCTTCATAAACTGCATACATTTGTTTGTTTGCTCGTCTGCTTGAAATCTATTCTGCGAATACTCAAGCTCCTTCGAACAAAAAAAGCAACACAAAAGCGGTTCCTGCAAGAACTGTTTAGATGAAACAAAAGAGGAGATACAGAAGCAGCATGAGGTCAGTCTGTGCCATCCTAGATGATTCATTGCTGCTGTCCCACCATGTCTCTCTCCCCCTCTCTTTTACACACTCCTCTCTGTGTCGTCTTAAAGTGAAATATCCTCCCAAACCCATGAAATGCTACACAAGAACCTGAGGCTCTATCGAACTCATACAGAGAACACACGCACACACTTCCCTGTGTCATTATGCTTCTGGGAAAATGCTAAAGGCAATTATCTAAAATGTCATTCAAGGTAACACCCACACTCATTTTCTTGCTCACGACACTCACACCAATCACCACAAACAAACATATTCACAGACACACGTTCTCTAATTCTGTCAGTCAGTCTGTCTCTTTACCTCTCACATAGCTAGCATCTGCTGCACACCAGAGGACAATGAAGAGAAAAACAACAATATGGGCATAATTCTGATGGGGGTGGGGGTGTTGGGGCTCTTCTAGCTGGGTGACTGAACTCTGCTCTGCTAAAAATTCAAGCACAGCATTTTGTCCTGGAAAGACACAGCACAGTGAGGTGGATGAACCCTTGCCCATGCCGCTGTCCCTTTTTTATATCCGGCACATAAACAGATGAAGCAGTGTGAACAGATCTGTTTCCCTCAGCAACCCTCAGCAATGGAGACAAGCTCTTGAAATAAAATAATTGGTATCCCCTACTGCCAACCCCCAACCCTTACACGACGCCTGCCAACCCCTCAACCCATGCTTCACCTTCCTTCCTCTTGGCAGCTGACTAATCTGACAAATAAATTAAAAAAATTCATAAAATATGCTTTTGGAGGAGTTTTGTGCTCTCAGCAATGAGGGATTTAAAAAAAATCTAGGGCATAGTGTATTAGACTGGTGTTGTTTGTAATTATTCTGTTTGTTTTTTGTTTATACCTTGTTCTGGTTGTCTTTTCTGTATACAGACTGAAAAAAAATTCTCTACAGAGGCAATTAAGAATTAACGTGGATCCAAGTAAAAAGACCAGGCTGGAGTGAGCAGCATTGTAAACATAAAATGTATGTCCTTGAATTTTGGGGGTCTTGTGTGTGTGTCTTTTTACCACACAGCCATTTGGCTATATGCTATAGTGTGCCAGGTCAGGCCTTCCCCACTGACCTGTTTGTACTTAACAGCAGTGCTGTTGCTCCTGTGTGCCCAGTTGTGTGCCTGTTACAGCTGTGCAAAACGTGTGTGTGTGAGTGCGTGTGAATGCATGTGCGCAAGCGAGAGAGAGACAGCGAGAGACAGAGCGAGAGAGAGAGAGAGAGAAATAGAGAGAGAGCATGCATGCGGGAGAGTGGGCTTAATTAAAAAGCAGCCTGAATGATTGTAATGCTTGCAGCAGCAGGTCAGGTAGAGAGGACAGACGCATTCATCTGTGAGCCTCTGAGGGTCTGGAACCAGACAAAATGACCTTCCTGACTCTATCAAAGAACTTCTGGTACAAAACACACCAACCAGAAAAGTCACACAGATCACGTCCCAAGCCGAGAAGATGATCAAAGACTTTTGCAGCCGGATTTATAATGCATTATTCAGTTTAGGACTGAAAAATCAATTCACGATCCATGATTTTAATCTGTTTTTCCTACACAACTTAAAAAAATATTTTTTTCCCCAATTAAGGCCTCCATGTGCGCTGCAGTTTTAAATGAGCATATTTATTCAAATATGTATTTTTCCTTTAGCAGCCTTTATACAAACCAAAGAAAGTAATAACTGCTGTGCTGGAAAAAAAGGACAAATAGCAGCAAAACTGCAGTCCTTAATAATTCATCCCTGGAAACAGTATCTCACAGAAAATACCCAATTCTCACATGTTACATTAATTCCATTTCAAAATGTATACATTTTTGCATTTCTGAATAGGGGCTGGTTTGGGTGTTATACACCTCCCACAAGCCAAACACTGATCATTTTTTCACACATGGTCGGTAAGAGTTTATCATACCTCCGACCATCTGTTGAACAGCAATTCCAAAAATATGATTCATAAACTTGCAAAAAGATCACTGGTATTTTCAGGTCCCTGTGCCATGAAGTCACTAATTAAATCTCTGTATGTCTGTGTATGTACCTTGGCTTTAAGCTCATCGTTGAAGTGTGGGTCATTGAACTCAACGAAGCGGAAGAACAGGGCACGCTTCTGGGTAATGGAATACTTCCTAGGAATCTCCTCCTCCATATATTCCTTCAGGAAGGTCATGTTGCATAAGAAGCGACCTGTAAAGGCCCGCAGCAGCTGGAACAGTAGTTCAATTTCTGAGTAGTTACATCTATCGAGGAGACAGGAGACATGTCTAATGTCAGTGACAATAATAAGTGATATTGTACAACAGGACTTTTAAATAATCTGCTACAAATGTGTCACAAGTAATGAAGACATTTTTACATCCTTTAAACAAAACTTTGTTTATCCAAAGAAGGTTTACTGAACTCACAGACTCTCAAATTACTGGCTAGAGTGGTTGAGAGTTAATTGCAGGGTCTGAAATAAGCATCTGCTAAGTGCATGGTGCACCAATAGCACTTTCTCTGTGTTCAGCCAGAGAGGGGTGGTGAGAAGGTCATTCATGATTGGAATGCCATTAAGTTACTCAAAGTAAGATTGTTATTAACTTGCAGCCCTTTACATTTTTAAATATATATGTATGTATAACTCAAAGGTCATTTAAGTCATCAAGTTTTAAAATCTACTGGTAGCATTGTTAATGTCAGAATTATGCTTGGCCCAAAAGCTCATCAGCAGTGTTTGAGAGAGGGCTTATATATGGTTTAATGATGACTTTCTCCAACACATTACAATTTGAATGAGTACATACTTGCAGTAACTAAGCAGGCAGTAAGCCAGCAGCTTAGGCTCCTTCCAGTTGGTGGCAGCCATGTTGTCTTTGCGATGTCTCTCCTGGAATGCCTCGCTGACCCAGACTCGCCTCAGCTGGCTGACCAGAGAGTGCTGCCCTGCGAGCCAACCCTCGTCATTCTTAACTATTATACTGATAATCTGAGCAGAGGAGAAAAAAGAAAAAAGGTTACAGGTATTGGAAATATTAAGAATTATGTAGCCTTCATATTAGAATTAAGCCCTATTCGATGTAGAAATTGATAATGGATAATGTGTATACCTTGATAGCCTGAAACTGTAGGTCCAGCCTAGCTGTGGAGGTGGAGGGAGATCCAGGTCGAACAGTTGCTGCAGTGCCAGCAGGAACCAGCAGGGGGACGAAGCGGTTGGGATTAGAAGCCAGCACATCTCTTAGCGGCTTGGCATCTTTGTGTTTCAAAAAACTCTGCACATGAACACAAAGTTAAGAATATTTACTGGGAAGATCCATCTAAATTTAGTCTTAACAGGACCACTGAGCCTTGAAACACCCAATATATCCCTGATTACAGCCCATTACTGAGGCAGCATAATGCTTTTTTATTGGCAAATGTGTCAATGAAAGACTGAGGGGACTGCTGCTGACCATGAACATGCGGCTCCACTGAGGGTCGTTCAGCGTAGCCTCCATCATGAACAGCTCCACCGTCTGAGATGGGTGACGCGTCAGGAACTTGATCAAAGGCTCCCTGAATGGACTGCCAGCCTGGCACAGGAGGGAGGAGAGAGGGCGGAGAGGAGAAAAAGTAAAGGAAACAGGTACAAAAAGGAGGACAATAATTTGAATTCTTGTGAAGATCTGTGCTTAATCGCAGAGTTTAATGTGCCATTAAGACTATACATCAGATAGCGATCAAACAGGATTAGACAGCTTATCCCAGGATGGAAAAACAAATATCATGAGATCATCAAGAGAGTTTTCAGGGATTTATTGTAATATAATCATGTATTGCTTACTTCAGCTATTAAATGTCTTAAGTAATGTCAATGACCCTTTTTCTAGCTGAAACATACTTTAACATATCAATGGTAATTTTTTATTCAGGTCATTTTCCTCTTCATTATCATCGTTTTTTCTTGCTTCATTCATCTACATGACAAAAGTGCTCTTGTAAGACCACATTACCATGAATTACCGGAAAAGCACACCACACATCTTTTTCAATAGTGTTTGCTTTCTAAAATATCATGTTGAAAATGTTCCATTTCTTGAATCATTGTTCTCTTTAATTTCCTCGCTAATCTTAAAGTAAGTCATAAAGTAAGATTGGACAGTCTCTACAAGTCCATCTGAAGAGTCGTGTTAAGTGTCCTACCTCTATGAGCATGGCCCTCTCTGTCTTCATGACCACCTCCAGCAGAGGTTTGACCAGAGTCTGAGGTGCAGCTGGGATCAGGTGGAAAAGGTTGATGATGGCAGAACAGATCTTCATCTCCTAGAGAAAGAAAATCGCAGAAAAAGAGCAGAGGAAAGAAGGGAGTGAATGAAACTCAAAAGATGACGCAACAGGACAGGGACATCATGTCTGACAGAAAAGTCTTGATGGACGGCCACTGTGGAAAGACGAGGACGAATCTTGGTCAAACGACAGAAAATACGATCTGTGGGCATCAGGTAGTTGTTTTGCATGAGATCTGAATAACATTTGTACAAACAAGGGATAGTTTTGTGACAATTTTCATAAACCTTGTATTATCTACATCTAACGGGTGCAAAAGTCAAAGGGAAATGGGGAAAATTCGAAATTTCTTCAGTAGTCAAAATACTAGGGCAAGGCTGAGATGACAGGAACAATTCTGAAGACAACCACAGACACACAGACACAGAAATACAGGGCAACTCCACCAGCACCACTACCACAACATTGGTTCAATTCACCAGCACGACATTAGTTCAACTAGGTTTAAATCACTGACAAGAGAGTCACCAACAGAGGGCGCAACACCAGGTCACATCTCACCTCAACGCCCTCCAACGCAGGCTGTGCCGGAACGGGAGACAATGATCAGAGTCAGCAGAGCATTATGTGTGCATTTGTGTGTGTGGCTGTGTGTTGTCTGTCTTTGTTCCATATGGAAAGTGAGCAGATAAGACAAGGTGATAATGAAATGGATGGCGAGACGGAAACAACCTTTGTAAGTGACCTCAGGAACAACTTTTCTCCACAGTGGATGGATAACGGGGCAGGGGCCACAGTTGAACGTCAGTCGAGCAACATTGAATCCATGGCATTTTGAGGAAAACACTCTCCTGACTGATATCAGGTCATGAATACAGAAACTGACATTTTGTTTTTGTTGTTTTACCTTTTCTCTCATACAAGCTCTTTATTCCTCCTCTCACCTCAATACACTTCTCTGTCGAAGCCCTATTGCATGCCTACATGTCTTCAGATGATCCCGCTCAACCCTGTTCCATCCCTCCTCCTTCTCTTTTTTTCTTTATCAGGCTAAGCTAATTCACCCCCTGACCCAGGCTTTATTGTCACTGCCAGCCTTGCTGTCAACAATCACAAAGAGGACAAGTTGGAGGGAGGGGAAGACAAAGGGCTAATTTGCATCTAATTAAACAAACCATTTTGAGATGAGGCAGGATGAACTCACATAAAGAGAAGGGTAGGAAAAAATGGACATTATTTCTATGAGGGAGAGGCAGCTGGTCTCCCCACCCCCCCCCCCTTCCTCTCTCTCACCTTTTCTCTGCCTTTACAAGGTTATCTGTCGAGGAGATAATGAGGAGACGCAGCGCTGGGCCCACCACCGCCTGCCTGGCGCCTAATTAATCATTGATTGTAATATGGCCACTCACAACTCATCTGGGAGGAATCCACATTGAGGAGGTGTTGACTATATGTGACTGTGGCTTTGTGGGTTTGAGGGGCAATTTCTCTGTCCCTTCAGTGAGTGCTGTATAGTTTGGGCAGGAAATCAACTGAACAACAAAAAAAAATTGATTCGAGTCATCGGCTGTAGTGAGCTCCTAGAGCATCTGACTGCTTCTGTATTGCATCGAAACAAGATTTCTAGAAACAGTAACTAAAGACACAGGGTGCGTCTACATGTTATGCATGATGGAAGCTTCACATTTGTATTGAATTTCTCAGTGCTGTGAGGTGTGTGTGTGTATGGGATTGTGTGAACTGTATACTTACACTGCCATCACTGCGCTGGCCTCCCTTGTGTGTTATTACAACCACCTCCATCCACTTCCTTAGGTGTTGCTGAGAAAGACAAAGAAAGACAAGATTGAGATTCAGTCAGGTACCAGACTGCACCCACAGATCTAACATTAACTGGAGATTCAGGGAATGTATTCTTAACACTGTTTCAACCAAAAACAAAATATCTGCTGCAAAGCTATTTTTTATAATATCCTTTTAGTATACTAAGCGAGTAGTTGCTAATTTTAAAAATAAATATACATGGTATACATAACTTCTCTCATATCTAAATTCAGCCTTCAAAAAAACACTTAAAACAGCCTCACGAGATTACACCTGCAGTATATTCAGTAGAATATTCAAAATGTAACCTACCTAACCTCATATTAAGATGGTGTAAAATAATCTATAATTTAGTACCAGTTAAAAGCTTTGGTGGTCATGTTCTCCACATTGATGCTATGATTAATTGTTGATGTTGTGCAATGAGGAGGAAAGTGGAGGACAGAATCTATAATTTCTCACCATCATCTGATCACAGAACTTGTCATTGAAGGAGTTGGGGAAAAGACGTGTGACAGAGGTCAGGCGGTTCACCACGTTGAGCGTCAGGCTGCGGTAGTCACCCAGCATCATCAGCAGGGGGCGCATGTGTGTGTGGATCTGGTCTACCTCGATAGTCGCACCTTCCAGGAACTAAAATAGAGAGCAGGAGGCATTATTTATAATTCAATGACATTTTAACTCTTTAAAGCTCATGCTGTCAAAAATTTTAAATATTTTTCAGATCTTTGGCCAGATATTTTTCCCACAATGTATTAAACAAATAATTTAATTTACCTTTCACACACTTTTTTGTTCTCTACATAAAACCCAGCCTTGTCATGTTTTCTAGCTCCATGAACAGATCGCTAGCCCCTGTATCTCCATTAAGGAACTAAGGCCACTCAAATGAGGGCATGACCAGCCATAACCAAGCACACTTGACAACACCAAACACTGATGACGCACACCCACAACCTCACACAGTCGGGAGGGAATGATGCATGGCAGCCACATTCATTTTCCTCTCAGTGCTGAGAACAAACACTCCATCCTGTATCGATCGGGCCATGGCAACGCTCATTAGTGCTAGCAGGGCAGAGATGAAAGAATGGAGAGGGAAGAGAATGGCGAGGCAAAAAAAAAAAAAAAAAAAAACAGGATAGTGAAAAGGAGTGACGTGGCGAAGACAGAAAAATGAAGGACACCAAAATGGAGAGAAAAAGAGCTTGGGATAGATGGATAGAGGCTAAGATTGTATGAATACTTTGATAAATAGAGGCAGGGATGGTTCAGGGAGAGTGTGATAAAGCAGAGGGAGGTCCAGATGAAGATAACTGGGTGGGGAAACTGTATGAGGGGAAGATTAACAAAGGACTTTTCAGATGGCAAATGACAATGGCAGATAAAAGACTAATGAAGCCAGAAGGAGGAGGACCAGGAAAACAAGATAATAAAACATTATACTTAGAAAACAAAACAAGCATAACATAACAAAACATAAAATAACAAAAGTACACATGGATAAATTAAGAGGAGAGAGCATAAGGGTGACACAGTCAAAGGCAATTTCAAAGGTGTAGAAAATGTGGTTTTAGAAAGGATTTAAAGGTGCCAGCAAAATCACTAGTCTGATCTTGGGTTGACTGCTTCATAGTTTAAGGGCACAGTCTTTAATCCAGATTTAGAAAGGTCAGGTCTGTGACTCTGTGTTTGTGCTCAAAGGGAATTGCAGTTGAAGTAAGTGATATCACAAAGGTCTGAGCTTTCTAAGTAATCGATAAAATCTTGAAATTAATTTCAAATCAATTCAGAAACAAACCGGGAACCAATGTTAAGACGCCGTGGTATTGTGCTTATAATAACTTTTGAAAATATGAGAACATCCTTCACTTTTTACAAGTGTCTGCAACAAAAATGGATGCATCACACTTAAAGATGTTGGGTTTGAGGACTGTAACTAATTTCAGATGTAACATTGCCTGTAAGTCATAACATAATTTGAAAGATTAAATAAACTAATTACAAAGCAACAAGAAAGGAGGAGAGCTGTTGCACTGACCTTCCTCATGCATGCCTCGCCAGCTTCCTGGAGTTCATTGTTGGTGGAATTGAGGGCTTTAAACAGGGCAGCAATGATCTTCTCTCTGGACTGTGGCAAGTAATTACAGGCCGCCAGGGCGTCTGAACAGAAAAGCAAACATTTAGCGTCTGACAAGTGAATTATAACTGATATTACCTAATACTTAATTACTTTTCAAATGACTATAAACGTACAAAATGATTCATATTACTAAAATAACAGAGGTAAAACAAAGATATGAGTGAGAAAATATGGTCCACAATCATGTTTAGAACAGTCTTTGCTAACATGACAAAGTTCATGTAATTAGCTTCATCCAGATCAACTTGCTTTGAACACAAAACAAAAGTAGCAATTGAAAAATTCCAGCAATACATGGGACCAATATCAGGTTCAGCAAAGCCTACTCACTTAGAGCAGCGATGCGGAGGGGAACCAGAGAGGGGAGGCTCTTGTAACAGGGGAGCTTCATCAGAGCAGCATCCTCTGCCTCACACAGGTTCAACAGCTGGGGAGGGAGGAAACACATGCAAAAGGTTACATTCATCAATTTGGAGAAATATATTTGATTTATGCGACTGATGTGATTAATGACTTCAGCATCTTAAATACCTCTGTGTAGAAGACCTTATGCTCCATGACATTGAGGTCCATTGTAAAGAGACGGGGCTGCAGGGTGGTGCAGAAAGTGTTGCCCTCCATCAGGCCGATCTGGGCATTGGCAGGCTGGTGGCGGAGCAGGTGTTTCTTGGGGGGAACCATATCTTGCAATACCTGAAGTGAAAAAACCCCACAGAAAACAATAAATTACTACAGATTGAAAGAAATGTTCTGTTTGACTGTCAAGTTAAATTTCAAAACCGATACTCTCAGAAGGCATCAGTCCAGGATGTTCAGACACAGTCCTTGAATGTAGCTTATTTTGTGTTCAAGCTAAAAAGACAGTTGCATTTCACAGGAAACCCTGAACTACCACAGCATTCAGTCCTTGTTTACCTCTTTGTGTGGTTCCATGATGACAGTAACACTCTTGCCAGTGACGTGGGCCAGCACCTGGAGGGAGTGCATGGCCTGCTTTCTGACGGTCGAGTTGGGGGAGGTGACCTCTCGGACAAGGTCGTGTGTGACCATGTGGAAAGACTTGTCCTGGGCAGCTAGCAGCTCATCTGTCTTTTCTTCATCTTTCAGTGGAGTGGCACAGCGTACTAACAGCTGCTCCAGAGTGGTCTTGGCCATGGCTACCGCTCCATTTGACACCTTATGAAAATCAATAAGGTAGTTAGTACAATGCCACTGCAGTGAGCGTATAGTGGTGCGACAAAAGAGGAAAGTTGGAAACAACATGTGAAAACAAAAGTTGACAACAAATAGAAGCAGGTAAATCGTCTACTCATTTTTACAATATTTACTAAATGGCAGATTATTCAGTCATTTCTTCTTACCTCTCCAGTGAGGTCCATCATGACAAAGAGCAGGGCCTTGAGAAAGGTGAGCTGGTTCTGCAGCACCCAGATCAGAGGCAGTCTCTCCATCAGGAACTTGATGGACACCACACCGCCAAGTTTGGCGTACCAGGCCTGCTCATAGCAGCAGGCGCACAGACGCTCCACAATGTACGAGAACAAGGGCAGCTGGCACGCCTGAGGAAGTAGACGAGGGCTGGGATGATTTACTGATTAAACAACTATAAACATATGAAAACATACATCATACACATTGAAGAATAATCATAAAACAACAAAGACCCTTCAATCTGATTAAAGGTGCATCAGGTCAAAATTCATTATGTAAATGCAAGTAATCAGTTATTCAGAGTATTTGTGCAAAGTCGTTCACTTAAGTTATATTCAGATATATAAATAAATTAATATAAATATCTGAGCCTCCCAATACCCTCCTCTCAGTGACTTACCCTCTCCTTTGAGCCAAGGATGATGCTGGCCACATCGAAGATGACAGCCAGCGCCACTTCTCCAATCTTACAGAGCTCCTTCTCCTCATAGGCCATGCAGATAGCAATGGCGTCGATCAGAACCAGTGGATCCATGCCCTTTGAGCCGTTCTCCTCACTGTGGAACATGGCTGTACTTGGCTGGCTGCCCAGCTGATAGGACGGCAGCAGGAACGGACCTGGGATAAAGCAGAAAGGCAGGAGAGAAATTTTGTGTGAAATATATTTTTATGTCGTATTAAATGAAAACTAAATGGATAGTGTAAAAAAAAAAGCAGAGAAAGAACTGAAGTTGAAAGTGACATAGTTTTTTCTTGAGCAGCTGGGAATGCATACCAATGCCAACGTTTAACAGAAAGCTAATATTAGATGTAGAGAATACAAAGAGAACCAGTTCCTCACCACACTGCTGAGCCACAGCGACCATGGTGTAATGGCGTATCAGGCTGGCCACGAAGGGCAGTGCGCTGGGCCTCAGGTCCTTTATCACAGCAGACATGAAGGCCCCAGTCAGGGCCTGTTCAAAAGTTCTGCGAGCAGGCGTGTCTTGTGCTTTGTAGCGGTGAGAGATGATGACATTGGGGATCCACTTCTCAGTAAAGCTAATAGAGAGAAAGCCACACAATGAATTAAGGAATAACATACTGACAAGAACAATATATTAACATGCGTCTGTGGCACAGAACCTTTATTTAAACTCAAAAATCCTTTACCGATTCGTGTTCAGCCTAATTACTCAATGTTTAAAATTAAGATCCAAGTCCATTGCGTGTCTGCGGTCCCCAAACCTGACGCTCTGCTTCTTTGTCCTTCAATTTTCCTCTCCCCTTAGCTCCTTCTGCCTGTCTATTCCTCTGCCTCCCTGTTTGTCCCCTGTTGGTATTTTCGTTATTTACTGCAGCTGAAGGCAACTGGGCCATGGTGTGATTGAGCAGCTGTTTTCTCCATGCTTGAGCTTGTGTTTTATAATGCCACACGCCAGGGGCAGACCTGATGGATCGCTTCATTTCATTATTGCCATTTAAAAGACTACTCTTTGGAGAAGGAGAGAGGAGAAATGGATGGAGGGATTGAGGAGGGGTGACTGTCGAACGTGACAGGCGGAGAAAGTTGGGGGTGGGTGGCATTGTTGATAAAAAAAAGTCGGATCAAATGCCCCTCACTGATTCAGGGGCCTGCCACCCTAACGCTGCTCCATTCCCCTCACTTGGCATTTCATGATTTGTTCTATGTATGTTGTTCCTTTAAAAGTGAAAGACTGTACTCACAGTGACAAAACACTGAGGGAACGAGAGAAGGTTTGATGGAGATGACAGGAGGCAGAGAGAGAGAAAGAAAGGAGACAAAATCTTTCAAGAGAGAGGGCACTGAGAATCAACAAGAGGAAGCAGCAGGTGCAGGCCCCCTGATCATAACTGACACACTTTATTATCTTCGCGGAAACGTGTGCATGGACGTATCCATGTGTGTTAGTGTGGAATGACAGGAGTGTAAGGGGCATGGTGTAGCGTAAACAGACAGGGGAAAGTCAATTAGCCCCTGCCCGGGGATCAATGATGGTAATGTGACTAACCCACCCGACAACCAGCCCCCCTTCCTGTTTGTCTGTTCATGTATGTGTCTCCAACTCGCAGTGAGGCCTGCCAGAGGGTGGAGGGGGGAGGCTGCGCGTTTGTAATTAGCAAGTCTTGCTCTTGAGACGGAATTGATGAGGCAGTGTGTGGTGGGGAGGGTGGTGAAGGCGTGGCGTGAAAGAGCGAAAGCAGGGGATGTCAGCAGGTGGTGCGACAATTTACACAGAGATGGAGAGGAAAGCAGTGGGCAGAGTGGAGGTCGAGGTCAAGGTTAAATCAGTCTCGTAAAGGTTAAAGTGGGTAATAATTGATAGGAGAGCAAGCTGTGTATGGACTCAAAGCTAAATGCAATTGATCACCTCGTGTCATTTTTTGTTGACAGCCTAAGGCTGGGTGATATGGCCTCGATTCATACTGCAATATTTTTATCAGGAATGTGGATATAATGACTAAGCCGTAAAAAGGCCAGTATTCAAACAGTGTACCATGTTCTGTACTTTCACTTTTAACCAAATAATATTCTAACACACCATCCATCAAGTATGATTTTTGTGTACTTTTTACAACACTGAATTAATTTCCGTAATATATCATTTTTAAACCAGGAAAAGACAACACTTTGGCCCATCATGAAATGGCAATATTCAAAGTCTAACACAAGATATAATCTTATATCATGATAACAATATAACATCGATATTGCCTGGCCCTACACAGCAATCTACTGAATATGCCCAGAATAACTAGTCAATCACAAGATCAGGCCATGATGGCTTAATTTATCCTACTTTAAACTCATACTCTATAATTTAGTATTCAATCCTGCTTTACAATGGAAATAACAAACAATTAATTGTAAATAAATGCTACAAAAACCACAATACCAAGGCAAAAATCAAACCCAGAATGTTGACTTACTTGGGATGAGACAGAAGCTGGTAGAGAGCGTGCTTATTGTCATCCAGACTGGTCATGGCCACAAGGAAACACTTAATGACCTCCCAGGCCTGTCGTCTGTAGTAGGGCTCTGTGTTGGCACTCTTCAGGCAGTCCAGAGCTGTCTCTATGGCCTTGGAGGGAACACACAATACATATCTCCATTCAAAATCTTCATTTTATATTCAGAAATGACAATGTTGCAAAAATGTCAATATTCCTAAATAATTAATTTGGCAATTATATTGCAATATACGTATGTGTGATTCATTTTCAGGAGGTAACACAGGGCACCATCTGGCCAAGCAAAGGTCATTATGATATCTACATTATGGGCTGACAACCCAGAGCAGCCAGGCACTTAAAAAGGGAGAAAATGAACTAATTAACGCCACTCAGAACAGAGGGGAGAAGATAAAAAGAATGCAAGAATAGAGAGAGAGGAGAGATGAGGGCAGCAGAATTGAATTGTAGACCTGTCAGTGTATTTGGATGGCAAATTCTGACAAGTAGGCCATTACCAGAATTAGATAAGAAATTGAAGGGAACAGGCTGACTGGAAAATGTTTCGGAAGTTGTCGGTAAAAAAAATCCAGTGGTAAAATTCTTGAAAGGTAAAATAAGTTAAAATTCAAATATGTGTGGACAAATCCCACATGAGTGTTTTTACATGTTTTATCACCTTGGAGAGAGTCAAGTTATTCCGATCAATGTTATTTGATTTCACCGTCTATCCTACAGCAGCCTGAGCCTGCTACAGATTCATGCCTTCAGCCTGTGCATGGGGGTGTGCAGGATTTGTGAGATTGTGTGAGTGAGTCTGTGTGTGCTGCCAGCGCCTGTGATGATGGTAACCACACAGAATAGCCAGAAAGAAGGAGCAGCCATTAGTGAGAGTAAATAATGCCGTCATGGTGGCCCACACTAGATTGATGATTACTGACTGGGGATGAGGAGGAGAAGCAGGAGATGAATTTAATTACCTGGAGGACACACACATCTCCTCACTAAGTCTCTCTCTCTCTCTCTCTCACACACACACACACACACACACACACACACACACACACAAACCCCCTGACAAGGATATATTGCTCTCAGTGGGGCACAATAATGAGGAATATCAAGCTCTTTACTTTTATTTCCTTGTTTCTAAAATTGAAATACAAAAGGTGAAAAGGGGAGAGTATGATTGACTGAGTGAATCATCCAAAAAACTTTCTTCCTCAGAGTTTTGCAAACAACTTAAAATGGAGAGCATGAAGCACACATCCAATATAATATCAACAGTGTAGTCCTACCTTCTCCATTGGTAGCTGTATGGACGCCTTGCAGTCAGTGAATTCGGACTTGATGCTAGGTCCTTGCACCTCAGTCACCACGTAATGCAGCCTCTGAGACTCCTTCAGCATCTTTCTGTTGCTGCCACCAAACTTTCCCAACACCCTGTAGGCTACATGAGAGATGCTCTCGGCAGGGTTACGGAGGGTACGCCACAAGGCCTGCAGCACAGGAAGAGAAGGAGGTAAATTATAAGCAGTGGTGTTGATAGGAAAAATAGAAGCAGGTAATTAAACTGTGTCGCTTCTTTATTGGATCCCTGTTAGCTTCAACAAAGTTGTTGCTTGTCTTCCTTGGATTCATATCAACAACCACAACAAATACTATTTAAAATGGGGTAGTATCAATGAAGTAAAAATGCAGAGTATTTCAAGACTTAAAATCTGAAAACAAATTAAATATTGAGCAAACCGCACATAAATCCATTATATTAACAAGAACAGTTATATGAACAAGAACAAAATTGTGAAAAAGCTAAAGCAAAAACAAACTAGGTACCAATAACATCTTTGAAAGTTTGCTCAATTCTAGTTCAGGTCCAGTGTGGAATTAAGTCTTACAGAAGAAGGCAGAAGAACCTCAAGTTTTTCATGAGTTTTCACAATCTGCAATTTATGTCTATCCTTGCTATAGTGTAGAACTGTGTAAGTGATCCTAGCTCAGTTTGTCTGCAGATACCGCCATGTCCATTGCCGACCACTAGAGGGCACAAATGCAACGTAATATTGAGAGAATTGTCTAATGAATGGATATGAATGAGATATTTTTTGGATCTGTCGAGCAGCAATTGAACTGTGTGGCGCAAGTATTGGTCAGGATGATAAGAACAAATCCCAACCTGCATGAGTTCTGCCCTGACAGGCTGAATGTGGTCATAGAGGAAGTCAGGCTGGAGGTTGTCCACACACAGCTCCAGGGTGCGAAGGCCCTGACTGACCAGAGTCTGAGAGCCATTGAGGGCAGACACCAGCGGATCCATCAGCATGGGTAGGTAGGGCAGCAAGGAGCTCAGACGCACTGGCACTGTCAAGCACAGCTCCACAAATAAATCCTTCATGTGCTGCTTGTGAAGGCCACTCTGGAGCATGTTCAGACCTGATAGCATGGAAAGTGGAGATTGGACATAAGAAGAAAACAAAGTATTACCATGTCACAGTTAATGATGTGGAGTGAGGCTTACCTTGTAGCAGGTTAGGCAGAAGGGGTAGGAACTCCTGGTAGAGCAGGTCATGGCTGCCTCCACCAATGGAGCGGAAGAGAGCCCGGAGAAGCAGGAAGTAGTTGTAGGGTTCCTTAGCTGACTGGGCCAGCTCCATCGAGCTGTTCACAATCTTGTGGAGGTGTGGCTGAAGAAACAGGGACATACATATCAGTAAAGAGCAACAAAGATAAGGGGAAAAAACAACCTTACAAAAAAGACATAAACACCTTCTTACCTTGAGCATCTGCTCATTCTCAGCAGCAAATAGTGACACTGAGCCAAAGACTAGTTTGAAGAGCTTGAGGTAAAGGTTTGAGAGCTCAACATTGGAACCCATCTCTGGCAGTCTCTCAAGAAGATACTCCACTAAGATGGTGGCAAATAGAGCTGACGTTGACAGGTTGGCCAGGAAAGAATTTGCCACAATCTGAGGAAAGAAAACACGAAATTTAAGTCAGGCACTAGTGATGAATTACAGCTGAAGGTCTTTTTGTTGGAACAGTTATGTATTGACTTGCATAATAATGAGACATTAGAAAACTAATGATGCATATCTTGTCTCTATGTGAGACAGCATGTACCTGCAGTGCGTAGTTCTTAGAGATCCTCTCCACCATGTACGGCACAGTTGTCTGAAAAATCTCCTTAAATGTGAGGGGGTTCATCATAGTGAAGACCCCGGCAAAGTGTTCCAGAACCTCTTTCTCCTCCTTCATGCGTACAGTCTGACAGTTGGCCACCCGAATGTACGTCTGCTGGTTATTGGCAACCTGTACCTGATCAGAAGATAAATGAGCTGTTATACAGGGCGGATTTGGATTCACATAAATGGATTCATCAGAGCCTTTCACGCTTTCTCCTCCAAAAGACATGCAACAAAATTACAGTATTGACAGTAAGGTCAAGATCTTTGCCTATACCTGGTAGATGTCCAAGGCCTGCATGGCGTATTTTACCAACTTAATGTAGATTTGTGTCTCTTTTGGCTGAAGTTGCTTGTTAGGAATGAACTGAGCCTCTGGAAAAAAGTTAAAAAACAAGAAAATAAGACATGCATGCATGCAAGTCCAAATCAAACAGTCACCGATCAATATGTGGTAACATACAAGACACCTGCTTTTGGTTGTTGAGCATGAATCTGTGGCCACTCACCTCCAGGGGCCTTACAAGAGGTGATGCCCCACGTAATTGTCTTCACTCCGCACACCAGAGTCTTGACTAAGCTTCGGCAGTCAGACACCTGAAACGTCTGCTTGTCTTCTTTTTCACCAGGTCGGTCAAAGGACGTTGATGGGGGTGGAGGCGCAGCAGGAACGGGTGTTGGAGGAGCGGGAGGGGGAAGGGCCGGGGTGGTGGAGGGAGTGGGTGTGGCTGGTACGCCGGGTAACGCTCCTGGGTCGACCACACCCATCTCTGACTGGGGCTTACACTTCTTGAAGATGGAGACAAGCTGGTAGCGTGCAATGGTGTGAAACTTAAGCACGAACACCTGATTTATAGGAGAAAGAAGGAAAATTTGACTCAATGTTTCCTAATCAATATGTATGAAATATAAAACAGTGTCTTTTCTATCGATCCAAGCTCTGTGCTGCTCACCTCTAGCATCCTCATTAGGATGTCCCGTCCGTTGCCGTTCTCCTGCTCAGACTTCGAGCGGATGCAGTCTACCAGGTTGAGCAGCAGCTTACAGGACATGGTCTGGATGTTACTTGGAAGCGACTCGTCATCAATGTTCTTAGCAAAGAGCTGCACAGCTAAGGATAAATCTGTCAGTGGCAAGTTCTGACGAACGTGGTGCACCAGGTCTGCTAATGTGCTGTAGGCCAAGGGTCTGGAAGGAAAGAGAAACATTTTACTATGGCATCTGCAGCAGAATTATATCCATGTTTCATGACTTTTACTAGTCAGAAACCAGCATTTTCTAAAAGGCAGAAAAAAATTGTAATCAAGAAAGCCATTAAAAGCTTTTTCAGATATGTTAAGTAGCTTTGAGATGCAAGTGAAACAGTAAGGGAGAAAGAGAGAGAGAAGATAGCTAATGAGTGATGCTAATAGTCCTGCCAGTTCTCAGCCAACTGCCTTATTTCCTATGTCGGACTAATGCAAAATGACAGCTCCTTGGCATGTGAAGAGGGTCAACGAGGTATTGAAATCAACCTAAGGGAGGATGTGCGGGCAGCCTGCCCTCTGGAGATGCTTCTGTACATGACAACTTGACAGTACGATCTGTGGTGCAGTATTGGGAGTCAGCTTCCCCCCCTATTTCGACAGCATCAAAAACTGCTTGATTAATATGCCAGGACACTTAACATGCACCTGGCTGGGAAATCAACAACGAGAGAGCGAGGGGGTACTGACACAAAGGAGATCTAATGATTGCGCACACAAAGAAACTCACCTAAGAGTCTCCCGAGCGGTGTAACCAGAGCCAATGAGGATGGCTTCATCAAAAAGTTTGTCCATGCAAGGTATAAACTCTGAAACACAATACAATTTAAAAAAGACATGATTCCATGATTTTAAGTGGGTCCCAGAAAAGAAACGTACGACAAGAAAGTAACAATGCATACATACAATTATTGAAATGTTTGTTTTACTGCATAAAATAATAATAATAAAAATGACAACCATCACTGACTCTTTCCCTGCTTTAGCAGCAAGAGCATAACTGTCACTCAAACACCTAATTGCAGTTAGATAGTTTCATCAGTTTTCTGCAACTCCACCATGTCAAATGAGAAGAATGAGTGGAAACGAATTGAGCCGCAGAAGTAACTCGCAGCATAATGCAGAAAATGATCCAAAATGTGCATCGGATTTCACTGATGGCTGGCTGAGCTTTTATTCCATTTCAGTCAGTCTCACTTTCCAATGCTCAGTCACCAAATCAAAATGAGGTTCTACAGCGCAGTTTGACAGCTAATAAAAATGTTATTTCAGAAGTGTGAGAAGTGAAAAATGAAGAGTGACTTGGCAAGAATATGGGCTGCTAATGTTTTGACCAGGAAGAAGACGTCAAACTACAATTAGCCTGAAAGTTTCTTCAACTTCTACTGAGGAAAAAAAGCATGAAACCTTCTCACTTTCCTCTTTCAAATTAGGTTATATGCATTTGTGTGGAGTGTGTGTCCTTTTTGTGAGTGTGTACATACGGCTACGCAGGTCAGTCGTGAGGATGTGCTTGGCTGCGATGAGCAATTCCTTGCGGAGGTGAGCGGTCTCAGAGGGGCAGTTGGACAGCAGCTGCAGCATACCCTTTACCATCTGCTGAGAGTACTTCCCTACCAGGTCCTGATAGGACAGAAACGCACACATATAACTTATGATAAATGGCACAATTTCTATTTAAAATTGCAGTACAGAGGCAAGCTAGTTTCTGCAAAAACATTTATTATACAAGTTAATTCCAATGCAAGACAAATATTTGAACCAGGATTCAATGTTTTTTTGAAATATCTAATTTAACTTGTGTGGTGTCTATTACAGCACAAACAACAGTAAACTAAATCCCTCCTGACAGAAGGCTGTTTTATGGTATTATCAGTGTTCTTGGATGTTTGCACCAATTGTCTGAGGTTTTATTGTCTTAATCTGTTCCTGATAATGTATGCACACAGTCAGTGAAGTTTCAGAAGACGCTATTTGTGCCATTCATTTTGTTCAATGTGGAAAAAGTGAAGTAGATATAAAGTCTTAATTTAATTTTTCAAAGTGTCTTTTGTGTCTTTATTTCTCCCAGCTTCGGTGCCTTCATATCAGCGAGTACATTATGTTACACAACAGGATTGCTTCCTGCCAATCACCTGACACCTGCAAGAATAAATGATATTCAGGGAACAATCCTACAAAACAGGACCGGTGAGAAAAGTCATCCTATGACGCAAAAGGGAAGCAAACAGGGGTTTCACTATAAATGGCTTTTTTTTCTTTTGAGGCAGAATGACTTATTAAATCTATTGACTGACAGTGGAAACTGATGCAACACACAGCCATCAAAACAGGTTTACCTGGTAGATTCTGATGATGTAGGCTAGAAATGACAGAGTCTTGATCTGTGCGGCAATGAAGTCTGCATACAACTCCTTGTTATAAAGCTTGTGTTGCCTGCAAAGGAAAAGAAAAATTGAAAGACATTAATGACGCTGATTGCCTGCAGTAGGTGGCAATTACATAGATTGAGGTTAAGGGCCTACATATAGGACTCAATTCTATGAACATCAGGAAGGAACTTTCTCTATACCTGCCAGAGACTGCTGAGGAATTTCTTCTAAATTAACTCTGCTCCATTTCTGTCCTGTTCAGAATGCTTAACACAACCCTCTTCCCAAGCCAATTTCTACAATTTTAACATCCCCAAATGGATTCAAACTCCAGCTTTGGCAGGAAAAGTGCCGGGCAACACCATCAACAAACTTAGCGCGAGAGAAGAAGAGCAGGGGAAAAAGAAAACAAAATCAATTCTCCTAAATGTGCCAGAGCTCATTTCTAGGGCTGTAAAACGAAACGTGTTAAAGGCACGCTCAACTTCTTATCCTATCCCACAAAAGTAAGCCTGCATGGGGACACACATACACAGATGCATCTTACCTTGCCTGTGGAGACACCTGGAGCATGATGGTGTTCATGATGAGGGGTACAAACTCTGACACCACGTTGTGAATGTTCAGCTTATATAGCTGAGGGTACAGAACAAATATACAATCTTACTTTATAATAAAAACTAAATAAAAAACTAATTTAAACACACACACATTTTTCCAGCTGAAGTGATTCATTCCCAATCCCCATGGCAATATGCCAGAACTTCCATGACTCCAATTATTTCAAAATGCAGATGAGTCAATTCAGTAAGTGGTGTCAAAATCTTTAGTAAATGGAAACCTAATTTCCATCAGTAAAGAGGAAGCATATTTCTCTCTAAACTATTGCAATTCACTGTCATTTTTATGTTTTTCCTTTGCAGTTCTTAAGACAAAATAAGACAATCCATTTCACTTATCTCTTTTCCACTAAATATTATAGCATGACGGACATAGTAAGAGAAGATCAGGAGTATGTCACCAACCTGATACATCAGCACCACTATGATAGGCAGCTCTGCAAGCACCTTGAGAGACAAAGACCCCCTTGGGATGATGGTGTGCTAGAGGCAGAAACAAAGTGAGAACCATTAGGAGGATGACTGATGTAACCGAATGATGTAAATGCTGGACACTTGCCACACCCGTCTACCACTAAAGCCATTTACTTTAGAAATGTGGACTGGTTTCCAGTTATTCTACACATTCCTCTATAAAATGTGTCAGTTGTAAGACTTTCTCAATTTGTGAGATCATGTCTTCAGTCTTCGCAAAAAGTCGACTAAAATCAGTTTTAAGGAAAAGGATCTCTGAGAAACTTGCAGTCAATGGTCCTCCATGAAACAGATTCAGTGCAGCATCATGGTCATCTTGCAAATGGCGTGTTTAATTCAACTTTTAGTTTGGAAGTGTTTTGCTCTAAGAGAGCGTACTGTGCATTTAATGCACTTTCTATTTCAATTCAAGTGAGGGCGGTGTGTCCTGTCTGTGTGCGAATACGCAACACTACTACCATCCAGTGGTTGCAGACAGTACTGAAAGAGTTTAGTGAATATATCAACTCCCAAAAAATGTGCTTACTGTTCGTGTTTCGCTGTCTTCCCTCTCAGGTGCAGTCTTAACCAACACAGATGTGATCATCCCGACCATTTCTGGGGAGGGAACCGTGTTCTCTGCGATCACCTGCGGGTTCTCAAAGTACCTTGCCTGGTGGGAGCAGAAAGTTGACAGTGGTTGAGGGAAACAAAGGCAGAAAGGTAGACAAGCCCAAACACTTCCTCATGGAAAGACAAGCCACCTGCTCTGGAGGATGTACTTACAACAACTTTTGGAAGGTCTTTGTAAATCTGCTTCACAAAGTCCAGAAAATGATGAATCTGAGAAGAGAGGATTAAGAAAAATATGTTAATCCAAGACTTCAAGAAAATGTTCCTTTTCTTTTATAAGGAACCATTGGAAATCAAAAATTCTTTAATGCCTTAATGCTGTATTTGGCCTGCTTAAAGCAAAGGAGAAAAATACCTGTCCTCTTTAGTATTACTTACATAGTGCTGCCCCTATTGTTTGTTACTCAGGTCTTGGTCAACAAATAATGTTAGCCGTATTTTTTGGCCATTGTTTACAATAAGGTACAAGGTATTAAAGGCCATCCAGACCAAGAACAATCACTCTAAAAATGTGAAAATTAACAGTGAATAACGATAACACTCAGTATCACAATAACTTACAGAAACAAGAAAGATATGTTCTTCAAAGAGAAGAATTAGGAAAATCCAATGCTCTTTTATACCAGTTGTTGTCTTTTGAAGCTGAATTTCATTTATACTTCTGTATGAGTCAACTTAGATTACCCAGGGCATCGTCAAAGAAGACATCAATAAAGACAAACAAACTTTAAAGACCCCATCAGCACCCAAGACTATTTAGCGGTATGTCTCATGTAAAATAAAATTTTTGCAGCCTAACATTACGTAACATAAGATTTTAATAAGTTGTATACTATGTATGACTGTTATAAGAATAAGCCATTGAAAAAGTACTTCCCAAATGCCATTAATTCATTCACATAGAAGAGGTAAGATACAATTAGAGAAGAATATCATAAGCACCCCAACATTATTTTGTAGAAAAGTGTCCCCAAACTCCAGCTAACTGTTGGTCCTGTAAATCTAATGGATTTTGACTGATTTCACAGTCTGATTTTTGATTGGCTGTCAGTGTTCCTGGCATTCAACAAATAGCTCTTAAAGTGATCTCAATGATATCTTTGCCACTGTTGCTGTTGGTATAATTATGATATTGACTGTGACATCCAGCTGAGTTAGTTAGTGTTATAGTTCTTGTTCTTGCTGTGGACAGTCTTTACTCAGCAGTTATGACTTAGTTGATTATCACATCTCTACTTTGACAGGAGTATTAACAAATATGCTTTGTTTAAAATTAAAAACTAGATCATAAAAGATGCAAGTCTGCGATCATCAACAGAGGTACAAAATTGACAGATTTTTCTGACATTTGGTCAGCTAAAAATGTCTTAAGTTGAGGCTAGCACAATCAAAATGATTTTACAACTCTAACTTTTTTTTCTAAAAGTAATAATTCTGAGCTTCTCACCTCCTGAGAAATTGGAGGCCGGAACTGTTTGTGCAGCTCAATAATGATGCGAAGGCATATCAGCACATTTTCCTCACTTTCAATCTGTTGGGGAAAAAGGCCATGAATGTAAAATCACCACACAAATAGTTCCTGTATGTGGAATAAATTAATGAATGTTAAGATTATTATCATTAATACTTCTGCTGTTACTATTATTATTATTATTTTCCAAGATAATAAACCATTAAATGTTGTATTTTAAAACAACAGGACTCGTACCTCCAGGAAGCGAAACATCACAGACAGGATGTTCTTTGTGTGTGGACGAAGGTGTTCATTTGTTGGAATGCGGTGGATGATTTCCAGCACTAGTTTCCTCAATTGCTGAAAGAGAAGACAACATTATAAATCAAACAATCCAGCTTCACATACACCATTTCAATGGTCCAGTGGTTTACCCGGAAGAACTTTCAAAATCACCAATACAAAGTTGTTGCTGTTGCTGAACCTTGACTACACTGAAATCCATGTGTGTAGGAAGACAAGCCAAACCCTTGTTCCTAGCCACATACCTGTGTAGGTTTTTCTTGAAGGAATTGCACCTCTCCATCCTGAAGAAATGTGAGGAAGCGAGGGATGATGTGTTCCAGGAAGGTGGAGTACTGAGGCGACGATGTCACATTCTGAAATTCACAAGCCAAGAACATGATAAGTCATGTAGTAACTCAATATATCCTGCAAGCATATTTCTGTGCAAAGTTTCTTTGCTGCTGAAAGCTCTTTTCACTATATGAAAACACAGACAATATTGTTCCTGGGTTCAGTAACAACTTAAGAAATTCTTAGAGAATCACACTTTATGGGACTCTATAAAACTTCTTAAAATCCATCACAATCCATCAGCAGAGAGAAAGAAAATGAACACCCTCCATCACACACACTGTGAGCATTCATCAAACTTACCTCAAAGTTCTCGCTGACCTCCTGCATCATCTTCAGCTTAGTTTCATCGGCTGGAAGTTGAAGGACAGAATATCGCCATTAATCAAACGTGCTAATGATACAGCTCCACTTTTCATGGCCACCTCCATGTGCTCGGCAGGGACTTTCAGATCTTATCAGTTTTACTTTCAGCGTCCAGATTGATCAAAAGGTACATTTAGAATCTTACACACACACACACACACACATACACACACACACTCTCCCAGACACACACGTACCTTTGACTGGACTAAAGCATATCGCTCTCATCACATCGCCCTTGCTGAGCACAGGTACCCCATCTAAACCATAATTTACTTTTTATGTTAATATATTGAGAAGTTTAAGAAATGTGTTCTTAGAAATGCTACCTTTAATTGGTCAAATCCAAACAAGAAATATTAAAAAAAAACTTTTTCTTTCTGGGGGAATAACTACATTTAATCCCACACTAATATTTATTATACAAGCATCTTCTTTCTACTCTTTATAATTGCCAAATAATTTATCTGCTGATTTAAAAGTAACTGTCACCTGACTAGGATGACACCTACACTTATCCCTGCAGCATACTGGTAAGTTTAAAAGCAAGAAAATAGCATGATGAAATAAAAAAAAACACTGGCTCTAAAGCATTTGCTGACTATAACTAATGATTTAGGCAAATCTGTGTTTAATGCCTCAATATCTTGTTGAGATTACTCATGTCTAGCAAAGACATTTAAGGTCTATTAACTTACGTGTGTTGGTGTCTGTGAGTGCTGCCACAAACTGCAGGTACTTCTTCATAAGTGTAGTTTGGTCCACCACAGTGGGGCTTGGAGCAGGCACAAAGGCCATGGTGGCCGCTGGAACAGACTGCACTGTTGTGGGAGAAGGGGGCAGACCGCAGTCTGCACAGATCTCAGACTGATATCATGAACACTGAAGGGATAAGAGGAGAAAAGAATTTCGCCATTAATAATATAAATATAAGAAGAAAGCATTGTTAATCTGCAGAAATGAATGTCATAGTTTCTCAAACTTTACGCAAAAATCAGCGGTGTCACGGGGATTTCACTGTCTTTGACAAACAACCAGGTAACAGACACAAACATGCCTCTTTCAGGGCGCACAATGATGACATCATTAAATGCTGCAACTAGCGCGATTTGTACACTACGATGGAAATTTCTGAATTAAAAATGGGGTTCTCGGCGTCAAAATGGGGTGGGTTTGCATTGCTAAGAGGTCTATCTGTGCATGGTATAAACCCGCAAACGGCACATACAATATTAATTTCCACAAAACACCTTAGCAACCGTTAGCTTATAAGCTAGCTTTCCCAAAGAAAGAAAGCGCTCGCGCATCCCCTAACGTTAAACTCTGTTTAAGACTAAATAAACACACTCCACAGGGACAAAGCATCCTTTTCCAGACACAAACCAGTTTAATAGCTAGTCCCACACAAGAGGCTATAGAAAACCGCCAATATTTCGCCAAAGTTTAAAAGAAAAATTGGACCATTTGCACTTACCCAGCAAGACAGACAGGAAACTGTCGCTCTGTATCCGCCGCGCTCGCGGCGCTGCTCAGTACTTGCGACCGGTAAAAATGTGTGATATCCCTCCGCAAAGTGCATTTAATATTTTCTCAATAAATGTATGAATATAGTCTCGTAATGTTTGCTTTACATAGTTATATGCAGAAAAACTATATAATCGATGTTCCGCACTGTAAGGATAGGTTTTATTGATTAAAACGAGTTATTCTAGTACAGGCGGAATGATATACATTGAGAACCAGTTGCTATATGACCATCATTTTCGATGGTCTTGGCTTTCAGGGTTGTCAGCGGAGGAAGTTAATTTGCGGGTAACTGCGCAGGATCGCCCACAGCTGACGGTGTAGAACATTTTTGGTGGTTGTACCCTGTGTGAGAGGTGTAATTTATGTACTTGTAGTATTCCATGTAGGCCTAACGCTAAAGCATTCAACCACGGATTGCAGTATTGTGTAAACTATCTATATACTGGATTAAATGTTTGCCAAATTGTGAACTTAGCCAGCAGTTAGTGTATGGGAATTACATATGCAACTTCAGCCTGTAGTTGTGTTATTATCATTTTGGTTTGTTAACATTTGTAAGATACCTAATGGCTGTATTTACAGTAAACGAAAGATTTACTGATCAACTTTAAATTGATAGAATTTATAGAAACGTAAAAGCTTTGGGTTGCCAGGTTGTGAGTGTTGTTTCTTATCCTCATTAATAAAAAGTGGATCTTAATCTATTCTTTTAGATTATGAATTCTGTCAATCATTAATGAAATATTTTAGACAAAAATCCAGTGAGTCTGCAATTAAAAGTCTTTATAATTTGTTTAAATCATTTTTGGTCTATTTGCTCTGGAGTTCTTTTATAGGTAAGATATTATTTGGTTTGAGTTATTTGGTCGTCTTTATACATACAAAACTAAAAGAATAAATAAAAAAAATACAATACAATTACCCACGATCTCTAGGGGCATTTCACAGCCTGGCAACCTAAAAGATATTAATATTATCGGTATAATAGCTGATGTGTGAAGAATTGTGGTGGGTGGGCCATGAGATATGACACTTGAACATACAGTTGGAGTAGTAAGCATGGTTTGTTTTTACCACAAGATGGCAGCCCACTGAAGGAGACAGCAGGCGTGCAAACTCTCAATGATCGGAGATTTGCACTGCTTACAGTAAAACAAACACAATGCAGACCCTTTAGAAATAAAAAAAATCAAAGCTGGCATAAAATACAACAAACATGGAACTTGCATCATTTTTCTTTACAAAGATATGATATGGTATAAACGTACATGTTTTTAAGGAAAAGGAAACTATAGAAAATGAATCTCAGATCTTGATTTTGAGAGCTTATTCCACTGACACAATGCAAGAGGATAGATGTGCAACATTAATACAGGACCGGGGAGCCAGGAGTGATTTATTTGTTCCTTCACTGTCACCATATTATTAAGGTGCTGTCATTCACACTTCTGTAGTTCATAAATGGCAATATGGCAGCAACAAAACTTGAGATTTTTTCTCACAATGCTTGTTTTAATGGAGTTGGAATTGATAGAAAAAATGCTCATTATTTAGCTCGCCTGGTCTATCAAGCCCTGCTCCTGACCGCTTGCTTTGTTAATGGGTTTTAATTCATAATTCTGTCCTTCACAGCCTCCCACTTCATATGTGGACCCACGGGCAAAAGACTGCAGAATGAGATGTTCCTTTCAGTGAACGTTGTATATAATGTGAAAGGTAATTTGACATATAATGTGACATTCTCATTCTCTTTCTGGCTCCGTTCCCTAAGTAATAATGATCTGCTAAAAGATGTTTGTCTCAGGCTTATTGCGCTGTCCTGTTCATTTCATTAGTGTTTTTTTTTTTTTCTGACAGGGGCTTTATCCTGAGAGGGGAGAGTGGATGACACACTGGTTCTCCGGCTCTCCAAAAACCACTCATGTGTCCATTAGAATTGTGTTTCCTCGGTGCACTGCTGATGCCCTGATGATGAAGCCGGATCACCCCTGCATTATTTCTCACACATAAAAAAAGTGCACTTTCCTTGAGACCGAGTCTGAAACATCAACAATGCCCTGGGAATCTATTCATGCATCCAGAGTCCCTAATGCATTCATTCTTTTTACCAACATGTGCTCATGTGGTCTGCAAAATAACAGCCTCTGTGAACCAGCAGGTGCTCATCTGTGTAAAAGACTCTGACAGCTCTCCACTTTGTGAATGGTTGTTAATGGGAATATTAATTTAACGAGTGTTGTCCCCAATGAAATCAAAGCTGAATTTTCTATTTCCTGGAGCTGTTTTTAACCAGCTGCGGTTAACGTTGAAACTGGTGCGTGTCCTTTTGTCTTTGTCACCCGGTGACCACAAAATGGGTACCATGTCAGCGTAAAATATCCTGCGTCTAACCGAGTGAGGCAGAGTCTGTCACCAATCACGGTAATTGGTTCTCACAGGCTTTGGAAAGCTACCAAACCCTGTGACCAGCAAACTGAAGGTGTTGATAGTCACTCAGTGCTGCCATATCTTGCTCTTGCCCTTTCTTTCTTTCTTTCTTTCTTTCTTTCTTTCTTTCTTTCTTTCTTTCTTTCTATGTAAGAATTGTAGCTTAAAACATACAAAAACTAAAATAATCAACAGCATGCTAACCAGCTACTGCCAGCCTGGCCTTTCTCTTAAGACCACACCAAGCTCCTAGTCTGGACCGTTTGCTGTACGGCTAACTGAGCTAACTAGCAAACGACATCTACAGTCAGCAGCAGCTGGCGCATAATCTGGCGACATGCTGCCCCCTGTTCATTTGGAGTATGTTTGCATTGTGTTCCGTTTAAGTCTGATTACAAACGTACCAAAACTGGAAATGTTTACCTTCATTTATCAAAATACTTTCAAGTACAATTTTGAGGTACTTGTACTTGAGTATGTCCATTTAACTCAATTTTTTACTACTTCTCCACAACATTTCAGGGGGAATTGTTGTCATTTTTACACCACGACTTGTATTTGCCAATAGCTATGAGCTACTTTCAAAATGACAAGAAAAGACATATTGTATTCTGATCAGCCTCAGCATGAAGAGAACACATCCTTGGGCGGTGCACAGCAAGCGGCATCCGTTTGAATGCCACGGAGGACCCAGGGTTTCTCAGCAGAACATTTAATTGTAATGGTATGATAAATGTTATTTGCTTGACCTGTTTTTCCTTTTAATATTGTGGCTGATCACTGTAAGCTTACACAATACAATGTAAGTTGTAAGATTAACCCAGTGGTTCAAATCATTTCTTATTGCAGTGGCTGTTTTACCAGTCTCCAAGTTCGCAGGCCACTGAGACTGCAGAGTTTATTTTTGATCCTTGTTCCACTGAATTAACGGCAACCTTCCAGTGAAAACCCAGTGCACTTACCAAATAATATGTACTTAAGACGCACTTAATAAAGCATATTTATTTAACCTTTTTTTATTCGGCAAGGGTTCACTAAGAGCAATTCTCTCTTTCTCGGGAACACCCTGATTACATCCACACATCTACGCATTCACACCTGGAACACTTGCAAGGTGAAAATACCCAATTTTTCACCTGAAGTTAAACATTGCTTTTCCTCTCACCTGTGCCATTAATCACAACATGACCTCCCCATATTGCTTTATGACCTTTCGGAAGGTTCTGGCCCCTTGGCTGGCAACAAAAGGTCTAAACCACCTGTGTATGCACAGTAGTTACAGCTAGCTCCACTTCGACCACTGAAATGCTTTTCATGCATTGATGCATCAGGAATATTAAACAATTTGTCGTATTATTGCTTTTACACTCCCTCCACCTTAGTTAAAAAACTAATAATGAAAACAACATTTTTCATATGAATGTGGTTAAAAGAGCAGAATACTCACAATATAGGACACTGACTGGCTGACGACCAAAGTGATTTAACCTACAGTATGTAAAGAGCACCTATTGAAAAAGGATTTCCATTTCAAATGGATCAAATTGGCCCAACCTGACGGCTTTTGGAAAATGTTTTATTGAGATGAGTCAGTCGCTACGTCAACAGTGTGCTGATGTGATGTACTGATGTAAGTTAGTTTGAAACTGCCCGTTAGACTGGCTGCCTTTAACAACGCTGAAGACATTGCATGTATCTGCCTGAATAATTTACTGACATGTCTTTATTTTATCGTTTATTAAGAGCAAATAAGACTTCACATGGCTGCGCTGTTTCATATGATTAAATAGAAAAATGTGTAATCAGTGAATAAACCAAACTGCTTCCACTGTCTTAACAAAGCTCCTGATTGACTGCGTGATTTGGGGCATGGTTGGACGCCATGTTCAAAGCACAGTGGTATGTCTTCCAGTCTGCACACCAGGCTTTATTGACCTTTCATGGCCAGGCAGGCAGTTGCTGCTAATTGTTTACCAACCACATCCTGTTTCTCCACTGCGTGGCTTATCGAAGAGACTCACCTGCATTAAGATTGATTTATCATGTTTTTGACTGCTGGGAAAAACGTGATTCTGGCCTCAAATGGCCTCGAGGCTTCTGAATCTTTTTCAAAATGTGCTCATGAAGAACCAGCGTCACACATCTTTCCTCTCTGTCCTGAATTCTAAAGTTATTTCACTGATTTTATTAAGTGACTGTGTTCTGTTTTTGCATGTTAATGTTCATCTATGACTTTATACCGTACACACTCCAATACGTCACACAGATATCACCCACATAAAGAAATACAAGTGAGTCAGTGGTGAAAATGTTGTCAGGCAGACGTGTTCAGTGCAGTAGATTGCTAAAATTTCAAATAATATGAATTGTGTTCTGCTTGCAAACATATCTGAGACCAGATTAAGCCAAACCTAATGGAATTATCTTGTAATCTAGTTTACAAAGGAGAAATTCACCATAAAATCAAAATTAGGTTATGTTTCGTAGTTCGTAAAAATTCCAGGAGCTTTACGGAAAAACAGTGTTGCCGCACTCTCCTAAACAACTTAAGTAGACTGGGACATGTTTTAGAACATACAAAAACATTATAATATCGCTGTATACAGCTCATTGTCGAGGCAAGTCTTGGGAAGCCCATAGACCCCAGCTTTGAAAAAGTTTTTTCATCTTAAAAATGATGAAAATTACATCTTTGAAATCGATTTGGCCTCAGCAGATTTGAATTATGCCAACAGACATGTATGGAACCATTTGTATGGTCCCCATCTACTTCAGTTGTTCAGGAGCTCTCTGAATCTTCTAAGCTAAAAGCACACACCCCGCCCGAGCTTGGTGCACAAGCCTGACTGCATGTCAGGGATGTTAATGACGTCTTTTCAAATCAATTTGCCATCTCTGAGCTTCCCAAGACTCTGATTATATTGGAAAAAGCTGCACGGAGCCATGCAGTCATGGGTGTACAGTGTGACCAGGAGGGGGCTAAGCGCAGAGCTCTCACTGTGTCGAGCTCTAACGCAGAGGAGGTGTGACTACCAATCTGAACTGTCTCTAGTCTATTTGTGAGAAAGTCCAATATCCAATTGCAGGGTTTGGTGCTCAAGCCCAGGTTGTCCAACGAGGTTAACGAGCGAGATAGCGCTGAATGCAGAGGTGAAGACAACTAACAACATTCTGATGTAGCTGTTCTTGTTCTCAAGGTGTGTGGAGACTGATAGGGGGGCAGTGGATATGGCATGATCCTCTGTGGATATGTTAGTTCTGACTGCATGCTGAGTGCACACAATGGTTCGCTGCAAAGCTCCAGAAATGCTTTCCATCAGCATGAGGATGAGTTCATCATGACTGAACTTACATGTTTGTGTGAACTCGTCCTTTGATAAGGCTGAAAGAAGTTATTAAATCCATAATATCCGGCTTATCGTGGTACAAACTCACTTAGCACTCAGTTTTTCATTTTTGTCTCCTTGTCTCCTCTTCCATACATACCAACCTGAAGCTGAAGGTAGGCAGGAAGTAGCATTCGTCCAACACCAAGAACCACATAGAGCACTATAACTTTGGATTGAGGAATTCATTCATTAGGGAACCAGAAGAACATCAGAACAAGCTGAAGTCAGACATTGATGAACACTTACAGCTTACATAAGAGAGAACATAATAATAATAATAATAATAATAATAATAATAATAATAATAATAATAATAATAATAATAATAATAATAATAACCATGATGCAAACATTTTAAAAAGTGTAATTGTTATTCCACAAATGGAGTAAAACTTGCAAAATAGAGCAATATAAGGTACAGCTTTTAACTTTTAACAGATACAGGTGCTCCTCACAGACCTCATTGTTTAATCAACATCCAGCATTCATACATAAACAAATGTATGTTCGACCCACCTGGTCGGTGACGTCAACCTACTACAACCAATCAGGGGAGCTTCCACAGACACCTTTTTTCGATAATCCTCTTTGCTAAGAGGAGCTGTCCGATCAGCACCACACTACGCGCTCCGTTTGTGCCAGGAATAGTCCCGTTACAAGCCACATTACCAGGGCTTACAGGGAGAGAGAGTCACCCCTGATCCGATTTTCTGCCCACACTTTTCTCTTTTTGGCCGCTCAGACATGGCGTAGTAGTAGCTTTACCTGACAGTTCATTTTTTTGGGTAGACCTGTTTTGGGGTACGCTTTTACGCACTAAAAGTTGAGAGTGGATTACGTTAGAGAGAGTTTTAATTGATTAGTGTTTGGCTTTTTCACTTCCCCCTCGACTTTCCTTGAGGGTAAACGCCGCCATGTCTGCACTCTGGTACGGATTGTTGTGTTTGTGCGCGCTCGGCTGGAGTCAACTAGCGAGCGGCCAGCCGGACGATGGGAAGAGGTACATCTGCCGGGCAGTACCCCTCAGCGGCGACGCCAGCTGCCCCGTGACACTGTTACCCGAGCTGAACGCCGGGAGTCAGGAAGAGGAGCTCAGGAACACGGTCATGCAGCTCCGAGAGACAATTCTACAGCAGAAGGAAAACATTTCCAAACAGCTCGGCACCATCAACGAGCTGACCACCAAGCTGTCGCTCTGCGCCTCGGCCACCGACGACAGGAAGTACGACAAGGCGGGTAACTGGGGTAAAGAAAAGCAAAACACAATGGGGGATGTTCCCAGAGATCCGAATGACAGCATCGAAAGTCTTGGGAAAACCATGCAGGGGCTCAAGGACCGGCTGGAGAACTTGGAGGTAAGTCGGCGCCAGTTGCACAAAGCGCACATCCTGTGCCACAGCCACGCGTAAGAGCACTGTTTGATTCTCGATAAGGATTTATAGGATTACGACACATTGTGGAATCACTGCTCACCCTTAAGAACCATTATAATGCCCATAATGGAGATCAAAGGGGAAGCCTGTCTGTAGGAAATAGATTGATAATCTAATTGACCTTAAACTTTCCATTACGCACGACTTATTTTGTGATAGCAAATGCTTTAAAGGTGCTCTATGTAATAATTTGTAGCCATTTGCACGTATCAATCAATCACTTCCCCCTCTCTTGTTTACCTATACAAGCCTATGGACGATTTTTTTTATAGTTGCTTAATGCTGCTGGACTGTTAATTTTTTTTGTGAAAGACTCGGGTTGGATTTTCAGTCTAAATGGTGGGACTTTATGCAAGTTCTCTAGTGCCCCTCTCCCCTCTGCTAACAGAAAGTAATAATATAATGTTAGTTTTGAAATAAAGTCCAACCATTGGTTTCCAGCACAACATAGAGGTTCCACAGAGCCCATTTAAAGTCAACAGTGTCCTACCCACAATCAGGCACATGCTGTGATTTTTTTGGTTTTTTGCCATAGATAAGACATCAACTGCCAATGTTTCCAATCCTGAAACCACATTTGCTCACACATTCAGATGAATGGCGACTTGTAGAGCGATGATGTAACCCCCTCACTTGCAGCTGTCATTGTCCCTGACCACCTCTGTGCACTTCCTGTCCATCCATCCCTTAGCAACATCAGATGCGAGCCAACGTATCCGGCGCCTCGTTCCCCAGCGAACTCCGCGACCTGCTGCAGCGCCGGCTCGGGGAGCTGGAGAAGCAGCTCCTGAAGAAAGTCAGCAACCTGGAGGAGGAGAAGAGCATGCTGTCCAACGCCACGGCCGCGTACAGGCTGAAGACGGAGAGCACGCTGAACGCCCTGGTGGAGAGGATCAGTGAGCTGGAGAAAGGTAATGCAACACATCATCATGTGTCCAACTGTTCAGATAAAGTCAGAACAAAAAGAGGAGAGGATTGGATAAGTCACCTTGAATTTGCAGAAATGTGTGAAGTTAGGTGGCAGCCAGCACTTCCAGCACATTGACACACCCTTGACGTTATAAAAGCAGGCATAAAGCTACTAATAAGGAGGAGACAGAGGAAGGCACTCATGGGAATAAAAGAATTAAGAGGGTCTGATGAGACAGTGAACAAGGCTGCACATTTCTTGCAAAGGGGCACACACACTGTTGAGGCTCCGTCTGCGTATTAACATAAAGCTATATGCTGCTGTTGTTTCCTCACTTTCATCCCCTGGCAGCCATTGACAAGTTTATGGGACACCTCTCACCTCTCCCTCCCTCTCCCTTTCTCTCTCTCTCTCTCTTGCGCTGTCTGTCTCATTACAGGGGGAGGAGACTTCAAGTCCCCAGAGCAGTTCAAGCTCTCCCTCCCCCAGCGGACAAACTACCTGTACGGCCGCATCACCAAGACCCTGCCGGAGATGTACGCCTTCACACTCTGCATGTGGATCAAGTCCAGCGCCACTCCCGGCATAGGGACGCCCTTTTCTTACGGTGTACCAGGGCAAGCAAATGAGATCGTGCTGATCGAATGGGGCAATAACCCGATAGAGCTGCTCATCAATGACAAGGCAAGCAGTTTGTGGTCACCTAAACCTACCCGACCTGTGGGGTATATAATAAACTGATAACTTAGAAAAGACAGAATAAATTATACACTTACCAAAATACTTAAATTCAGGAGCAGTAAGAAAGAAAAACGTATATTTCCTGCCCTTCACTTTTATTTTAAAGGTGCAGTATGTAAGAAGTGACCACCTGTTGACTTATACTGAAAAGAGATAGGGGGCAGCATAATCACTAGACTAACTGCTGCAAACTGTAGCTGCCATTAGCTAGTTGCCCATGCAGCTAGTAGTCAGGACTGGAAGTTTGGAGAACTGGGGAAGTGATGTCGTCTACTAGCACACTAGCCAGTATCACAGGAGCTTTATATAGGGACAGGATGGGGCTAGCTGGTCAGCATGCTATCTTAAGCATATCTTTGAAACACAATACAAACACATCATAATGTCAGAAGTGTTATTGAGATTTTGTTGATAATTCTATTGGGTTTTTTTCACCTAAATTTCTTATGTAACAAAGTAAACTGCAACATTTTGGAAAATTCACAGATCTCTTTAATATATATATGAAAATGTTTTGGGCCCAGAACCGACCCCTGTGGAACTCCACATTAACCTTCTTAAACTCTAAATTGTCACCAGTATAGAGTTCAAATTGCTTTCTAATTTCACCATTCACCATTTGTGAATGGTGCCCCAATCCCATAATCAGGAATTTTGATGATAACTAATGGTGGTCTATCATGTCAACCTCATTTTTTAAATCAATAGATGCCCCACTGCTTATTTTCCTTGCGCCACTAAATCCAACACTTCTGTATGTTTGTTTGCCATCATGTCATCTTTCAACAACCATACCTTACATGTGTTTTATAAAAGCAAACCACAACTAAATGCATTCTGTTTGGACCACAGGTTGCTCAGCTGCCCCTGGAGGTACGTGATGGAAGGTGGCACCACATCTGCATCTCCTGGACCACACGGGACGGCCAATGGGAGGCTTTCCAAGACGGTGAAAAGCTGGGAACTGGTGACAACCTGGCGGCCTGGCACCCCATCAAACCCGGAGGAGTCATCATCCTGGGGCAGGAGCAGGTAAGGAACGCCAGCAGGACCCCAAAGTCTGTGACAAAATTAGAGATAGGACTTTGAAGTGTTTGACGCATGCTTGTGTTTGTTGGGTTAGTCAGTACTCTAGCTCTTTTGTCATGATCAAAGAAAGCAGCCACTTACCAGGAATTACATCATCAATGACTTCTCTTCTTTATAAAGTGACATTGGGTATTTTTTTTTCAACATGGAACAGGCTGAAGAAAACTAACAATGCACCAGCAACCAAAGCCACTTCAAAGTGTAATGTCAAGTAGTTCTACAGATAAGCCGAGTTATTTATGAAGCATCTTTGAAAACTGCAAAGTAAATCAAGCGGACATGAATCAGCAGTGATAAGGAGGTGGGAGGTTATCATGACAGAACAAAGACATTGACCGCTCACTCCCCTCAGACACTGACGTTTTCCTCTGAGCCAATCACCTCTGAGGAAATCAATTCAATCAACAATTTTTAAAGACAGTTGATGTTCTAGCTGCATGACTTAACAAGGAAGTGTGAACAGCAGCATACAGCAAATTAAATTAAATTGTGTTATTAAGTTTGCAGCTATCCAGGTTGACATTTGTGGTCCAACACTGTGCGCATTTTCAGGTTCATACTTTTTTTGTGGGCGCTATCAGAAAACATCAACATTGTTTTTCTCATACTGGTTCATTGCTGCAGCACCTCTATTCAGCCCCTGGCTTAACACTCCATTTTAGTGCCTGTTTCTTTAAGGCTCCTCTCTGAAAAAGCCCACTCTGCTCTGACTGGTCATCTCTCCCAGGCCTGAGCAGGCACTGTGAAAGCTGACTAGCACTGCTGGATTTATGTCCCCCTCTGGATGAACTGAAATCACAGGACCTGACATTAGGAATATGTAGCTCAATCATCACGTAAAAAAATTCTAAGCGGTTAAACACGTTGGCTTACCACCACATCTGAAGTCTCAGTTCAATGAAACCTTACCAGATGTTAGCATGCTAATATGCCGAATTAAAATGGTCAACATGGGAAACACTTGCTTCTCCTTGTATGCATGTTAGCATGCTTATGTTAGCCTCAGTCAGCTCCAGTCAAGGTCACCACAGAAATGTCCAGACATTTACACAGTTTTATGTTCTTCAACATTTGTAACATCAAACAGAACGGTGAATAAACACATGTTAAATCCAAAAGTTTAATGATGACTCCATCCATAGTCCTGCAGAGTGCCTCCTCTACCCCATAAAGATAATTACCTTTAATGTTGTTGTTGCTGTTGATGCCATTGAAATTTATATCTCGCCGTTTATGGCCCTTACAGGACGTGGTGGGCGGGCGTTTCGATGCCGGACAGGCCTTCGTGGGCGAGCTGAGTCAGGTGAACATTTGGGACCGCATTCTGAAGCCAGTCGAGGTCCAGTCTATGGCTAACTGCAGTTCTTATATGCCCGGGAATGTGATCTCCTGGCTAGCGAGCAATGTGGAAGTGTTTGGGAGGGGAGCGTTCAAGCGGCCTCTGGAGATGTGTCAGGAGCGACTGCCCAATGCTTAAAACTCATCTGTATGCCTCTCTTTAGATTAGCTGCTGTTTCCGATCACTCAGCACCTTTTATATTGTCTGCTCTCTGACCGCAGGGCTGCTTATGGATGTTGTGTTACATTAATGTTTAACAAATTTTATCTATCTGCTTGGCTCAAAGAGTTGTTTGAAATTTGTGACTGGGGTTGGGTTAGATTACTTTAAAATGTCGACAGTAACTGAAAAACAGAGTACTAGAGATGAGCAAGTATCTGTATCTGTTCAGTCAACTAAATTATCTGTATCCAGACTTGTATTCGGAATGAGCAGGGTTTAAAGCAGAAACGTGTGGGACTAACAGGAAGTTGACAAAAAAGCCTGAAAATGATGCAGACTGATCAGAAGTTGCTATATTTGTTATTCACTGGAAAGCTATGAACAGAAAAGCCTCAGAATGGAGCTTCAGATCAATGTTTTTGATCAAGAGAGTAGAAGAAATGTTTACAGAGCGAGTGTTTTATACATTTGAAATAGGGAAATTCAGTCAGCTGCACGATGAGAATTTAGAACCAATATTGACACACTTTTCTTAATACAATAATACTCATTCTTATACAAAAGAACATTATCTGTGTTGGACATTCCTTTTAATGGATTGCTCGATCAACCCTACAAATAACTAACTATAACATATGATATGCTGTCAAAGAAAAAAAAAGCAATTTTAAAAGACATTAATGTAATCAAGTAATCCTCGACTACAATCTAAATCCACATCTTTTCAAAGGTAATCTGGTTTAATTTTAAAAATTACTTAAACCCTATTACATGTAATCCGTAAAAGAGACCAACCCTGGGATCTGTTCAAATCAAAGCTGCTGTAACCATTGTTGTCACTTTAGCCTACTTCCTGTCCATTCTACAGTGAGCCGCCCCCTCCCTCCTCTCTACATCACCACACTAACTAGTGGGCAGGACCACCCCTTTAAGGAGTTCTCTGTCTTGATTGGATAATGTGGGCAGGGACAGCAGACAATGTATAACAAAATTTGATAAAGAAACATCACTTGCGGCAGCTTTAAATGCCTGCATCCAAATTACATCACGTTTCCACAATAAGAACTGTGGCTTTGAATGTGTGGACGCACCGTATTTCAAATAGTGTGGAGGCTGAGCACCATCATTAGCTGGAGGCAATCAGGGACTATATGTATCTCTTTACCACGATTAAGGCACTTCAATTGTTCAGTCCTCCCGCCTCCACGGTTAAAGGTCCCCTCAGCCGTTGGTGCTAAGACGCAATAGTCATCCCTATCTCCACACTCACAGGCTTTGGAGTAATGAGAATCCACTCTAGTTCTGCCCAGTTGCACACATGAACCGCTACCACTGCAAATACACCGAGGTGCAGACTAGCTTAGAGTTTGCAGGTGACATGTGAGTTGGCGTTGCGTGCTACGGGAGTAGGAGGGAAGATTAAAGGTCTGGCTAATGTTATGTCTGTTTCTTAATGGGGAAATGGGCTTAGAGCCAACATCAATCAAACCTCTGATTCTGACATGTTCAGTCAATTTTAAGGGGAATATAACAGGTTAAGTACAATATGGCATCTTAGCAGTCATGGGCTTCTGGCTGGTATGTTGGAGCATGTGTGCAATAGACTTATTTCTCTGGTGGAAACATACATTGATTTAGTTTTCCAGCTTATGTATGAATAAGTGTTGAATTAAAAAAACTTCACCTTGTTGGGAAGCTTTGTTCTTGGCATGCATAGCTGATACCAGTGATACTAGTGAGTCTATCACAGTGCTCTTTTTTTTTTAACTTGCCTTTCCCGTTTGAACAAAATCTATTTAAATGGTGAATCATGTTGAAAATATATTCATAGCATCAGTGTTGTGAAATGTTTTTATTTGTGATTTGTGATTTCGTTGTGTCTAACCAAGCATTCAACAAAAGCTGTAACAACGATGACAAGACTTGTCAAAAAAGGTGTTTTAAAAGTATGTTAATGTGTAGTGTGATTTTCATTATTTTGTGTTTTTTACTGTAATCTAAATTTTAAGCACATAAATGGTCTTATTTCTTTTTTAATGTGTCTTGTGGCCTTATGGAGAATCAAGTGCCATTGAATGTTCTGCAAATGTTGACTTTGCCAATAAATGAAAATGTAGAGAAAAAAAAGAAAATGACTGCTACAAAAATGAATATGTAAATGTCTGTCTTTTATCTTTCAGCCAGTTTCAGATTAATCAGCACACTTCCTGTGCATAATTTTCGTATTTAAAGGTGCAATATGTAAGATTTTTTGTTGAAAACATTCAATTCTCTACACAATGTGAAGAAAAAACATTTTTGACATCATGACATCTTTTATTGAATTGTAATGTTTAGCATACTAACCAGCTAGCCCTGGCACTTCCATGTGCTGACAACACGCTAACAAGCTAATGACAACTAAATATGGCAGTGGTAAGTTATTACTCTGATGATATGCTGCCCCGTATTTTCTTCTGTATGACTTCAACAAGTGACCAATTCTTACATATTGCACCTTTAAGGGTGTGATTTTGTTTACCTGAAAACATTTTAAAAATAAGAAAAATTCTCAACACAATCATAGTTTCTATGTGATGACGTCTATGTTTTGTGTTGCAGAGACATCTACTGAAGTTAGCATGCTAACAAGCTAGCCTAACCAACACTTCCCCTGTGTTCTGAACTCCCAGTCTGGACCACTAGCTGCATGACTAACTGAGCTAACTAGCTAATAACAGCTATAATTACCAGCAGTTAGCAGTTACTTTTGTGATATGACCCCTTTTTGTTGTAAGTATGAATTTAACATGTCGCCAGCTCTTACGTACTGCACCTTTAAAGAGTCATGTGAAATAAATCACAGGACATGAATTAAGCTGAGTCGTTGTTTAAGCATATGGCCAATCTACGGCAGTTTAAAATCACCTTGTTTCTGTTTAGCAGTGTTTGTCAGTCTGTTCAGGTGACACATGGGCTGTTAATTACACAGAGCTGAGCAGGATCTTTAGACTCAGATGGCTCGGGTCAAGACAACAACAGGTGTCCTGGGTGGCATTAGCAACGCTTAACAGATGACCAAGGCCAGAAGGTTGCCGGTGGCGTCATAGACACACTCCCTCATACAGAGCAGCTCCTTCTGACCACATTCTGCTCTGAGATACATTTTAAATAGGGCTAAAAAAAAAAGGGCCATGAAGTAAAAACTAGAATAAAATGCAGACTCAAAAACATAATGTTTACCAGCTCTTTAAATGCAAGCTGAACATGACCAGAGAATCAGAGCTTTAAGATTGCAGCCTTCACTCTATGATCTCTTGTTAAGTCGTCTGATTAATTTGTGTTATTCACACAGGCTGTTTTTCATGTGGCCTTTGCCTGAGCACAAAATTTATGTTGCCTGAATGTACATGTCAGACGCTGCTTTCTTCCGATCTTCAAAACATGTCGTTTTGCAGCGACAGAGGATGCTCTGTATGTTACGGCCTTTTATCTTTGCTGAAATGAAGGGAAAAGCAATAACATAAAAGTCTCCATCAGCTTTTCACCACTGAAATCAATCATTCATGGTCGTGGAAATGGAAAAAAGGAGATGTTGAAGGCCATATTGAATCAGTTCATACTTTATTAGCCTGTGTTTCTCTTTTTTGTGTGATTTTACAGGATGAAAGTGGACAAAAACAGGTTTGGTTGGTTGGTCAGTTGATGATCTAACAAATGTTCCAAGTAACATAAAGAAGAGGTGTTTTGAAGAGTCATTCTCACAAGCAAATTACCTTGAACCTCAAGCGGCACACACTCAGTGTTTACAACAGTAAGACTCAGGGCTTTTCATTGTTTTGAGAAAAGTGTGTTGTGGCTAGGAGTATTGGTCTGCCACTTTGCTCTAAAAGAAAGAGGTGCATGATGACTTGCTCTTACAAGCAAATTACCCTGAAACTAAAACACCACAGAGGTGCAAAAATGTTCTGTAATAATTAGATGAGGCTCAGATGAAAATAGAAATAACAAAGTGGAAAATGTTTTTTCTTGGAGTAAGCTGAACATCACAGATACAGGAAGGTTTGACAGTCTCTCGATTACTTAAAAGCTGCACTGAATATAATAAACTATACTCAGTAGTTTCTTTTTATACAATAGAGTAACTGACTGTGTCTAATATGAAAGGTGTCACACAGACACACACAAGGATGATCACCTGACTCTTACCTTTACGGAGCGTTTTAGTATCCTTCACTTCACTGTTTTGGTTCAGTCCTATACGGACATTTCACTTGTAATAATTACTACAGCTGTTAGAAGTTGCTGCCTGACAACAAACGTACACATGTAATAAGTAGATTTCATTTTCTGATGAAGACCAGTTCCATTTTCGGCTACAGTAGGCAGATGTTTCCAGCAATCAGGCTCTGCAAACCCACAGCACAATAACCTGCTCGCCACCAAACAGCAGACAGACAAAGTTAGCGACCTGCTGGGGAACATAGCGGAGCGCTTAGTCCTTACTGAGCAAGATATTTTCTTCAGGAGTTGGTGGAGACTGAACCAGAGCTACAAGTGGACTCCATAACTCCAAATAAACTATCATTTCAGCTCCATAAAGTGATCCTAATCCTTTTCTTTCTGAGATTCCCCCTAACCCCTACATTTTGACACATGAGACAGCTTCAGCAGATGTGAGTGAAACAAAGAAAGTTAACTAACAGAGTTAAAAGCCACCTGAGGACTTTAAACACAGCAGTGCCTTAGCTCAAGGTCGATCCCCTGATGGAAGTGAAGGGCTGATATGATCACCAGCAGCTCCCCACAGTATCTCTGACAGCTGGCATTCATCAGGAGACTCACAATTAATAATTTCATGACATCTCTAACAGAGGACAAGCTGTCATAAACACCGTCAAGGTACTAAATGGCACAAAAATAATCTGACTGACGTCAGCGCAGCTGTAGAGGATTCAAGGATTTTGTTTTGTGTAAGGTTATCCTGTGTTTAATTCAGTTTTATTCAACCTTTTCCCTCCTGACTCTGACATTTTCTTTTAATTTTACTTTTACTTTTACATCTCTCTAAGCGCAACAACTAATTTTGTCTTTGCAGGCCAAGATATACAACAAAGTGCTTCTCTGACACCACTTCAGCTTAATTCTCTTCATTTATAAAAAGGGGCTCTGAGGGTGGCACCACTGGTTCATCATTTTGATCTAGCTGTCTGATGGATTGTGAGGAAATTTGATGCAAACATTCACGCTGCCCAACAGATGAATCCTAATAATTTGCTGATCCTCTGACTTTTTATCTTTCATGCCAAAAGTAGATAAACAATTTCACCCATCCAGTGAAATATCTTTTTCTACAACTCAGAGGGGTTCAAACTGTTTTGAACAGCCAGTGAGCTTTACGTCCGAGCTCTTAAGTGAACATTATTCGACAACCTTGCACCCTTCCGGACGACTGACTTTGGAGATCACTAGTTTTTAATCTAGCACCATCGTTATCAGACTTTCGTGTTTAGTGGCTGGCATTAGCATTTATTTCAAGCCACTTCTGTGCGGAATACATTCATGGCACAGCCTCACAGTGCTGCCAGCATTGCTGTAGACACTTGTGCCCTCTCCCAAATCCATAAAACATATGATTCTAAACACGTTTTTAGTGTTCACACATTGCACAAAAGAGATGGTGGAGCAAGTCAGAGCTGACAAAAATTCAAATTGCATGGAAAAAATCTTTGAAAATAAATCTCAGGAAAGGCAAATTTTGTTCCTCTCTGTGAAGTTTAATTGGCACTAGCTTTCCAAATGATAGACATCAGACATTGGATGCATAATTTATGTTGTTTGTATCTTCTGCAAAGTTAAAATATGTGGATATTTTTGTATAATGGCTGTGTGAACAGTGAAGTTTGGGTGAGTGTTTAAATTGCCTTTTGTGTATTTGCTGTCGAGTTTTATATTTTAGTATTTCAAAGGCCCATCCAGGAACAGACATTGCAAATTTGCTTATGCTGCAAATTCTGTGGTGTGTGGCATCAGTTTATGTCACATATATATATTAGGGCTGTCAAAGTTAACGCGTTAATAACGCGTTAACACAACGTCCTCTTAACGCCGTTAATTTTTTTAACGCGCGATTAACGCTCAGTATAAAAAATAGAAAAAACACGCATTGTAGGATTAACGGCCGTCGGCGTAAATACAGAGGGTGGCAGAAGAATAAGAAAGGGAATCAGAAGAAGAAGAAGCAGGGTTGGCGGTTCGTTAAAAACACAACAGACTGTAAAGCAGCACTCGCTGCAAACTCTTCATCTCTGCTGTCACTCACGGTGTCGTACATTTGTTTCTCCATCGCCCTGATCATTTTGCGGGACACTCTCTCATGGCGTGCCCGTTTGCTGATAACTCATCCCCGCATGTTTGTCTCCAGCTCCTCGCTAGCCTTCTTCCTCCCTCCAGCAGGCAGCCTGGCCCTGCTGCTTTCCTCCTCGGACAGACGCTGAAGCTCCGTTTCTCTCACTCTCTTGGGGTCAACAGAGAAACATCTAGCGGCTGCTTCTCCCGAGTTTTCCTCTGAATATATCACGACAGAAAGTTTGAATTTCAAGTCGTACTTTTTATTGTTTTGCTGCACCGGAGCCATGGCGATCATCAGTGTGATACTGACTGACAGAAAGCAGCACACTGCGTGAAAAAGGCGAGGAAGAAAAACGTGCAATGTCAGTGGACACCACTTGCAAGCCAAACAGACGGCAGATGCAGAGAGCCCGTCGCCCCCCCTCGCCAAAAGCAGACAACCCTGGATTTATTTTCCTGCATGATTTGAAGTGTTGAATAAACATTTTCATAATGCAAGCATATTTGCCCTTTCTTATGTTGTTAAAAGTATTAAGAACATGAAAAAATACATTAAGGTACATTTAGAACAGAAAAAAAATGTGCCAAAAAAATTGCGATTAATTTGCGATTAATCGCGAGTTAACTATGGACAAAATGCGATTAATCGCGATTAAAAAAATTGATCGTTTGACAGCCCTAATATATATTAGCATATACAGTATATATATATATATATATATATATATATATATACATATATATATATATATATATACTGTATATACTAATATATATATACTATATATACTATACTGTATATACTAATGTATATATATATATATATATATATATATATATATATATATATATATGTATATATATATACATCAATGAACAATGAATGAATGAATGAATTAGATATACTGTAACAATAAGTATGTCGTACCTGCTGGCCTGTATGTGCAAAAACTCAAACGTGTAAATCAAAACTAACCTTACTGTAAAATGGATTATATAATTTTTACGTTTTTTTCATATATTTAGGACTGCGAGAAAATGGTTCTAACAAGGGAACATGTATTTTATTATTATTCTGTAATGTAAAGCAAAGCAAGAAGCAAATTTATACATCGACATGAAAAAAAATCCATTCACAGCGTGCTTATATTAACACTCATCGTTTAAACATGAGCTGCACTTGTGCTATTAATTTATGATGAGTTGATTTGAATGTCAGCCCAAGCTCTGTGGCTCATTAATTGATCACCATTAGCTGAATAACAAAACTCCAGCAAGCACTTGACCTACTGGCTTACTGAACAACAGTGACTCAACCATTCATAACCATAACCTTAAATACATACAGGTGCTTCTTATGCAACCACAGTAATATTATCATATCAGGTGCACTGGTCATTCGCAGCTATATACACACTATTCAAGATGAAATATTGCGTTATGGGTGCATATATGCAACAAAAGTCATTGAAATGTGTCACATTACTTAAATAGTTTCACAAAACACAGAAATGAGAATTCAGATTTGTCACAGAATAAGCAATCCAGTCAAACACTTAAATGTCCCAGTCTCTAACCAATTCTGAGTCTATGAGATGTTGATAATGTGGAGGATGAGAGCTGTTATTTCTTATGTGACGTGGTACTTGTGCATCGTCTTCCGGCAGATACCCACATGTACCTGTAGTCACAGCATCCTGGCGCAAAGGCGGTTAAGAGGAGTATTGAGTCCCAAACTCCAGGAGGAGTGGCTCTTTCTCTCCCCTCTCCACGTTGGAAAAGTTAAAAAGAATTGAGCTTTGGCCTTCAGAGTCCTGGTTCTTCAGGAATATTGCGTTACCGGAAGCAGCCATCTGAAAAATGTCCATGCGAATGTCAGTCAGCTTTAAAATACATATTAATTCCAAAGTTGCTTTTAGATTGAAGAAAAAGTTATGAAGCATTCCAGTCAGTCCCATTACAACTCAAAGTTTCCGTGCCACACACAATCTGCTGCTCAGGTATAATTTATTTCTGGGCTCAGAGAGCCTCCCTGTGGCCATAAGCTGCATTCAAGTGCAATCACCAAAACTCTTTATAAAGAACTTTGGATTCTGTTCATCAGAGCGAATGAAAACATACATAAATAAGTGATTACTCGTGTCACTTTCACCATCACTTCACCTTACTTAACCAAAACATTTCCCAAATGCACCTTGCATGCTGTAAAGCCAAATATTGATCTTCTGTTTCATGTCCTTCATTCAGTTCTTATCCCCAATTCTTACCCCTGTAAACCAATGAGTTATATTTAAATCATCAAAGCATAAATTCACCCAAATTCAGCCATGTTTTACTCTTTGTGGAGCTTCACAGCAAAACAGCAAAGCATCATTCTCCTAAACAACTGAAGGAGATGCGGACTTGTTTTAAAAATGCATAAACAACCGTATTAAAATGCAAAACACATACAATGGCTTTATGCAGCTCATCTGGCATAATCCAAGTCTCCAGAAGCCCTGACATTCAAATTGATTTGAATAGATGTTATATACACTCTTTTAAAGCTGTGCTGTTGCTAAACGAAATGCATTAGCACACATCCCATCCTGCTTGAACTTGCATTTCAAGGGTGTCCGTAAAGTCTTTTCAAATCGGGGTTGGAACTGGTGGCTTGGATTATACTATATGAGCTGTACGGCGCCATTTTCTCTTTGTCTTATTATATTTTTAAACAAGTCCCTGTCTACATCAGTTCTGACTATCCATCAACATAAGGGCTTACATTTTTGGGTGAACTCATCCTTTAAAGAATACTCATTATTTGCAAATGAAAGTAACAAGTACAATGTAACTTGTAGTTGTAAGATGCGACGTGCGCAGTCCTTCACCTGTGATCTGTTGTAATGACGAGGGCGGCAGGCGATCACCGTGATGAAGGAGAAGGTCGCCACGAGAATGGCAGCACACGACAGGACGAAGAACATGTGGGTGTTACCTGCAATTAACACAGAAGCAAACATGCTACCTGTGAGTGTGCGATCCAGGTTTAAAGTCACAGTGAAACAACATTTCAACACTGTCTTATTTTGATGAATCTGTTTCCAAAAATTAATGTATTTCCATTTGGAACTGGATATTTCAACAGCAATCTAGCGTCTTGAATGTTCTGACCATTCAAATTGGTATCAGGACACTCAGAACAACTTTGTTCCATTGTCTCACATGTAAGAATGTGGAAAACGTTCCATCTGACGTTTGTCACAACCATGGTAATGGTTCATTCAGTATCTGGATGTCATGAAATGTCAGTGTCTCAGACAATCTGATACAGATGCTGCTCTACCTACAAGTCACACAGTAGAATAGCCGCAACAGATGTCAAAGACCTCAATGCAATGTTCAGATTTCCCTCTGAAAAAGTTGCCGACTAGCTGAGACAGTCTGACACTTAAAGCTGTTAATCATTAGCTTGAGTTGGATCAGAGCAGCAGTGAATCAGTTGAAGTCAGGAGTCATGTGGTGAGCAGTCAGATCAATCTGTGCCTGGATTCCTCCATTTACACCGCCCCCCCCCTCCATGTCTGTGGAACTAACGCAGCTGGAAGGCACATGGTGAGTTTTATCTGAAACACCTCATGACAGCTTCTATTGCTTTCAGGAATCTTTCTGGCTGTGGAAAACTATATGAAAAAACAAAACAATAAAAATACTCTTTTAAATGTTGTGTGTATGCGCTAAATCAAAATGATGACTTACTATCAATCCCAAATTTAAAATTTCATCTTAATGCTTCAGATCGCATAACACCACACACTGAAATATATGGAGGGCTGGAATTGTCTTGCAAATGGCCATAAAAAAGGTTTTTAATCTGTATCAAATAGGGGTTTATCAAAAAATTAATACATTAATAAATGTATGTAGATTTGACTTCATAGTTTTCAAAGACAGAAGGACATAAAATAATAGTAGCAAAATTAATTGAATTAATTAAATGACAAGAATTGGTATACCTCCCTGAGTAGATAGAGTAGATTTACGTGAATTGATCTGCTTTTTAACTCTTTCATGCCTTGTTCCTTTTCTTGCCCACCTTCCTTATCATCGATCTTTTTGTTATGGAAAGTAGCTGTTAGCCTGCAGACATTAGTGTGTGTGTGGTGGGGGGGGGGGGCGTGTGTGTGTGTGTGTGTGTGTGTGTGTGAGTGTGTGGCCACTCACTGCCTCTCTTGACGTAGAGGCTGAAGGAGGTCTGCAGCTTGCTGACGTCATTGCGGACGGTGATTTCCAGGCAGTGGACCCCGATGGAGGTGAAGGTGTGGTTCAGTCGCAGGGTGTTTTCATACAGCATGCTCAGCGTGCAGCCCCCTGACGTGTCCGGCACACAGTTGGGCAGGAAACGCCAGCACACCCACATGGGAGGACTGAAGACACACAAATGTACACATACAAAGTGAAAATAATTTCAAATTAAAGGTGCAATATGTAGGAATTTTGTTTGTTTGCTATTATGTCGACATGCTGTCCCCTATTTGTTTTGATAAATGATTAGACAGGAAGCCCGTTCTTATGTATTGCACCTTTACATATGATAGAGAAGTAGAAGGATAGAAGGATGTTCTTTTAATTTCATCATTTCCTTCTTGTATTGATCAAAAATGTCAGATTTAATTGTGAGTTAGGGTTAGTTTGTTTGTTTCTCTGCAATCAGGATAACCTGTTTTTTTTAATATATTTTTTATTGCAATTAACAGAAAATTAAAAAATTTTTTAAAAAAAACGAAGCTGCAGCTTACCTTCCATCAACATGGAAAGCCAGACTGGTGTTCTGAGAAACCTCATAGTCTGAAGGCCCCTTCAGCTCGATGTTTTTAATGGCATCTACAGAATAATTTCAGTTATTAGTCATTTCATCATTTTCTGGGGTTAGTTTAGCACAACTGCACTTGGAAAGACACATCATGTAGATTTATATAAATCCATTTTGACTACTAAACATCAAATGACAGTTAAACAAGATCATTTCACAATTCACAATTGATATTTAAAGGCACTTTCCTTGGTTAAAGGAGCAATATATAAGAATTTTAGTTGGGTTAGGGTTAAGTCACCAGAATTATCAACAGAATGTGAATAACAGCTCTGAAGTTATGATGTCTTTGTATTGTGTTGCAAAGATATACTGAAGTTACCATGCTAACCAGCTAGCCCCGACCCGGCCCAGTTTGAAGCACCTGTGAGAGCTGTGTAAACATCAACAGTCCCCTAGTTCTCCAGACTTCCAGTCTGTACTGCTAACTGCACGGCTAACTGAGCTAACTAGCCAACAGCAGCTATTGTTTGCAGCATTTAATGGTTACTCTGGTAATAACCCCGTATTTCCTTCGTATGAATTCACAGCAAGTGGCCAATTCTTATAGTTTCCAATGTAGGGAAGGAGTAACCCGCCACGTTTTATTAACATTCACGGAAAGTGGACTGGGAACCTGCGACACTACTTCACCGCACCATCTGATCACTTTTATGCTTCAAGAAAAAACTGCAAATTAAGGGAGCATTATGTACTTTTGGAATCTTAATATTTACTATATTAATTAGGTAATAACACCAACTCCAAACTGTTAAACAAGCTGTTCTCAGAGGAAGACAAGGTCTCCACAAGAAAGGTGGCAGGGTCCAACAAACAAAAACAAACTAAAACAAAATGAAATATTACAAACGTTTATTTAGCCTTCTTAGGCATGAAAAAAAATCAGTTGATGAAGATCTTTCTCCTCTGATTACAATTTCTTCACCAAAACTACATATTGCATTTTTAACACTGAAATGTTGGACTCATCTTGCTGCAACTATTTGTTCATGCCTAAATGAAGACAAAAACTACAAACCGAGTACTTGGACGTCCATGGAGTAGAAGTCTGTGAGTAGAGGTGCAAACTTGGTCACATTCACCCCAACTTTCAGCCGCAGTGTGTAGTTTCCTGATTCTGAGTAATGATAGCGGACCACCGGCTCAGTCCCTTTAATTACCTCTCTGCAGCACACATCAGAACATATATGAAAGGTAAAGAAAAGCCAAGCATTCATTTTACATTTTTTTTTTTCAGATAAGGAAAAAGTCCTCGTACCCGTTCCCTAGGTCCCAGGTATAGGTGAATTTTGCCTTGCTGAAACTCTTCTGGGGGTCGAAGAGTTCGAACATGGTCTCAGTGGGGATGTCTGAAGCCAGCTCTCCCGTGTCCCTTACATAGGTGGCATTTCCATCCATCTGATAGAAAACCAACTTCCCAGCTATATTTTCTGTTCAAATAGAAACGGATATATTTAGCTGTGAAGCCTGTAAGAAAAAGTTGAGATGAGAAATGCCGCGTGACCTACCCAAATCTGTCAAAGGGTCTACGGTCTCTGCCACACCCAGGACGGCCAGGAGAAGGAGCATCAAGATCCAGGCGACACTGTTTCTGTAAGCAAACATCCCACAGTTTAAAGAGAGGGAGCAAAAAGTAAATCAAAAATCTTCAATGTAATAGATGTTACATGTACCTGTCCATATCTGCTGGTCCTCTCAGAGGACCTCAAACAGAAGACGTTAATCCTAAGAGGAGGCAAAGGCGTGATGAGACTCCTTCTGAACGAGCATGCAGATGAGAGCCGCATAAAGGCTTGAAATTGTCACCATGCGTTTCAATCATGTGGTTCAGGGGGGAACAATCAGCTCTTGAGTGGGAGGCTCTGGCCTGGGTCACATTCCTCTCAGAGATATGGGACATCTCTCTGAGATATACAGTTTTATGTGAAAGGAGAAATAAAAACAAAATATAAATTTGATAAAGTCGCTGAATACTGCTTTGCTATTGGAGATATCCACATGGTGGTGCTATCAACTCAAGAATCAGACAATAGTGTGTTCTAATACTTGTTGCTGGGATTGCTCCTGAATTATGTTTAGATGAAGTTACCAGATCGAAAAACATGGTAATTGTCTTTAAAGGGCAGCTCTGGCAGGCTGCACAGATAAATATGCCTAATACAAATGTTATTGACAGTTGTTGGTGGCCTACATTCAGATTTGATTGTACATTTCTGCATATTTTTTTTTACTTTTGTCTCTTGTTTTCAGTAAAGACAATAAATATGTTTAATAAATAAATATAATAGTACAGTAAAGAACAAACTGACTGCTTGGGCCAGAGATCCCCTCCCTCTGACCAATCTGGTGTCAGCAATCAAGCTGAGCAAGCCAATGAGCAGGTCCAACCCGCTCACGATCAGAAACACACACACCCACACACACCACAGACACTCAGAGAAAGACTGCTCACACACAACACTGAGAAGGAGAAACAGATCAGCAGCATATATCACACAATAATTACTAAAGGGGTTTATCTCCCCCATCAGACCATGGGCAGTAATGTTTTACAGTAAAGTTTTACAGTTTCACATGTAAAAACATGTGGCCCATTCAGGTAAGTTTATCATGAACTCAGTGGCGAAGTACATTTACTCAGAAGTGAGGGCTTAAAAGGTAAGTTCAGAAAAAAACTAAAATTCTTTCAATATCTACTCACCCTCTTGCTGATTGGAAGTCTTGAAAGTTTTGTTGTCCACGAAACATTTCTGGCAAACAATGTTGCAGCATTCTCCTCAACAGCTGCAGCAGATGGGGACTTGTTTTAAAACAACCAAAAATAAAGGCTTCATAAAGTTCATCTGCCATACGTCAAGTCACGTAGCCAATATATGATACATTTTAATATGTACTCATTTAGGTTGTATAAAAACAGCAGTTCACATGTGTGAACTATCATGTGGCGCATTCAGGTGTGATCCCCAACTGATTTGAAAAGACCTTATATACACACAGTCACCATCTACTTCAGTTATTCAGGAGAACACTGCAACACTGTTTGCTGTGAAGAGCCAGAAAACTTCACCTGACTTTCCATCAGCATGGGGTTGAGTCATTGATAATAGAATTCCTGTTTTTGGGTGAACTTGTCCTTTAAGTAAACTTTTTTTTTTGTAAAGGTTATTGCCCTTTATGTAACAGTTTCCTTAGTTATAATGCATGGCACTTCTCCGTACTTCAGTGATTCAATTCTTTTACAGATTGTTTGAATACTTTCGTACGAAACGCGGAACACGTGGCAAAGAAAAGGATATTGTGAAATTGTACTGAATGCGACTCAACACCAGTATATAACGTTATTAAAACTAGCTCCACCTCAATCAGCAGCAACATTTGAATGCTGATTATTATTATAACAATTATACTGATAATCTTAGGTCACCATATAACATGGCAGCGGGGCAATTCTGCATAGTGAATACTTTTTTTTTTTGAATATTTTATTTACACTTTTTTAATTTTTTACAAAAAATAAAAGAGAGAAAGGAAACAAAAAACAAAAAGCAAAAACCTACATACAAAATCGGCATACAACACCTGACATTGTTAAATGAAGTTAGAAAAATAAAGACAGAGACTATATGAGGAGATATACAATAAGCAAAATAGCCCAGTGCCTTCTGTCTCATGATACCATCAGGGGTGTATAAATAAGAAACAAAACAAAGCAAAACAAAACCCCAACATACACACACACAAAAAGAGGGAACCCTGAGAGGAAAATCAAAGCCTTAGTCAGTACAGAAACAATACAGGAAACTGAATGAATTACAAATACCACATAGCAGCCTGATTTATATTATTGGTCATTTAGGTCTCATCAAGTAGGGCCAAAAATGGTTTCCATGTCTTCTCATAATGCTTAGATGCATTCCCTCTACTAAGGCGAATCTGTTCCATCCTTGAAACAAAAACCATTTCGTTAAGCCACCTCTTAAAGCAAGGGGATGATGGAGATTTCCAGTTAAGTAAAATTAATTTTTTGGCTGCTACCATGCCTGTTTTGAGAGCCTGCTTACAGTGGGAAGGGAGGGTCTATGTCCTTTCAGAGGAACCAAGAATAGCCAAGTTACAGTCTGGTTGAATATTTATTTTATATTGCTTCGAGAACCAATTGAATATGTCACTCCAAAAGCTGCCCAGCACTGGGCAATCCCAGAATAAATGTGAGAGTGAACCTTCGGCTCTGTTACATCTGTCACACATGGGAGACACTGATTTAAATATTCTATTAAGTTTAGTTTTGGAGTAATGCAGTCTATGTACGACTTTAAATTGAATTAGGCGATATCTTGAATTTATAGAACACTTCTGTATACTGGACAGGCCCTCCTCCCATAGTTCCTCTGACAGTGAAACTCCCAGTTCTTTTGACCATGTATCCCTGAGGTAACTGGTACTCACTGGCATCTCAAAAGCAGTGACAAAGCGGGAAATCAAACGTTTAGAGTTTGGTTGTAAGAGAAATGTATCATAAAAATTAGAATTATGTGGTCTTAATGGGAAATCAGAAACATTTTCTCTTACAAAATGTCTGACCTGTAAATACCGATAAAAATGTGACTTAGGGAGGTGAAATCTAGCCTGGAGCAGGGGGAAAGAAGCAAAATTGTTATCTATGTAAAAATCTGAAATGCAATGTAGGCCTCTCTTTCTCCAGTCCAGAAACACCCCATCCGTCAAGCCTGGTTTAAACAAATGATTACCTGTTATTGGGGCATTTATTGAAACATTTGGTAATCCAAGGGCCTTTCTTATTTGACTCAATATCTTCAAAGAATTACTAAGAACAAAATTGTTGCCAGATAACTTCTGGGATGGCTGTGCAATTGAAAAGAGCAACGCTGGGAGTGAAGTTTGTGATACAGACATGGATTCAATTTTTAACCAGAGCGGAGTGGAACAGTCATCATGAGGAGAACCCCCCTGCCAGAAAATGAGAGCCCTTGCATTTGCAGCCCAGTAGTAATGCCTAAAAACCGGGAGGCCGAGACCTCCGCTTTTTACATTCTTCTGCAGATGGGCTTTAGAAATGCGAGGGGGTTTATCTGCCCAAACAAATGACAGGACAACCGAATCTAGTTGTTTAAAAAAATGTAACGGCAAATAAATAGGGAGGTTTTGAAAAAGGTACAAGAACCTTGAAAGTGCAACCATTTTAATGGCATTGATACGGCCAATCATTGAGAGAGGGAGCAGTTTCCAGTTCTTAATATTGGCTTTTAGTTTATCCACCATATCCAAAAAATTCAATTTCAGTAAGAGTTTGGGGTTTTTGGAAATCTTAAGGCCAAGGTAATTAATATGGGTAGTAACTAATTTAAAAGGCAAAGATTTCAAGAAAATAGGGCACATGTTAGTCATTTTTATTTTATTTTTATTTTTTTAGATTTTATTAAATTCAGGAGGTTGGGAACTGAGACCACTGGGTCTGATAAACAGATCAATAAATCGTCAGCATACAGATTGACAAGGCTTTCGACATTACCAAACTTTACACCATGAATACCTGGGTGACCCCTTATACCTATTGCAAGTGGTTCCAAGGTAATATCAAAGAGAAGAGGAGAAAGAGGGTCGCCCTGCCTTACACCCCGCTGCAACTCAAAGGGTTGGGACCTATCTGAATTAGTGAGAATAGAGGATACTGGTTTAAGATAAATTATTTTGACCTATTCAATAAAACTTTCCCCAAATCCAAATTGCCTTAGAGTCTTCAGCATGTAAGGCCATTCTATCTGATCGAATGCCTTCTGGGCATCAAGCGATAAAATAGCAGCCTGTGTATTTTCCCCATGTACTGAATATATTGTATTTAAAAGCAAACGGACATTACTAAAAGAAAACCGACCTGGGATAAATCCAGTCTGATTAGGGTGTATAATTGCGGAAATATGCCTACCTAATTTTGTAGCCAGAACTTTAGTTAGTATCTTCAGATCACAATTCAAGAGAGCAACCGGTCTGTAACTTGCAGGATCCCATAGTGAATACTTTTTAAAGAAATACTCCCATATTTTTCCTCTGAATGAAAGTATTACTACACTGTACTATTGTTAGAATGCTTTTACTTCAGTAGAGGACCTGAGTATACTTCCATTACTGGACAGTACTGTCCATTCATTTGTATCACAGCTCTCCCTCTGGGCCAGTCAGGGCTGTTTTTGTTGTAACACAAACACCAATGCCAAAAATGCGTCATGCCTTCAGCAGCTGTTTATTTTTATTTTTTTAAATATATATGACACATCACACGATCTCATAACTTTTTATGACACCACATGCTTCGATTTGTTTAGCAGCTCCCGTGACGTCACGCCCCTCCTCCGCCCCCCTCTCGCTCTCTCTACCTCTGCCTCTGCCTCTCTCTCTCTCTCTCTCTCAGTCAGTCAGTCAGTCAGTGCGTGAGCCGTCGGCCGTTGTGCGTCTCCCTCACCACACGCGCGGAGTGAGCGAGGGTGCGGACACAAGGAGCGTCTGCGGGGATTTATTGATCCGGAGCGATTGAGGCACCTGGATTTAACGATTGCTGCGTGTTTTTTGTTGTTCATCTTTTATTCTTAATCCTCTGACTTTCTGGGCTTGAGCGAACCGAACCTGTCACCATGTCTGGGGCTCCGGAGGATGTGAGCAAGCTTACCGAAAGCACATACAAGGTGAGCGAAAGGAGATGACTGATGGATAATTGATCCCTGCGTTGGGATGAGGGTTTATATGGGATTATCAGATTTGTTATAGTTTAACCTCCTTCTTTTTTTCTTTTCTTTTCTTTTTCTTTGTGTCTTAAATCACGGAGATAACAAAAGTTAAATTGTCAGACAGAGTTTCCCCCCCTTACCTGACTTTTTCTTTTACTTTGACCCACAGTAGCTGAAACTTTCTACTGCTGTTTACAAGGGCAGCAGAGCATTCTTTGTGCGTTAATTACAAGCCTGCAAAGTCCAATAACAACAACAACAGCAGCAGCAGAAGCCACATCAGGCACACACCTTAACATTTAATAAGTGGGGGATGAATAAGTCAAAGCAAACCACAGGAGAAGTCTGTCATACACTCAACCTGTTGGGTCATGTCAAATGATTTAATCAATAGTCATTTGATCACTGGATTAGTTCAGTGACAGTGGGTTAATCTAATCATGCTGCCACCCTCTGCCACTCCCCTGTGATAAGCAGCCAAGAGTGTGTTGAAATCTACAATTCAGAGTTTAGAGGTTGGAAGGTTGTTTTATGGTGTTTAGTTTTGGTTTAAGTTTAAACTTTTACAGTAGAATTAGAGTTGAATATGACGTTATCAATTGGAAGTCCTCCCAGGTTTAGCAATATAAACTCTCAGTCTGTGTGTGTGTGTGTGTGTGTGTGTGTGTGTGTGTGTGTGTGTGTGTGTGTGTGTGTGCATGCGTGTGCATGTGTGTGTTATGACAGAGAGAGGGAGAGAGAGTCAAACCTGTAGTTTGCTGGGTGCCACAGTTTCAGCTGGGAGGGAGAGACGAAAAAGAAAGAAAGCAAGGAACCTGTTTCCCTCTTTCTCTCTCCTCCGCTCAGCTCTTTTTCTTCATGTAAAGTCATACCTGCCCCTTCTCATTGTTCTATTGAGGGTGTGCCAGGGGAATAGAGACTGGGAGGTGAACAGCACTTGATTGTTGAGCCATTTCAATAGAGAGAGAGAGAGAGAGAGAGAGACAGACAGACAGAAAGAGAGAGAGAGAGAGACAGAGAGAGAGAGAGGCAGAAGGGGGGGCTGGGGGTTTGGGAGGGGAGAGTCAGTGATGAGGTTCATGCCGCAAATAGCAGTGTGGGACTTTGCTCTTTTGACGGGAATTGTGAGGCACACGTGCAGGGCTCAGGTTAAAGATTGAAAGTTTTATTGTCCTCACATGGCGGTATTTATAGAGCAAAAGCACAAACACTTGCACTTGTTTTCATGCATCTCTCTTCTACCGCCCACTCCAGTAAAAATAGCCCTGCAAGTTTTTTCGCCGAGCCCTTTTATTTTTTGCAAAAAACGTAAGAAACTGGAGATGTTTGCAAAATAGAAAGTGGCAGTACAACAAAATATGTGTAACTGTTGTAATTTCATCTTGCTGATTGACTCCACAACCCCTCAATCTGTTGCTGTGCGTTCCAGATTGTGATGGATCAGCTCAACCCGGGCCTGAGGAACCTGGTCAACCTAGGGAAGAGCTATGAGAAATCAGTCACAGGTCAGTGACATTCAGTGTCAACAGAATCTCCCCACCTAACAGAGAGTTTGTTTTTAGTGGGTTTCATCAGAACATTATGTGATCCAGTTAGTGACCTGATGATGTTTGTCTGTCTCCCGCACGCAGCGATGACTCTCTCCGGAAAGGCCTACTTTGATGCAGTCTCAAAGGTCGGAGAGAACGCGATCGTGTCTCCGGTCTCCAGAGAGCTTGGTGAGTTTCAAGCGAGTCCGGGTTACGTCCAACACCTGCAGTGATAAACAGTAAACCTCAAGGGGTTCTGCTGGATATCCATGTTCGAATGTCTCTGTGGTGATGCCAGGGCTCGAAAAACATAATGAACCCTCACCCTCATTCTGTTGAGAGTTAGATGAAAAGATTGATACCACACTCATATTTGTACAGCAAATATGAAGCTAGAGGTTAGCCTGGCTTAACATAAAGAGTGGAAACTGGGGGGAACAGCTAAGCTGGCTAACTCCAAAGGTAACAAAACCCACTTATCACACCCTCTATAGCTCACTAATGAAAATGTCGCTAAAACCCCAAAATGTAAAAGAGAGCCATTAGTTGTTGCCATGCTCCAGGATAACTGATTAGTTACAGTGCTTAAACCTAACCAAAGTGATCTTTTCCTAAACCTAACCAAGTAGTAATGGTGCCTAAGATGAGCCTAAGTTATATTTTCCTTAACCCAACCAAGTAGCTTTTGGGGCTAAACTTTATCAAAACTTCATCGAACTGCAACCATTTCAACATCATTCATGTACTGTTTGTTATGTCACATTCATTTCTCATCTTGTTGCCAGGTACAGTGTTGCTGGCAACAGATATACCACGTAAAAATGCCAATTTGTCATCTTGCAGGTATTCTACGAGTTAAGCAAATACAATATGCATTTTTAATTAGTGATGATTAAAGGGACAGTTCCACAGACTTTGTTGCCTTGGGACGGATCTATGCGATCTGTTTGCGTCAGTTTCTAGTCTTTATGCTAAAATAAGCTAACCACCTGCTAGCTGTAGCCTTATTGAGTCATATTGATCTTGATCTCGTCATCTAGAAAGGGAATACCGGAGAGCGCATTTCCCCAAAAATGTCGAACCAATTCTTTAAAAGTCGCCAAGAATTGATGAAAGTGACGTTCTCACTTACAGCACCACTCTTGTTTCACACCAACAGTCCGTCAAGTGATAGAAACTGGACATCATCTAAGCACTCTTTCTATGCAGCATCATCATGGTGACATATTTTTGCCTCCATACATCCGTGATCCCAAATGCAAGTCAATTATGCAAACATCTGGAGATAACATTGATTGAACCCTCACGGCACAGCAGCGGCAGAAATTCATTATAGCCTGCTGTCTCCCTCTCGCTCTGATTGAAGTGCTTCCTCTCCTCTATCTCCTCTCTGAGGCTGCCATTGAGCTCGCACAGGTTGTTTTTCATCCACGGAGTGACTCATCTCCAATTATTGTATTAGTGGTAAAATTTGGAGCTGACCCACTTTGTCCATTGGTCCTAATTTTGTGCTATAATGATCAATCAAGCTGTTTTCGTATTCTGCTGCATCACTCCTGCAGGGTTACAAATTGGCTCGGGTTGATGTGACACGCTGGGAATCAGAGTAGAGCAGGAAAATGGAAAAATAATGCTCTGTCATTTGGTCTTCAGAAGGAAAACTGTGACCACAGTGGATACTGCTTCCATTTACATCATCATACGAGTCTTTGCAAAATTGCTGTGGACTTTCTCTTCTTTCTGGACGGCTTTTTTGCATTAGTTCAAATCATAAACAAAATGTGATGACGTGTCAGGCTGGACGAAGAGACTTTCACAAAGCCGTCACTGTGAGATTGAGACACGATCAGGTGTGGCTGTCACGTTTGGACAAAGTGTCAGTAAATGCATAAGGAAGCTGGCGAAATACCAACGCAGCAAAGCCATAGGTGAGAGCAGTGTCGGCGTCTGAAAATGAAACCATGAAGGGAACATTTCATCAAAAAAAAAAAGAAAAAAGAAATCAGACTACAAGAGTCTGCCTTTTCTTGTCCATTCTTCTGAAAACTCAGTAGAATTAAGGATAACTTAGCCTGGTTAGATGTCTGGCAGAGTGCAATGAAACTTTTACTGTGATTGAAGAAAATGTCCGCGGTCTGCTGTGATACAGAGTTGATCGAGTTTGTCAGGGCCGCACCTCAGTTAACAATACTTCATTGCTTCATTAGATAATATGTATACCTCACATGGCCGCTCGTCTGACATTTTGACTGCATACCAAAAACAGCAAGGTGGAAAGTTAGCAGGTTTAACATCCATTACTGCATTGACTGACTGTGTAATTATGAGGAATACATTTTAATCAGAAGAGAAAGATCTTCATTAACTGATCTTTTTTTTTATGCCTAAACAAACTAAATAAACAAATTCTCCTCTTCTTCATGACTGAATAAATTGAATAAACAAACTATAAGCCTCAACAGTATTTTCCTCTGAGAACAGCTTGTTTACTCAGTTATGGAAAAAATAAATATATGAGTTTGTATTATTACCTCAAATAATACCAAAAAAATAGTGCCCCTTTAAGACAAAAAGTACATTTATGTCATTAAATGTGAACATGTGGCAATCTTACCATCTTAGAAAAACAAATGGAGTCAAAACAATGGTGGTAAGAATCCATCCTTACATTAAATTGGCTCGTGGTATAAAGGCACATGTAGTGTCTATCGACTTTCCCGGCACAGACGACGACAAGACAGTGTGAATTCTTTCACACATTGCAGGAGCATGGCAGCAAACACACTGAACAAACAGACAGACAGACAGAGGAGACTGTCTTCCCACCACTGATCCTCCTCATCCCCCTGTTCCTCCATCTGTCTCACCAATCCCCCCGCCAGTCTTAACTGTCTGTTTTTGGAAGCCTGGATCAATCTGTGCAGAAATGAAGGAACATTTACCTCTGTTTTTTTATTTTTGTTGTTGGAACAATACAACTAAACACAAGACATGAGACAGAGTCAAACAATGGTGGATGTGTCAGAACCTGAAGACGTTACGATGGTACAGCTGTCTTCCTTGCTTCCGCATGAACTCTTTCACAGGATTCACTGTTTCTCATTATTGCCTATGCCTAACGTGAATCTTATCACTCGCTCCATCTCTGGCAGTAGCATGCTTAAAGAATCCAGTATAATTTCCTTTAAACTGCGCCACTGTCAAGAATGACAGACAAAACACTTTACCATTTTGTTATGACGAGCTCTCACACTGCTTACAGAGGAGATGGGTTGTGGGGGGTTTTTCCACTCTGTGTGAATGGAGTGGTGTAAAAAGCACTTGCGTCACAGTGGTTGGCAGGTATTTGCAGAAAGTTACCTGAGGCTTTGACTTCATACCGCACTGCTCCTTTTTTCCAGAACCACATTTTTCTCTTTCATATCGATGGTATAACTGAAGTGAAAGTATAAGGGGAGGCTTGAAGCCAAACGTCACAAGAGTCAGACGTGAGTAAACACCTGTAGCAAAACCTGTGCTCTTTGTTCTCTTCCTCTTAAAAAAGTTACTTGAAACTTTTGAATTAGTTAGCTATAGCCAGCAACAGCCAGCCTCTTGTTAACCCTCAGATGAGATTTTGTCCCATGTCATACTTCAACTAATCTAGTCCCAAGTTTTCCATACGAGGTCGTGTAATGGGCTGTTGGCGCTAGCTATTTCCAAAAACAGTTGAGAATTTTAAAGGTTTAAAACTAGGCTATATAATGTTTGAAAGAGGAAACAGCACTACAAATTAAAGGATGTAATCTGTAAGCAATAAAACACACCTTCATTCAATAAAGGTAGGGGTTTTTTGCCACTTTGCTTGACACGTGGATGCTAATGTTCGCTTACGTGAGACAGACAAACAGAAACAAAACACAATAGATCCAAGGGTTTTATGTTTGTCTTGGACTGGTGTAGCCAATGGTGGCTACTGTTGGCTAACATAACGTAAAAGTAAATAATAGACAATAGATTAAGGGATTTTAGGCATAAGGCTACTTGCTCTGGTTGGTTAGCACCTGTAGCAAGGTGCCTAATGTAAGCTAACATAAGAAAGATAGTCAACATATTCAGGGGTTTTGCATATTTCTTTGGACTGGTATCACCAGTAGTTAATGAAGGCTAATAATAGGTATTGCTGTGTTACTGACGTTGCTCGAGCTCCACTAATTTGTGCAAGGTAATGCTCGATTTGCCACAATATCATTTAGCATGCTTATACTTTTTTTACCCAGAAGCAGGCTAGCCTAAAACAAGGAGTATACCTAGATTGTTGTATTCTGCTTTACCGCCCATTCTTCTGGCTTAGGACAGGATGCCTGATGATGTCGTTTGTAAAGGAAACTCAATGTAAAGGTTAATAATGTGCTATCAGTATTTGGGGGCCACGGCCGCTACACCAGAAACTTCAGTCTTGTTTTAAAGCTAGTTCCATATGTGAAATCACTTCACATTAGAGAATAGATTTCTTTTTGCCTTTGTCCCCCTGCCAGTGCAGTGCAGCTGGCATGCAATATATCACTCTGTATATTTAAAAGTCATAGTTTTCGGTGGGTGTACAATTAGAAGCTTCCTGTGCATTAGCGCATGACTGGACTCCGTAGGGAGTTGCCATTCCGCTCTGAAAAGCAGCAGGTAGTGGGGGACTGAAAATGTAACAGCAGAAAGAATAGCACCATCCCCACCCCTTCCACCTTTTCTCTGCGCTGTTTGCCACGCCTCAGTCAAAATTGTTTTTTTTTGAAATATTGAAGCACAGTCAGCATGATAAAAATGGTAATGTCTGCCAGAGGGTTTTTTTTTTTTTGTCCCCAGAGAATTTGGATTCAGACTGCTGAGTGTTTCCTGCCGATAGCTTCTGAGGCAGGTTTTGACTTTTAAGAGGAGCCACCTTACTGAAGGGTTGTTGATGTTGTGATTAATGATAAGAGTCTGCGACATTTCAAACATCTGGCTGGGAGCTATGAAATGAGATTACTCTCTAGACTCAACATGCGGTATTGCCTGTATAATCAATACACGGAGGGAAATTTAACTGTAATTACAGACATCATCAGCAGAGCCATCAGGGAGCTAAATGGTTCCCAAAAGTCAGAAGATGCTCCTCCCTTTATTTTTTTTTTGTGTGTGAGAACACCAGGAGCAGGCGTCTGTCCTGGCCCCCCAAAACTTGTAGAATCTCAGAAGTCTTCTTGTTCTTGTTGCAAGTGTGGGTAGTAACTTCCTTCGTGTGAGAGGGAATGATGAAGAAGAACAAGCTCACTGTTATGTCTCCTAAATGAATGCTGTTTATATCTTGACCAATTGAGAATAGGCCTCTAGGGTGCCCTGGTAGCTCACTCCCATGTACAAAAAAGTACTTAAAAAAAGAAAAGAATAGGCATATGTGTCCTTGTTAAGATCTTTAATCGTGATCTCATTAGGGCAGTGGTGTCAAAAGTGTTAATTGATAACAGTAAAAAATAATGATAAATCTCTTATTAAGATCAATGAGATGAATGAAGTACTTTTTGAATAGATGAAATTCTCAGTATTTTAGACATTTTATGTGACATTTCAGCGTTCGTCGAAGGCTAATCAGAATAATAACATGCAACAGTCCCCAAAATTTCATTCGAAATACACTGGAAATACACTCATTCACTTTCTTGCCGCAAATTAAATGACTCTACCTGTCATATCAGTTTGTTCAATTTTAAGCCAAGCGACGTCAGCTTAAGCTAGAATAGCATAATGACTGGGGGAAGAAACAGCTAGCCTGGGTCTGTCTCAAGCGAAAGATATCTGCTAACCAGTACCTCTGAATTATTAACACATTATATTGTATATTTCCTTTGTTAAAAATTAGTCATGATTTTATAACAGAAGCAGGCTAGCTGTGCCCGCCTGCTTCCTGTTATATGCCATGATAAGCCAACAGTCTCCTGACTCCAAACAAACGCCCAGAGCACAGGCGTGAAAGTGGTATCAATCTTCTTATCTCGCTTTTGGCAAGAAACTTAGCAGGCTAAATATTTTTCCAAAATGTTGAACAATCACTTTAAACCCTGGAAGTGGCATCTGCTGTGTGACTCATGGTGAAAGTAAGGGTCATTTCTGAGGGAATTAGCCGGACCACGTCGTATCAACATTTCTGGACCATAAAATATCAGTGACAATAACTACGATTGTGTTTTTTTTTTTTTTTTTTACAAACCAGACATAGATTGAAAGCAAACAAGGAAGATTGGAGGTTGTTTCAAAGAGTTCACTTATTGTTCAGTCAGTTATGACTGCTCTGGTCACACTCCACAGCCCTCTAATGATCCCAGACCTCAAACACCCTCGTCCTGCGTCCACCGTTAAACTAAATACACTCAGGCACATTGGGAGTTTCATCCATGGGACCTTAAAGAGACCAGAGACTCGCTTACCTCTCTTAAACCCTGTCACACTTCAGTCCTTTCACAAAAATACCCCATGATTCTTCTTCAACCGCTCCGTTGCTTGCTTGGCGTCTGGCCTTGTTTATTAAGGATTTCAACCAGTATGTAGTGGACGTCAAAACTGAAAAATACCTTGTTCTTTTTTTTTCACAAAATGTACACATGAACCAAACATGTCAGTTTTAGGGTTATTTGAGGTTTACAGTTTGTTTTATTTGCTCTAGTAATGAAAGATGTTATGTGCTGTGCATGATGGCAGGTCATTGCTCTGTGTTAAGGAAGCTGTCACAGCCATTGATCTGCAGCAAGCACAATAGACATGCTGAATGACACTAGACACACTGACCAATAATAAATTAGCACTTATCCCAAAAGGTCACACTTTATGTTCATTATTATGAGAAACTGATGATCAATATTCAAGGTGGCATATCTGTAATAATGACTGCAGAGTGCTGTCCAGTATGCTCTGTGAGTTTTTTGTGTGTGAGTTTAGTGTGCGCAAGAGAGCTGAGATGATTAGTTGATTGACAGAAAATATTGTCTTGATATTGATTCATCATTTAGGTCATTTTTAACACAAAAGTTATGATTAAATGCCAAATATTGGTTGCAGCTTTTCAAATATGAAGACTTTCTGCTTTTCTTTGCCATAGAGCCTATCATTATAAATATGATATAGGGCTTTTGGTTGACAGAAAAAAGGTTGATTAAAAATTAATTGATTGATTTATTGAAAAATAATCAGCAGATTATTCACTAAGCTAAATAAGTAGCCTAGTTGTGGCAGCTGTTAGCCTATTGGGGAAGCCAACACTGTTGTTAGCCTGTTGGAGTAGCTAACATTGATGTTAGACTGTTGGGGCAGCTAACACTGATGCTAGCATGACAAGCAGCCAACACTGACGTTAGTCTGTTGGATACACAATTATTGACGTTAGCCTGTTGGAGAAGCTACAGTTAGCCTGTAAGCTTTGAATTTCTTGAACTATGTATTAATGAGTGTACTCTATATTCTCCTCTCCACCAACATAATTAATGTCTCGAAATCGTCAAAGCTAAAACTGAACGCCCACTTATCTGTCGATCATAACAAGCCCTTCAATCCATCATATCACGTGGTCTTCAACAGCACATAAAGTTGGCCAGTTGTCATTTAATTGTAGACATATTCCAAGATTATGAGCATTTTTGGGCCTTCCCGTTGTTGGCGACGGAGTTTCAGCTTATTCTTGAACTTGAAAACAGCCATTACCCAAACACTCTCTCTGTTTATTGAGCTGAGATCTTGATAATATCATGATTCATGCAGTGGTTTTTGGTTGTGGTTGCTTGTTTAAACAAGTTGTGCAAAGGTGCATTAAGTCCCAAGAGTTTTAGGATGTAGTTGGTTGGATTCAAGAAGATTTTTATTTTAAGTCTTTATGATGGTGGTGATATTCCCATGAGATGACAGGACATCTGTTCACCCCACAATGGATGACAGAAGCGTTTCTAAGATCTGAATTCTTTTCGAGCGAGCTGTGTCACAAGGAGCGCTCTGATCTGCACTCGAGAGGGAGTTTAACCACAGTCACCTCTCCATGTCTTTCTGCCGCAGTGGATTTTGCATTAATCACAGTGACATCAGTATGATAACAGGAAGGGAGTCGCTCATCTATGGCAACCTCCAAACAGCATCTCTCCCCACCTGCACTGGAATGCGTATAATTTAGATACCATTCGATCCTGAGTCACACAGGAGGTGTCCTCATTCCATTACACACACTGCAAGCACCTTGGGCAAGCCGAACGATGCATTTCAGCGATAAAACCTTGCTACGAGGCGATGACCAATGACTGCGGCCAAATTCAACTCAGGCGTCGCTTGCACAATAGAGGGAAGTTTGTCTGTAAAGTGGCGAAATGAAGGTGAGCCAGAGAAAAGTCGCAAACAGGTCATTTGCCAGGTCTTGCCCTGCCAACGTCATCTCATACAGATTCTTTATCAAACCCCAGTAGGCACATGGTTGCAGGGCACTCCCAGCTCATAAATGGCATCACCTGTTGAGAATGTCAAAGGCGTTTCCCTGTGTCCTGTCAGCAGTCTTACATTTTTACATTACATTTTTTGAGCACCTATAGTCATCAGAACAGTTGGTAGACTATGTGGATTTTTTAAACCCCTCGGGCCGCATGACTCAAATCCTATTTTATCTAAGTTTATGATTGCATTTAGGATTTTGGTGTTACAGAAACACATTTGCTAATTGTATTTAGGATAGAAATGTAGCTATTGCAGAGCCGTCTTAACTAGAAAATGTCAGGAAGGAAATCAAAGTTTTTTTGCCAGCTTGTTGGAGAAGCTAAAGTTGATGTTAGCCTGCTGGAGAAGCTACCACTGATGTAAGCCACTTGGAGAGGCTGCCTCATCAGAGCTAAAATTAAATGCCTGTTTTTCTTAACCATCATACTAAGTCAGCTACTCAGTGAGAAGTAAAGTGAGACAGCCGTTTTCAAGAACATAACAGGCAGTCTTGTGAACGTTCTGAACACTGATACCAGCATGACAAGACAAGTTCTGATTAAAGACTCAAGATTAGACAGTTAGGAATTCCTAAACTAAGCTAAGATACAAATCTGAGACAGGGCACGGTCATGACATTAGAAATCGCTTCTGCAGTTGGAAGATAGGACTTCCTCTGGTTGTCAGCTCAGGCTACCAAGCTACATGTGTTGGGTAAAAAAAATCATTGTTAAAGTTCATGTTATCTGGTCATGAGCTACTGCATATTATTCACTATACACTATGATAAAGTTGAGCATGGCATAAGATAGTGGAAGAGAGAATAAGCAAAGTGTTTATCATGAATCATAAGTCGTATGAGTGAATCATCATGGATGGTGTAGTTTTCTACGGGGATCTTTTATCAACCACTTCCCAGCCTATGTGGAAATCCTTCTTGCACGTTTAAAATCGTTGAGGTAAGATGAGATCAGGTTAGATCATCTTGGTACTCTTGGAAATTCTCTCAAGAGAGAGCAGATCGCCAGCAACAGACAGAGATGCGAGATGAGGTGAACAGGGAAACAGTCGCTATGCTGTTGTTGTTCTTTTGAGGTGATGAACCTGAATAGCGGTCCACTTCAGCTCAGTGGTTCCACAGTTGTTGTTTTTTATTCACACTTCTAACTAGAGAGAATCCATTTTTACCTTTACTTTTACACCTTAGCCCTCACATCTTATTTCCTCAGACATAGCCAAAAAGCATCAAATCTTCTTTACAGCATTGTACTCTGTCCCTCTCAACACCCCCTTAAGTTGTTCATGTGACAGATTCATGAGTCACTGTACAGATTATTAGCCTGTGCTAGCTTTCTGTAGCATTTAGCCTCCCTCATGCAGACTTTAACACCTTGTTAACCCCAAAGGTGAAACCTGCAGGTGTCCTCTTTGAACCCCCACCCCCTCCCGGCCTTTCTCAGCCTCCCCCTTCCAGCCCAGCGCACACTGTTGTTGGGGCTGTACAAACAGCCCCTGAGCCGCCGCCACCCCTCCCCGTCCGAGCACAAAGGCGGCATTTACCAGTACGTTCTGGTGACCTTCAGAGGGCAATGTTGTTGTAGCTGGACGCTGCCCGCTGGATCACCGAAGTTACAGCTCTGTATCAGAGGGGTCACTACGTGTGTTTGCTCTGCGTGGAGGCGTGCAGGGAGGAATGTCAGGTGTCGGGTCAAATGTGTGTGTGTGGTGAGGTGGCTGACACGGGCAACTCTGGCAAGGTGAACACAACAGCTGTGCTCGCCCAACAGTCTGCAGAAGGTGTTGAAATTCTTGCAGGTTGTTGCTCTTTCCCCAGTGACACAATCACATGTCCAGATATGAGGTCCCGTACTGTTTTTACAGGTTTCACCAGAACTCCATGTCCTATAGTAAACCTTGAGTCTAGATTTCACCCCATTGTGACAGAGGTAGCACTATAAACTGCTTAGCTGCAATTGTCCACTTCTGTTTACAGTATTGACTCACGGCCATTGTCTCGTGACATATGCTGCTCTATCTATGCTGTAGCCTGTCTGTGAATGAATGGAGACTGTTCTATATCTGACCGCACAATACCAGAACCTTTTCATAGAGATTACTTATTGACAGCTGTTCAAATATTGAAAGGAGATAAGTCATCTGTAAAATATGGGCTGTAAAGATGTATGCAAGGCTTAATGAAAAGGATAACGTCTACACAGGAAATTTGGAAAGTGTTTATTTTTTTGATGATTCTCTTCTCAAATGATTATGAATTCCCGGCTCGTTGTTGTCCTGTTGGATGTTCAGTTTCTCGTTTCCAAATGGTCAGTTCAGTTGGTTGTTTCCAAAACTATATTGACAGCCCTGCTAACTGCTGCTCACTTAAGTCTTTGTAGCATTTTGTATCGTATGTAGTTAGGAAGTAGCTCATTTGACGTACATCTCCAAGCTGGAATTACGAGGGGCTGGCAGACACATCTTGAGGGACAAAGTGGTATTGGACAGGGCAGGAAAGAGCTAGCTGGTTAGCATGCTAACTTCAAAAAACATCTCTACAACGCAGTACATAGATGTCTTTAATATAACGCCAACACTGTTGTCCCCTCACAATTTGTTGATAAGATTAGTTTCTTTTTTTTGGAATATTTCCCTTTCTTTGTAATAACCTCTGAAATATACTTAAAGTTGTTCCTGATGTCTTCCTAGGTGTGGTTCTGATGGAGATCGCAGAGGCCCACAGAAAGGTCCACAATGAACTGGAAGAGAATGTGAGTAGCCTTAAAATATATGTGGTAATATCCTTTATTTCACCGTTTACAGCTTCTATAAAAAGACCAAAACCAACTGCGATCCCACAAATGAGCGTAAGCCTGATACATCCTACATCTCTGTGCCACTGGCCTCCATTATTGTTAAGAAGCTAAACAACTTGACAATTTGTAATCATTTCCCCGCTTCCTGGTTGATCAGCAACTGAAAAGACAATGGATAGTTCAAATCTAGAGGGACATCAGGCCACATTTCATTTTAAAAAAAACAAAAATGTTTGCATTCAACCACTTTATAGCTAATATCACTTTAACATTAGTGTAAAGTTTGATTGTGGTGAGCGATACAATGGCAAAAGGTTTCAATTCATTATGGAATATCAACGCATGTCTTGGAAACATTTATTTTTAGCCTTTGGAATTGAAAAACACTGGGTTTGATCAAGCCTTTATGTTAGCTAGGAAGTTGTTGAATGCTAATGTTAGCTAATGGGCTATCAAATGTGTTGTTTTACCTTGAAATGTGGCCCGATGCCCCTCCAGATTTTCAATAACCATCACCTTTTCAATTGTGGATTAAGTGGGAGGCTGATAGCAATAATTTATCAGATTTTTATGTTTGTACAACTTTCAATCTGGAATACAATACAACAGCATTCGAGCTTCCCACCCTGAGCACAGCTGTCTGATTGTGAATGCTCTATCCTGCTGCCGCAAATACGCACCAGCTTAATAAATCAGCCAATGAAAAGCAACATGTTTGAGTTCTGTTAATTACTCTAAAGCCAAGCTTGCTCTTTTTAATGGAAGCAGTTGACAATACAAAAAATACATTAGAAAGATAGTATAGAGGACCATTTCTTTATGTTGTTCCCGTCATCTTGTGCTGAATCAGGAGAAGGAAAGCAGCACAATTAGAGGGGAGTAGCCTATGGACAATGCAACTAAAGAAATATCAAGCACTGAAATGTCACCTGTTGAACATGTGGAGGTGAAAGATGATAAGTCCTAGAAGTGCCCTGTGGCCATTAACATCCTTGCCTTGACATACTAGACAGCAATTCTTCTATTTGCTAAACTTTCTCTTCTGGGCACTTAACCTTTGCAACATTTTAAGCTCATTCTTTTCATTTTAGAGAGTTTGACACAGTTGAAACAAAAGGTAAAAGAAAGTTTGACGAGAGTGGAAAGCCTGGGGATGAAATCCTTCAGATACCTGCTAGTGTTCAGAAGTGAAATGATGTGTCACCAGCATTTAAATACGGCAACGACTGAAACACAAAACTCGGTCTGATGTGAGAAGTTTGAGAAATGAGCACAAGCTCTCTCCTGGACTCAATTTAATTATTCTTTAAGTGGGGAAAGTTGTTAATCTTTAACCTTAACAGGCTGATAAGCCATTCCTGGTAGGTGGGATATTATCCTCTCAGAAACCCATTATCATACATTCCACCAGGTCACTCCACTCTTATCGTAATGTTACTCAACTGTACATTGCGTTTCGAACAGTGCGCATGCAGCATGATGTATGGGGCAATGAATTTGAGTCGTGTGTGTTTGTGTTTTCTCTCCTTTTTCTGCAGTTCAAGATGTTCCACAGAGAGGTTATCATCGAGCTGGAGAAGAAGACAGAGATGGATGTTAAATACATGAACGTAAGTGCATTCATCAGTGCCAGCAGACCAAAAAATACATGGAATTTTGTCAACAGAAGAGAGTAGGTTTGCCATTCATTCATTCAAAACTGGTTCTTAAGTTCTGTGCGAACTAGGAATACATTGATTTATCGGCCGACATTCGCCTCACTGACTGCTGTTGTCATCACAGCAAATCAGATGACACTGACCATTATCAATGGCTGATGTTTATCAATCATGCCACATTAATTTTGAGCTGGCAAATTCATGAGTTGCTAGGTATATAATCAGTTTGTAAGGTTATGTAAGTACTGACATAACTTTCAAATAAAGATTCTCTTTCATGTTATATCTATGGTGCAATTGGTAAGAATTTTAGTTTAAAGCAGTCTAAAATTAACTACAATTATCAACAGAATGTGAAGAAATTATAGTTTTGACATGATATCTGTTCTATGTTTTGTGTTGAAGAGATATCTACTAAAGATAGCATACTAACCAGCGAGCCCTGGGCCTGAAAACCTCTTTCTCCCAGCTGGTTCTCCTGCTAGCTGCACGACTAACTGAGCTAACAAGCTACCAGTAGCTACAGTCATGTGTGTCTAAGAGGAATGCAGTTAGCAGCAGTTAGCCGTAACTCTGGTGAACCTCTGCCTCTGTTTGTTGGGAGCATGAATTTGAGGTGACCAATTCATACATATTGCACCTTTTAAGGTTGTTTCATAAATATGTATGAATGAATGTGTGCTTTTTAAACACAGTTTAGTGTTAATTTATTTCCCTGTCTCAAAAGGGAGAATAATAACAGCAAAAACATGAAGAAAAAAAAACAACTAACATTGACATTGGCTATTGGCTTAATAATTATTTTGGTGTCTGCCAAGAATTTCACAATTGCCATTTCTAGCGCATGGATGCTTATTTCATCGTCAGCTTCTGTGCATCTAAGGAACACCCGGATTCATAAAAACTTAAACTCAGTTCATCTCTTCACTTGTCTTGTGCCTCTCCTGTCAAACATCTGCAGGCCACCTTCAAGCGCTACCAGTCCGAGCACAAGCTGAAGCAGGACTCCCTGGAGCGCTCAAAGACAGATCTGAAGAAGCTCAGGAGAAAAAGCCAGGGAAAACACTCATCCAAGTACGAGATCAAGGAGAACGAGGTGAGACCGAAACCAAACCAACCCCCGACACCAACCCCAACCTTTCTTTTCCTTTTACAAGTGCGCAATGTATGTCCTGAGGTGGAGAGATGTGGCAAAGATAGTTTTCATGATAATCACATACCAGTTGAAAGGGGAAAGAAGAAGGTGTGCTGCACGTGGTTTTCATGTAGAAGAAAATGCTTCATAGGACCAAAAGTCCAGGTTGTGCTTTCCAGGTTGCACTTTGGTATTATGTAAGGGCATGACATTATAGAAGACACAAAATACATTTAAGTAATAACTCTTTTGCATATGACAGCCAATGAAAAAACCATCAAAGGTGCCACCACACCTGTGTCTGTCTGTAGTTTCTCAATTTTTACACGCACTAGACTGGGCTCACTGCGCATAGCGACAGACTGAGGATTGTGTTTTTATTGAAGGCGCACACACCCAAATTTGCACAGTCATATGCATGAATGCTCACACGCATGCACTAACACAGACAGTTACACATATATAGAGATCCAGGTTGTCGCGGGCGCAGCAAGTGAGATTAATCTCTGCCAAACATCAAGGCTTCATTCCTGGAAACCAGTAGTGTAGTTTGTCATAAAAAGCCAGACTTAAACAAACTGAATGTTATTTCCTTTCTAACTATTATTTTATTACCCAAGGACTTACAGTTTGATGGCGCACTAAATATGTTTTGTATCCCAAAATAGAGCCGGTCGGGCTTCAACACACAGGAAAATCGAATTCCCCGAAATTGAGACCTTGCTTAAAATCTGTTTAGGTCTTGCACTTGTCTGCCCTCAGAGGATATGATTGAGATTTTCAGGTTACTAAAGGCAGTAAATAAGCTTTTGCATTCACATGGGAAAAAATAGTTCTGTTGACTCATAAAATCGTATCTGTTGCGTCTCAGTGTGATGACAGGCAGAGCTAAAACAAGTGTACACAGACATGGCTCTGAGGTTAAAACAGTCAGTATCGACGTCGCCTTGCTTGAGTAGGTTTGTTTTTTCGCGTTCAGTGACCCTCGGATGAAGTGTGTTGCGCGTTGTTGGGTCCCGCTTTCCACTCCCAACATCAGTCTTAACATCTGGACAGCGATTTGCTTTGTAAAATCAATTGTGTTGAAATGAAGGAGGGATCGCAACGCCTGAGTAACAACTCCTGTCCAGCTTTTGTTTTATTTAATCTATCAGCCAATTTTATGGCCTCGCTTTCATGATGGATGGTTTGTTCAGAGGGAATTACTAAACAAACCCTTTAATTGAAAAGTCCAGATTGTAGGTTGTAAAAGAGTCGTTAGGACGCATGCTTTGTCTGATTGTCTCTGCTGCTAAAGTCTGCGTCAGCCTCTGGTTTAGCCTCGCATTTGAGTGGTGCCTTTTAAGTGACACCCACACAATAAGTCGTTTCGGCCGGGCAGAGCTTAATAGCCCGAGCCTGGCTCTCAATCTGAGCTGAGACTGGGACCATCCTCTCTTTAAATAATGAGCTCGGTCCTTTCGGCCTGTTCTCACCTCCTCCCACTGAGAGTCTCTGACGACTGTTGCTGCGAAAATGGAAAATGAAGAGCCTTGATTTGGCGTCTGATGGGCTATGATAGAGAGAGAGAGACAGTGAAAATGAGACCAGACAGTAGAGGAAGGTCTTCAGCGGAGCCCTTAGAGACAGCTGCTTTACCGTCACCATGACAACCCCCGGGAAAATGGGCGAGATAGAGGGGAGTCGGTGACGAATAATAGGATGCAGTGGAGGGCTGAGGAGTCATTTTCTAAGAGTTAGAAATGTCATATTCAGTCGCCAGTGTCAGGTCAGAGCCCATCTGTACATCATAATCAGGCTCGTTAAAAGGCCTTATCACAGATTTTGATAGTTATCAATTTCAATATTGGTGGAAAGTCTTCTCCATAAAATATCATGAAACATATTCCGGAATTGTATTTCTGACTCATTATGAATCCTGTGTCCTGACCTCACTGCCGTCCTCTGACCCTGTCCGCAGTATGTGGAGACCATCTCGACGCGCCAGATGGACATGCAGAAGTTCATCGCCGACGGCTGCAGAGAGGCCTTGCTGGAGGAGAAGAGGCGCTTCTGCTTCCTGGCGGACAAACACTGCATGTTCTCCTATCAAATTTGCAACTTCCACGAGAAGGTAAGCCTGGCCTGAAAGCTAATCCTGCACATTCGGACGTACCTCCTGCATACGGCCTGTTTAACACTTGTTCCCTTTCTCCCTCGTGTGTCTTTCAGGCCAAAGAGATACTGTCCACGAAGCTCCCCAGCTGGCAGGAAAAGTGCAGCGACATCACGAAGGTGCCGGACACAGTGATGACCATGATAGAGGAGCTGTCCACCACTCCAGAGCAGTCACCGGAGGTTGAACGCTACAACAGGGTGAGTATTAGCTCAGCGTGTGTCGACTCTTTGGGTTATACCATGAACAAAATTGGCATCATTTTCGAACTTTATTCATTTATCTTTAACTGTTCTTTTTATCCCTAACTTTGATCCTCATCTTACTGTCAGAAAAAAAAGCTGTGAATAAAGGTGTTAGAAATAGTGAATCAGTAGAATAGATCGTGTAAAAAGGAGTCCCTGGAGTGTTTATCTCGCCTCGTTGCTTGAAGTTTATCTTGCGAAAGGTGGTGATATCTGATCAAAGCTGCCGTGTGTAAAGTGGCTGGTTATCATCATCTGGCTATCGGCCATGGGAAACCCTGCATGTGCTATTGTTGTTTTGTTAAAAGTCCACCGGGGGCCTTTAGGCGTTGGCTGTTTATGGCTGCGTGGGAGGAGGACAAAAAGCTTCAGTTACAGTACTGACTGTTTGCCTTAAACCTGGTCACTTAAACGAAAGCGTGTTGTCATTTTATTATCGCCGACTCGTATTTTGTCACATAGCGTGTCCGCTGATCGTGTTCCTCTTCATCTCCTCAGAACAATGTGGAGCCTCCTCCAGCACCGGCACTAAAGGCACAGATCAGTCCGCTGGCCAACATGTTCAACCCAGAGCCAAGATTTCCACTCACCTCCTCTTCAGACCACAACTCAGGTAAAGATGGACGCCCAATTAAAGGTGCAATATGTAAGATTTAAGTCGAAAACATTAAACAGTGCTCCTGAGCGAGCAGTGTAAGTACCAACAATCCTGATGCTCCAAGCTTACCGTTCGGATTGCTAGCACCTAGCCACTTGCTAGCTACAGGTAGCAGCAACTAGTGGTTACTGTGGGGATACGCTGTCTCCTATTTGTTTTGAGTATAAACTCAACATGTGGCCAGTTCTTACATATTGCACCTTTAACCTCAGTTTGAAATTTTGTGTTACATTCATGCTCTCTTTACTGCTGCTAATTCATTCACACTACTGCTTTAAATGAATGACCTTTTAATTCTCCTGTCTCCAGATCAGGGCAGCATGGGAGAGGGCAATCTGTCCCGCTCGACATCCCAGTCATCTGGCATCAACATGGTCAGGAAGACGCGGGTCATGACCATCTTTCCCCACACGGCGGGCAACAACCACACACTCCTCAGCTTCGATCACGGCGACCTCATCAGCCTGCTCATCCAAGAAGAGAAGGACGGCTGGCTGTACGGGGAGCTGGAAAGGACACAGCAGTAAGTGTCGAAATGTTTTTATATACAGGGGTGAGTTAATGGCGTCATGATGCCTCGGTTCTGTTTATCTTACATGTCGATTTTTGTGTTGTTTCTTTCTAGAAATATGAATGATTTTTGATTGTTTTTGATGGTTCGAGTCGTGGCTAGCTTAGCTTTTATTCATCTCAGCATTTCTGGTTTTAACGTCTGGTGATTTCTAACTTTTCTTTTTGTCAGAAAAACCAACAAAAAGACCAAAACCATGATATATAAGATATATAATATAAACGTATGAAAGCCTTAAACTCTAACCTTACGGGCAGGATAAGATATGCAAGTGTTTCATGTAGCCTATTATTGTCATTGTGAAATCCTTCCCTAACATAGTCAATCTATACACAGCCTTTGGCACACCCTCGAGAGGAAATGTGCTTTCGTTACAGCAAATATGCAGCAGGCGTTATTCACATAACTCAGTTTAGCCATACTAGTTTCTGCTTTGTGTTCCTGAATATTTTGCTGCGCCAATACATCATGCCTCAAAACAAGAGTATGTCAGGTATGTTAGACGTGACAGTCGTAAAGCTTGATCTCTCTCTCTCTCCCCCTTCTCTTTCTTTTCTCTCGCCCTTCCCCAACAACACAACACACACATGTAACCTGGAGACCATCTTGCAATGTGATCACACCCGTGGCAGCACCCCTCAACATGTTTACATTTTAACCACATTATACCATGACAATACTCAGTATTCATGGGTGTGGTCATGTTTTTTTTCTTTTTTTTTTTTTAAATCTGCCTGAAGTACTGATTCAACTTCTTTACTCCTTGATAAGTAAGAGAGTACAGGCTCTAAAACGTTCAGTGCCTTTATTTTGATCTCAGCCTCACACCTGTAGTGTTTCGTGGCTATACCAGTCTGGCATTTGTGAAGCTATCGCACTGACAAAATAATCTGTTCCCAGACAAAGAGTTGCAACAGTATGAGATTTGTATGGTACGATAACCATCTCAGAAATTATAACAACGTGATAGCCACTGTTATCAGTTGCAATTACTCGTAACAGAATGAAAACAAGGGTGTCGTGGTTTAACAAATGCTTAACTATAATTTTTAAATAATAATGTCTGGTAAAATTCAAAACCTTAGATCAGTAAATGTACACTGTATGACAACCTTCTACTTTCATACCAGGGTATCTCTAGAAAACAGTTTATCGCTGCAACCTTACCACAGACAGACAGACAGGCAGACAGTCAGACAGACAGACAGACAGACCAACAGACACTTGGCAAAATACTCAAAGCCACTTCTGTGTCTCCAAAGATGTCTCCAGGACCATCGTTTTGTCATGATGCAACACACATACACACACAAAGACACACTCAGACCCACAACAAGAAAACATTACCAGCTGATCCTATCACAGCTGGTAAAAACCCAGGTGCACACACACAAAGAAGAAGCATCTGCTCTTTTATGTGTCACTCAGCAATTAACAAATGCGTCATGTTTTCCTCCATGTTACCTGCAGACAGGAGACAGGAGAAAAATGTTCCCATTAGAGTGAATTCTCCCCTGCTTAATATTCTCTTCACTCCCTGTTGGCTCTTGTGTGTCTTCTTTGCTCAAATGATCAGGTTGGAGAAGTGTATGTACAACATGTCATGTAGCTACAGCGACGCTCTGAGTTCCTTGTATAATTACAGTCATCTTCAGCTCCTCGCTCGATCAATTAGGACCCATAATGCAGGCGAAAGGATTACAGGGTGCTTACAGAGCTCGTGTCGAATTATTTTTGCATTCCCACTTTGAAGCAAATTAACAAAAACCTTATCCGTGTGTGTGTGTGTGTGTGTGTGTGTGTGTGTGTGTGTGTGTGTGTGTGTGTGTGTGTGTGTGTGTGCACGCACGTACGTGTGTGTCATTAGGTGGTATTTTAAATTGAAGTGGTTTGAATGTAGTCGGTGGCGGTTTGTCAAGAAGAGAGGACAGTTTATGAGATAAATAGCATTACATTCTGTTTCTAAGCAACAAATCCAGTGCGTTGGTCTGATAAGCCATCTTTTTCTCCTGCCGTGACTTGGAGACAACTTCTGAGTCTTAAGTGAACAAAATCCATCTGTCTGTCTTGTATTCTATGTCTGGTCTTTGCATCTGACTCAAGTGTGTTGTTTGTAGCAGTGATTCATAATGATTTAAACTCTTCAACCCCAAGATTCAGTGTCAGTTTTCCTGCTTTGGATCTTTTAAGGCACTAATTATTGATGTTAAGCAGCTTAACATAGGGTGTTTCATCATTTTGGACAATTTTTAGATATTATTATGTTATAATGCGACCCACACAGGCAAAAAGACAGAGATCAGCAATCTGTTTTCCTGTAAAGACTTGTGTTCAAAGGTTGTGCCAGATTCTACCAGTTTCAGTGACCATTATTCTTTGACCCTTTTATTTTACTGGTTAATATTTTAAATGTCAAATGTTGTGTAGTGATATTGTCTTCATATAATAGTTTTACATTTAAGAAGTAAATGAAAGCTTATTTGCTTTCTTTTTACTGAGCGACAGAAAAGATGATTGACGCCACTCTGATGTCTAATGCTTGCAGCTAGTTAGCTTAGCTTAGCTTAAAGAATGGTAATGGGGAAAGAGCTAACCTGGCTTTGCCTAAAAGTAGCAACATGTGTCTACCAGCCCCTCTAAAGCCAAATATATACAAAAAACAAAGTATCAGAGCTCACATAAAAACACAATATGTAATTCTGTTGATTCGACTGTCAAGATATAAACTGTTAATTAGCTTTAGAGTTGCTGGTAGGTGTATTTTGTTTCCATTGGCCGAACCAACCTAGCTGCTTCCCCTTGTTTCCAGTCTTTGTGCTAACAGCAACCTTATGTATACCATACATACTTAAGAGTGTTATCAATCTTGTCATCTAACACTGTGCAAGACATGTGAAGCATCCTACTCTTTTAAAGAGTACGGTTTATTTCTGTAATAATATTGTGAAATGCAAAATTCATCGCCATTACTGTGTGTACGTTTGATAGAGCCTAGGAAGAAAACAACTGATGGGCATCCAAATAATCATTGAACAATAACAAATCTGTATTATTGACTGTCTAAAATTGTTTCTTAATGCTAGGGTGTGTGTGTGTGTCTCTTATTAGACGGGGCTGGTTTCCCTCATCTTACTGCAGACCTTTCACTGAGACACTGATCTCAAGCAGGTAAGAAAAAATAACAACATTATGGGCAGAGTATCAATAATTTGTTTTACGGCTGGTGTTTTAAGAGCTGAAACTTTTATGTCACATGTCTTAGCTGCAATCTGGGCACGCCGGTGCGTAGACTGAGCCTGACCAGTCTGCCTGAGCCGGAAGACGAGGATGGGCCGGTGCTGCTGCCGCCACCAGACTACAGCGACGACTCCAGGCCGGTGGTCCCCGCATCGCTCTTGCCACACAACACAGTCAGTATTCATGACCATTAGTAAAAGTATTCGCTCACCAAATATTACCTGCTGTTACCTGTTGTATTTAGTGACTCAGTACAAAGTCTTTCATTTTTAATTTTAAAAAACATTTAAATAAGGGGTGTACCCCTTTATATTTAACCTCTAGTGTGTCTTTGGAATGTTGGTTTTGTTTGATGTGAAGCGTCATTCATTGGTGGAGATGGTGTCAGTTTGCTGTGTACAATTTAATGATGCGATGTTGCAGGAATTCTAGTTATTGAACTCCCTAGTTGTGCCAAGAGCTACCTTAGAATCTAATCTTAACATGGCCTTAATGTCAAGGTTTGGTCAAGTAACATACTGATGTACTGTTGTTCTAAACAAACACTTATTAATCCTGCCTGGTTGGTGGTTGTGACTAAAAGAAGCTGTTGGATGTGGTTAACTTGATTCTTGTTTGTTGCTTACCAGAAAAAGCAGTAGTAGAACCGAACGTAGCACCAAGCAACAGTAAAGTTAGGGGTTAGCAAGTAAACTTGAGCATTTAGTAGCAGATTAGCCAGCTATTTCCCTCAGGTGTTGCTTTAAACCATGAACAGAATATTGGAATCACATTCAGAAGGTTGCTAGAGAATTATGCTGAATCAATGTTAATGTTTCTCCACATATTTACAAGGAAAACGTTTTGCTAGCAAGTTTGCTTTATTAACTAAAACAATGCTATTAGGTCAGTTTTGCTCACAACTTGTGACAAATGTTTACGTAGCAGTGAAAAACGCTGCTATTAGCTAATAGACATTTATGCTAATGCTATGAAGATGAAGAAGAAAAATAAGTATCTGTAAGTAAGTGTCTGCTACCAGAGATGCACTGTAGGTTGTCACATCGAAGCTAGCTAGCTGCGTTGAAGCTAACTAGCTGCGTCTTTGTCTCAGATGTCAGTCTCTGAGACAAACACAGGGTAGTTTAAGTCCTCTTCTATGACAGCTATGATGTGCCTTTAGGCAAGGCATTTAAAGCTGCATTTGCGTTGTTGACTCTCCTTTTACCAGACAGCTGCCACGTTAAAATGGCTATGAGTTGGGTCATCGCACGTTCGGGAAAAGTACGTTTCCTCATAGCATATCCTTATTGCCTTGCCTAAGTCATTACAGACTTCACGGTCAAACCACAAAAAAAAAAAAAAAAACTCCATCTCACGTCAAGCCTCCAGCCTGACTAATCCTGTCTTATCAAAATCTCCCAACTGCGTAGTCATTGCCTCCACACCCTTTGGGCAGAGCGGTGCCAGAAACACACCTTAATTCCTCTAACAGTTTGAGGAAGTGTACTATATTTATTCATGCAGCCATTTCGCAAAACAATTTGCGAGCCTTAAGGCAGTTGTGTTAACACTCTCATGGAGCCCCTTTGAAATTTCGCCCCCGATACAGACTTAAGTACTGTATCAAGAGGGAAAGTGAAACAGAGTTGTTGGCTCAAAATCTTTCAAAAGACATGTGAACTGTGCAGGAATGGAGCTGGGGGAGAAGGAGAGAGTTACAGAGGGAGATGTTAAGGACAAGAGGGTACACACACAGTTTCATTCTGCGCCTGCTGCACTGTGCCTGCTGATTGAGAGTGAACTGTCCGGCCAGCAGCAGACAAGCCCGGGCGGGCACACTTCTTTCGCCCTCATCATCACCTCTTCACTGCCGCCTTTGTCTGTACTCAGTGTCCTTTGTATATGCTGCCTCATGGTTTTACCACGAAATAAACCACAGATAGGGATACACCTTCCCAACAGAAGGAACCCCAGCAGTGCTTTTCACTTTCACTTCTTCTCACCCTTTTAGTCCCCTAACATAGATTCTTCTTAGAAATTTAGCCCAGCACGGACAAAGCTTTAATAATCCCACTATTACGGATAGCTATAAGTAAGTTATAAGTAATACGTCCTCATCCTCCCTTTGGCAATTTGTTGAGATGTCACTGCTGACTGTGCGTTTCAGGTTTGTTATTGTGACTGTGGGCTGAGGGTGGACCTTGTCACTTTTGTTCTGGGGACTGTTATTCCCTGAGATGAGCGTCTCGGGCAGCATTAAAATCCTGTTTCAGGGTACACCGGCCAGGTATTTATGTTGCTCCACTTTATCTTCCACATGCTCACTTGGCTCCGTGGAGGAGATAAGGTTATCGTCATCCTCAGGTGAGCGAAGAAGAGGAGCGTGTCTCTCGCCAGCCTTTCTAGATTGTCTAGATTCCAGACTCGGGGAGGTCTGAGGTTTTAGCTGAAGTACGTGTCAAAGCGCCACTGTGCTGATTAGTAAGGTGGGGTGGGGGGCGACTGTTCATGAGAAATCTTATCAAACCAGTTGGGCAACACTGACTTTCACAGCTGGAGGCAGGGTGTGGACTCGTGGTGACTGTGGTGGTGTGTATGTTCAATGTTGTGTGTTGTTTCTGGAACTTTAAGGGTCTGCTCTTCTGTGTTTTTTGACAACAGGTTTCTTTAGTCAATGGGACTGCAAAGGCTCCCTTTCTAGGGTGAGTGACCTAACACACTAACATTAACTCCAAGGTTTTCACTGCGTTCTGTCCGTGATTAAAGGTTGTTTGATAAACAGCAGAGGATTTTAAACATGTAATACCATGATGGTTGATTTTCTTCCGTTTTCTCCCTGCAGAGGAGGGAATCCGTTTGCGACGGTCAAGCTGAGGCCGACCGTCACGAATGACAGATCGGCGCCAGTCATCTAACGCCGAGGAGGAGGGTTTTCACCGCTGTCATGCCTTCAGGGGGAATCATGCAACATGTGACCCCTGCGACACACTGAATATCGCCCCAAACGGACATCTCACCAGCCTGCATGCTAGTCTCTCTCAGTACCAGTCCGCTCTATCAAAGGGATCCATTGTTTCTTGGCGTGTTTTACTGTGCCTCTGTGTGTTTTACATTAGCCACAACAGTGAAATGTTGCATAATCATTACACGGAGAAGCAGGAAATCTGAAAAGGTTTGCTGCACAAAGAAAATATTTTGTGTTTGAGTCGGTGTTAAAGTAATAAGTCATCCCTAAAATGAAAATTTAGAGTTTGTCTTATCACTGAAAGTTGTTACGGAATTGACACTTACCACTGTGTTTCCAGTGGCTGCTTCACAATAAAAGCCACCACGTGTTACAACAGTTGAGCACTTTTAATTTGAAGCAGTGAAGCAGTGGATTAATACAGATAACACATGACTTAAAGGTGCATATGTGTCAAATTCATACTCAAAACAAATGGGGGGCAGCAAATCACCAGAGTAATCGCTAACTGTTGCTAACTAGAGCTTCCGCTAGCTAGTTAGCTTAGTTGGCCGTGCATCTGTGGTCCAGACTGGGACTTTGGAGCAACCAGAGGAGTGTTGGAGTCTACTAGCAGAGGAGCATTGGGGTTCACTGGTTAGCATGCTAATTTTAGAAGTTAGCTCTGCAACACAATATAAAGACTTCAGGAAATCAATAAAAGTAGCAAAGACATTTTACTTTCAGTCTTCTTCCAAAGTACTGTTGCGAACTTTCAAGTTAACTAAACTAGTCTAAAACACATGCATTATGTGACATTTTAGGGACGTTTTATGCTCACATGCGCTGTAATGCCTTCAGCGTTGTAATACATGGCTGAGAAAAAGCTGTTGAGGCTCATCGTGTGTCTGATGGTCCCACCAATTCTCGTTTCTTCTGACGCTAACAGTGAGACAACACCTGAATCTTCATTTTGGGGTGAACTGTTCCTTTAAGATTGCTCAGACAGTGTCCTAAGGTCTCTTCCAGGCCTGTCTGTGCTGCAGCCAGTGCAGTGTTTGAATACCGAATGAAGAGCTCCAGATGTAAACAATAGTGACCTGATGCTGACAGGCACCAAGGCTGTCTTCCTGACTTGCTACGAAAAAATATATATATTGTCATTTCTATTTTTATTAATCATTCGTGTCTTTGTTTTTTTAAGAGGCATTGTGATATACAAAGGTTGTGAGAATGAAGGGAGAGTGACGTGTTGGGGAAAAAAAGGGTTTGTCATTCGAGTGAAGGTGCAACAGTATGTTTATAACGAGAAGGCTATTTATATACAGTACGTTTGTATGAGATATTTAAATAAGATACATAATACAGGAGTCCATTCTGTGAAGGTTCCCGATAGCCGCCGTGCTCATGATCCTGCGCTGATTTTGATTTGACTGCTGGTATGTATTGTAAATGGACAGAATGACCTTTTGATGAAGGGAATATCTTTCGCTCCTCGCGGTTTCCCCCGTTGTTTAATGTAGATTCTGTGTGACGCACAGTTTATATGCAAATTCAAAATGTGCCGTCACTGGTAGACACTTGCATTGTATGAGTAAAGTGGGTCATTGTTTGAAATCGACAGAGTATTAACTTGTTTTGTGAGGAAAAATGACTTTTTCTGCCATATTTTGCTTTAAAGAATGTAAATGTATGACGAGGACCTGATTGATGAAGCAGTGTATTGATCCTCAGAGGCCCACCGATGTTTAGTGTGAAGCCATCGTACTGACATAGGTAGTGCCTCATGCTTTCCTCAGAGTAGCTTGCCACTGTGTTGACCGATGTAGTCTTTTTTTTTTTTTTCTCAATAAAAAAAGGTAAAGTAAAAGTGTGTATGATAAATATTCAGTGTGTTTGTCTGTTTATCCCTCTCAGGCTAATGTAGCATGTTGCTTTATGTTTTCATGTGTGTGTCCTCAGTATGTTGGGGTCAAAATGCGACGGTTGAAGTCCCCTAAACTATTAAGTAAAATCTCTTTTCAACAATACAACTGACAGCTACACATTATGACTTCTTAAAGATCCACAGAGACCCTCTAACATTGCAAAGCGGTGTCATTTTTTAGGAGATGAGGTCTTTTACAGTGTTTATAGAGTAGAAAAACAGCCTTTTATATGCTGCGAAATATAAATGAACGCTATAAACACTATAGATGAGACATTGCTGCTTTAGTTACCTTCTGTATGTGGTTCAGTTTTGTAATCCAGCCGTAAAAACTGTAATCCTATCACAACATCATCTGCATTTGTGGACAGTAAAGGAAGAAGTGTTTGTCACAAATTCTACAGTAATCAGAGACTGTAATTATAATAATGTTTCACAATATCCACAATATCCATATAATATCCACCGTTAACAAAAGATACATTTATAGTTAATTAAACTTTAGTTAATAATTAACAATCAATTAAATGTTTTATAAACTATTCATTAAGCAATTATAGAGGTTTATAAACCTCAGTTGCAGCTTTGTAATGCCCATCTAAATTGATGTCTATAGATGACCTTACACATTATTCATCAGCCATTTGCAAAGTATTGTAAACATCAGTTACAACTTTACAGTAAACAGTAGTTTATAGAGCATTGTATTGGTTGTTAACAGTGAAATTCAACAGCAGATATACCATTGATTGATTGAAATAGCAAAAGATTAAAACTCAAACCGTTCTCAAACAGAGAAAATAACACACCCGTAAATTGTGTTTAAATAGGCTATTTTTAATAGAGGCCGCATGTATTTATGTTTAATTTCTACTATGTTTGATTATTCTGAATCTGAGGGAGACCCAACACTAGCCTGATGTGTCGTGGCCCTGTGATTAAAAGTCTTTTCGAGCTCCACCGTTGCCTGAAAATATTACATTTCTGTCTTGTAAGGAGCACTTTGTCCCATGGGAACTGTTTAGAGGTAGGACAGAGACGTTTGAACTTGTGGGAGTACCAGCAGATTAAGGGCTGCCAATTGGTAAGTGGAAGAGATAACAGGGCAGATGGAAAAGACAGATACTGAGATAGACGAGAAGGTGTTAAAGGAGTGAACTGCTTCTCTTCTGGGTGCACATTACGGACTGAGGGCCATGCTGTGGTGATTTACGCATTAATAAATGTGACAATAGTGTCAGAGACTGTTTTGTTTCTTCTGTGTCTGAATTGCAAAATTGCAACAGCACACATGATGTTTTTTTTCTGCTTTTCTGTTTTGACCCTGCAATAACACGTGTCTGGCCACCTGGGGGCAGCACAGACTGTCTGTGCTCAGAACATTGACCCACTATGAACTTTCAGTGGATTTGAGGAACTTGCTGTTTATTTTCACGTTCAGCAGACACATGAGCATTCATTTTGACTAGTTTTTGGATTTTACCACCTGATGAATGCACGTCCAACATTCACACTCATTTAGCGACTCCTGAGGGACAGACTGTGAGCTGGAACATAGTTTGTGAAAGGTGTTTTTCTGTGAAAGGTGAAAAGACGACTAGGCCTTTGTCCACATCCAGTTTGAGGTTGAAAGTGAAAGGAGAAAAGACGTTCACACCACGTTGAGATGGCTATGGCTATATCCAGCTATGTGTGGTTTTAGTGGAGGTTAAAAGAAGTTCATGTTTTTGCCTTCAGTTGTTTCACCGGCCTGTAAAAGACGTCTTGACTTTGTACAATAAATGAAACGCTTCACTTCACAACACATCATTTCGATGTATGTATCTGTCTTTCTGTCTGTGTCTAAAACCAGCATAAGAAGGACTTTACACATGGTTCTCTCCCCATTAATCATCAGGCCTTGACTCCAGAGTGTTTTTACACCCTCGTGGATGCTCAATTCACCAAAGGAAGGACAGACTGTTGACACTTGTTGGTGAAATTCAGTTGGTTGCAAAACCAATTGTGTGTCCACAGGCAAGACCCTGTTGGACCAGTTGGATCTGAAGCGCAGGCTGTAGTTCAGACTGATCCTGGCTCTGAAGTGAGTATCGCGAATTGTAAAACGTTAGAAACTGGTTGGGTTTTAAAATGTGTGTGTGTCTCTACAGATACACTCGTGACGTCCGGCTGGTAACATTTCTGAGGGAGAGGACCCTGGGTAACATCCCCACCTGCTGGGTCACGCAGCTGATAGAAAACAGTGAGGAGGCCGAGATTTGGAGCAGGCAGTGTAGCGTCCACATAAATGTGGACTGTGGGCTTAATATCTTGTTTCTGTAGAATCCTAGATTTCCAGCAAAGATTTCCCAAACATTATGGTAGAGGCAGGTGAAACAAGAAATGCTATGTGCACAGAGGATGTACAATCTCGGTGCCCCATCTTCATGGACAAACTCCCCCACAAGTTCCTGCGTCAACACTGGTGGGCCCTATGGCTGCCCCCCACTTTATAAGACAGGAGATACTTACTCTCATGCTTTCACTCTAAAATACTGGTGTGCCATTTGATGTTTTTCAATGAATGTGGTGCAGCAGGTTGTTGTGGCCGAGTGGTTAAGGCGATGGACTAGAAATCCATTGGGGTCTCCCCGCGCAGGTTCGAACCCTGCCAACAACGTGCTGCCATTCGTAACAGTATCAACATGTACTCAGCAGTGGCTGAGCTGTAAGCACTAATTGGAGCTTTATGGAAAGTTTAATATTAGAGAGTGAGTTGTGTGATGAACCCTGTTTATGAAGTAAACCATTTGTCTTTTGGTTCTGCAATCTCTACAGTAAAGGTAATTAATTAATTGTTAGCCATCACATTTTACTTATTGTGGCAGTCAACCTATACTGATATTGTGGTGATGTGCTGTGTCATGAAGTCATTGTATAGGGGGATGTAGTTCAGTGGTAGAGCACATGCTTTGCATGCATGAGGTCTCGGGTTCAATCCCCATCATCTCCATCTTTAAATGCATCTGGTATGATAAAACTGATACTGTACCAATAAGTATTCAAGACAGCATGTGGCCTCTTAGTGGATCAATCACTAAAGGTGAGAAGCTCATAGGTTACAACTTGTGTTGATTTCCTTCAACAGTGACCTTTTCTCTTGATGCACGTTGGTATTCTGCAGGGAAGAGGTGAGGCTTTCCAAAATATGCATTTAGGCAATTTGTTTATTACTTGATTCCTGTATTCTGAGAGTGCTATTTACTTTTATACAATAATGTTTAAATTACAAATTTCTTGATGAATAAGTTATTTGAAGCTCCCACACTACGACAGAGAGGAAGACAAAGACAGGAAGTCTGTTTCTTAATATTAAATCATTATTAAATAGAGCGGAAGGTAATACAATATATCATTAATGTATATTCATGAATATGAGTTATTTTCCCATTGTTAGCTGAAAATATTTCAGCAGAACAGCATCAGACATTAAATCTGCATTAAACGTGTTATTGCAGTGCACTCCCCACAAGTTCCTGTGTCAACAGAGGTGGGTCCAATGGCTGCCCCCCAACTTACTATAGGACAGGAGGCCAAATTAAATGCAGTCAGTGCCACCAGCCTCACGACATCAAAACTGGACATAGCCACATATATTCTCTCCAAAATACTGGTGTGCCACTTGATGTTTTTTAATGAATTTGGTCTTTTATTTTTTCAAAATGCAAGAAATATAGGAATATATATAAAATAGGAATTCTTACACTCTAGTCAAACATACATTTATGTGAATGTACCTGAGTCCTCCTGAATGTGTTTGTTGTGAATCTGGTGGGACGAGAAGAGGACCCAAAGAGCAGCACAGCAGGTTGTTGTGGCCGAGTGGTTAAGGTGATGGACTAGAAATCCATTGGGGTCTCCCCGCGCAGGTTCGAACCCTGCCAACAACGTGCTGCCATTCGTAACAGTATCAACAGTGGCTGAGCTGTAAGCACTAATTGGATCTTTATGCCAAGTTTACTGTAATGAGTTCTTTGATAAGGTTAATATGAACAGCAACCTGGACATTGCTGATGTGCAAATGTCAGAGGTGATTAATCTTGATAACAGTTTCACAACTTGAATATTACCCAAAGTTTTAATATCAACAAACACCATGTTGTTATTATTCACCAGATATTGGGGTGGTGTGCTGTGTCATGAAGTCATTGTATGGGGGGATGTAGCTCAGTGGTAGAGCGCATGCTTTGCATGTATGAGGTCTCGGGTTCAATCCCCGACATCTCCATCTTTAAATATATCTGGTATGATAAAACTGATACTGTACCAATAAGTGTTCAAGACTGCAGGTGGCCTCTTAGTGGATCATTCACTAAAGGTGAGATGCTCTTAGGTTGCAACTTGTGTTGATTCCCTTCAACAGTCGCCTTTTCTCTTGATGCATGTTGGTATTCTGCAGGGAAGAGGTGAGGCTTTCCAAAATATGCATTTAGGCAATTTGTTTATTACTTGATTCCTGTATTCTGAGAGTACTATTTACTTTTATACAATAATGTGTTAAAATGACATATTTCTTGATGAATAAATCATTTGAAGCTCCCACACTACGACAGAGAGAAAGACAGACACAGGAAGTCTGTGTCTTAAAATTACAATATTATAAAATAGAAAAATATATGAATATGTATCTATGAATATGAGTTATTTTCATGTTGTTGGCTGAAAATATTTCAGCAGAACAGAATCAGACATTGAACCTGCATTAAATGCAGTCAGTGCCACCAGCCTCACAACAACAACACTGGACATAGCCACATACACTCTCTCCAAAATACTGGTGTGCCACTTGATGTTTTTTTTTTTAATGAATTTGGTCTTTTATTTTTTCAAAATGCAAGAAATATAGGAATATATACCTGAATCCTCCTGAATGTTTGTTGTGAATCTAGTGGGACGAGAAGAGGACCCAAAGAGCAGCACAGCAGGTTGTTGTGGCCGAGTGGTTAAGGCGATGGATTAGAAATCCATTGGGGTCTCCCCGCGCAGGTTCGAACCCTGCCAACAACGTGCAGACATTTGCAACACTATCAACATGTTCTCAACAGTGGCTGAGCTGTAAGCACAAATTGGAGCTTTATGGAAAGTTTAATATTAAAGACTGAGTTGTGTGATGAACCCTGTTTATCCAGTAAACCATTTGTCTTTTGGTTCTGCAATCTCTACTGTAAAGATAGAACGTGATTAATTGTTAGCCATCACATTTTACTTATTGTGGCAGTCAACCTATTTTAATGGGAATACTTGTTTATTAGAAACTTGTTCCACTGAAGGTTATTATCGACAGTAACCTGGACATTGCTGATGTACAAATGTCAGTGCTGCGTCAGAGATGATTTATCTTGATTACAGTTTCACAACTAGAATATTACCCAATATTTTAATAACAATAAAAACAGAATAATTATTCACCAGATATTGTGGTGATGTGCTGTGTCATGAAGTCATTGTGTGGGGGGATGTAGCTCAGTGGTAGAGCGCATGCTTCGCATGTATGAGGTCTCGGGTTCAATCCCCGACATCTCCATCTTTAAATACATCTGGTATGAATAAAATGATACTGTACCAATAAGTGTTGAAGACTGCAGGTGGCCTCTTAGTGGATCAATCACTAAAGGTGAGATGCTCTTAGGTTGCAAATTGTGTTGATTCCCTTCAACAGTGACCTTTTCTCTTGATGCACGTTGGTATTCTGCAGGGAAGAGGTGAGGCTTTCCAAAATATGCATTTAGGCAATTTGTTTATTACTTGATTCCTGTATTCTGAGAGTACTATTTACTTTTATACAATAATATGTTAAAATGACATATTTCTTGATGAATAAATCATTTGAAGCTTCCACACTACGACAGAGAGAAAGACAGAGACAAGGGGTCTGTGTCTTAATATTAAATTATTATTAAATAGAGCGGAAGGTAATACAATATATCATTAATGTATATTTATGAATACGAGTTTTTTTCACATTGTTGGCTGAAAATATTTCACCAGAACAGCATCAGACATTGAACCTGCATTAAACTTGTTATTTCAGTGCACTCCCCACAAGTTCCTGCGTCAACAGAGGTGGGTCCTATGGCTGCCCCCCAACTTACTATAGGACGGTTAATACGATGCTGCAGAGACGTGTCAACAAAGACAGCCCCACAACATCCAGAGACTTGAGGTACTCAGGGTGGATCTCATCCACCCCCGGTGCTTTGCCACTGAGGAGCTTCCGGACTACCTCAGTGACTTTGGCTTGGGTGATGAATGAATCCGCCTCTGAGTCCCCAGCCTCTGCTCTCTCTATGGAAGGTGTGTCAGTGGGATTGAGGAGATCCTCGAAGTATTCCTTCCACCGCCCGACAATGTCCCCAGTCGAATTCAACAGCTCCCCACCTCCACCGTAAACAGTGTTGGTGGAGGACTGCTTCCCCCTCCTGAGGCGCCGGATGGTTTGCCAGAATTTCTTCGAGGCCTGCCAGTAGTCCTCCTCCATGGCCTCCCCGAACTTTTCCCAGACCTGAGTTTTTGCTTCCGCGACTGCCCGTGCTCCCGCACACTTGGCCTGCCGGTACCCGTCAGCTGCCTCAGGAGTCCCCCGGGCCAACCAGGCTCGATAGGACTCCTTCTTCAGCTTGACAGGATCCCTTACTTCCGGAGTCCACCACCGGGTTCTGGGATTGCCGCCACGACAGGCACCGGAGACCTTACGGCCACAGCTCTGGACAGCCGCGTCAACAATGGAAGTGGAGAACATGGTCCATTCGGACTCAATGTCCCCAGCCTCCCTCGGGATCTGGTCAAAGCTCTCCCGGAGGTGGGAGTTAAAGACCTCACCAGGTGGTGATCAGTTGACAGCTCAGCCCCTCTCTTCACCCGAGTTTTCAAGACATACGGCCGGAGGTCAGATGGCACGACCACAAAGTCGATCATTGACCTCCGGCCTAGGGTGTCCTGGTGCCACGTGCACATATGGACACCCTTATGCTTGAACATGGTGTTTGTTATGGACAAGCTGTGCCTAGCACAGAAGTCCAGTAACAAAACACCACTCGGGTTAAGATCAGGGAGGCCGTTCCTCCCAATCACACCCCTCCAGGAAACACTGTCGCTGCCCACGTGAGCGTTGAAGTTGGAGCACTCTCCAGTACCCCTCCCAGGGACTCCAAGAAGGCTGGGTATATTATACTATTATAATAGTATAATAGTATAATAATAATAGCAAGCGCCTCGGTCCTGACCGCATCACTGTCGTGCTCAAATGACGTTAAAGCACACCCTCTCGGGTAATATTGCTTAATTAACTTAGTTAACTATTATATTAATATTATAAAATATATGAATATATGAATATATATTTATGAATATGAGTTATTTTCATGTTGTTGGCTGAAAATATTTCAGCAGAACAGCATCAGACATTGAACCTGCATTAAACTTGTTATTTCAGTGCGCTCCCCACAAGTTCCTGCGTCAACAGAGGTGGGTCCTATGGCTGCCCCCCAACTTACTATAGGACAGGAGGCCAAATTAAATGCAGTCAGTGCCACCAGCCTCACGACAACAAAACTGGACATAGCCACGTACATTCTCTCCAAAATACTGGTGTGCCACTTGATGTTTTTTAATGAATTTGGTCTTTTATTTTTTCAAAATGCAAGAAATGTAGGACTATATATAAGATAGGAATTCTTACACTCTAGTCAAACATACATTCTTGTGAATGTTAAAAGTCTATGGACCTGAGTCCTCCTGAATGTGTTTGTTGTGAATCTAGTGGGACGAGAAGAGGACCCAATGAGCAGCACAGCAAGTTGTTGTGGCCGAGTGGTTAAGGCGATGGACTAGAAATCCATTGGGGTCTCCCCGCGCAGGTTCGAACCCTGCCAACAACGTTCAGACATTGACGGTATGAACATGTCCTCAACAATGGCTAAGCTTTAAGCAAAAATTGAACCTTTATGCAAAGTTTACTGTAATGAGTTCTGTGATAAGGATAATATCAACACTAACCTGGACATTGCTGATGTGCAAATGTCAGAGGTGATTAATCTTGATTACATTTTCACAACTTGAGTATTACCTTATTATTATATATATATATATATATATATATATATATATATATATAGCTCTAACACTGAGCTATATCCCCCTATACAGCGTCTGTATGACACAGCACATCACCACAATATTTGATGAATAATAACAACATGGTGTTTGTTGATATTAAAACATATTCAAGTTGGTTATATATATATATATATATATATATATATATATATATATATATATATATATATACATATATATATATACATATATATATATATATATATATATATATATATATATACATATATATATATTACCATATATATATTACCATATATATATTACCATATATATATTACCAACTTGAATGGTATTGATATTGATATTGTTGATATTAAAAGATATTCAAGTTGGTATTAATGTATATATATATATATATATATATATATATATATATATATATATATATATATATATACATATATATATATTACCAACTTGAATGGTATATATATATATATTACCAACTTGAGTATGTTTTAATATCAACAAACACCATGCTATTATTATTCACCAGATATTGTGGTGATGTGCTGTGTTATACAGATGCTGTATAGGGGGATATAGCTCAGTGTTAGAGCGCATGCTTCGCAAGTGTGAGGTCTCAGGCTCAATCCCCGACATCTCAATCATTAAACATGTAGGGATGTTTAAATACTTAATCATACTAATTAAGTGTTCAAACTACATGTGGCCTCTCACTCAGTGGATCAATCACGAAAGGTAATGGTTCTCTAATGTCTATGTTGTTTCACCTTAACAGTGTTTCCCTTCAATATCAATACATTGAACTTCACATTCTCACTTTATGAAGATCAGTGTCTGCAGTGCATCATTTTACATCTGACTTACACAGCAAATCATTATTTTAATCTTCTGATGTGAACAAAACAACATGATGTAATTGACCTCATGTGCTTTCACGGGGACTTGTCAGTTGCTGTCACTTGTCTCCTATATTTACTGAACGCTAGTTCCATAGTTGCACATAAAATTATGACTGTAATAATGAATGCAATAATTCAGATAGGTAGAAACAAAACAGACAAAAAAAACAATAAAATCTGGTTTACGATGTATTCAATATTACATTTAAAAAAAACAACGTTTTGGTCGTCATGGTGATGGATGACATCTTTAGCTGCTTTAGATCAAAATTCACTGCACTAGAGCGCTGAACAGGAGCTGAAGTGTTTACAAGAGAAACTTATCAACGTTGGAACAAAGTGAACCTCTCAATAAAGAAAACATCTGAGTTGAACATCTGGCATTGACAAAGCAGCTGTTGCAGCGAGGACAGCATGGCCTTCTGCTTCAAGCCGTGACAAACTGTTCACCATCTGGCTGAGGACTATTGAAGTCAAATGAAAAATGTTTGCTCTACAGTCACATAAGCAGTGATGAAAGGATGTAAACGGATCTTTTACTTCAGTAGAAGTTGCAATACCACAGAGTAAATACACAAGATATTCCAAGGAAAATTCTACTTTATTATTAATTTATTTTATTAATAATTGTTGTTTATGATTCTGTTTTATTTTACAAAAGTGCATACATATTCCTGGCAAAATATACAGAAAGTATCCCAAAGAAAAGGACTCGTTTTCCATTGTTGAATTTTGGTGCTCCCAAACTCCCCAAAGAAGATTAGAAGGGGGAAATGGTTGTCTATGGTTGCCTCCATCTGCTCAGTTTCGCTTCTGAACTATGAGCCAGCAGCGCCCCCTGCTGCTCGCGGCCACAAACACCTGCCACCGCTGAGACAGCCAATAGGAGCGAAGAAGCGACTGCACTTCCTGTTTCACGTAGCGACAGTCGAGGAGACGTTCCGATGTGTTCTGATGTGAACAGCGGAGGGCGGCCGGACGCGTTATGATCCAGCTCAGCTGTTCGTTCATCTCCAGCTGCTGAATGAGCCGCGGCGACATCCCACCTACGGTTTTATGAGAGGAAGCTCGAGGTTTGTTTGTGTGTTTGAGCGCCGCTTCTTTGCTATTTCCAGAAGGGCTAAGCTTGTAAACCCGGACCAAAAAAAAAACCGAGCTGAGTGTTGTCGTTTAAGCCTAAAGCTGGTTTTACTGTACAGTGTCCGCTTGTTCTGAGCGTTTAGCTGACAGTTCACTGTCCTGACAGTCACACCTGCTGTACATTAGCTCTTAATTAGCCGCTGAAGCTCGCTACCTTAGTACAGTGCTAATACCTTGTTTTAACTTCATACAAACCTACCTTGTTATACAGTAACAAACGTCATAAACAAGCATATTACTGTTTATTTTACTGTCGAATCGTTACTTATTAACCCAAATATCTACTGTATGTTTATTATTATTGTTATTAGTAGTAGTAGTAGTAGTAGTAGCAGTATTGTATTAGAGATACGAGCTGACTGTTGGTGACAGAGGATACGCCTTTTAGCAGCAGCATCCCTGCCGGTTACGCAGTGTTGTGAAATGTCGACCACTTCACTGTAAGCCTTCAGCAGCCCCCCCTGCATTGTACAGTGTATTAAATGTCTTAAATGTTGGCTTAAATGTTGTGATGACACGGATACAGTAGGTTGAGCAAATGTCGGTGTAAACAAACAAACAGCAGAGCGAGAGTGGATCAGAGCCACCTGACCACATGACCCTGATTTAATGTGCACAGCTCTGATCCAAGTGGGATTTTTTTTTTTTTTTTTAAAGATTGAATTAGAAGTTACGTGAGCAACATTCAAAAACAGTACCCTCATTGTGCTGTAGATGATATTTGGATATATTGGTTGGAACGCCGAGAGGACAGTTTGACATGTCACAGAAGGAAAAGCCCAGGTGTACATGATAAAGTTAACAGTGACTGCTCCTTCAGTTTGAGGGTGTTTTTCAGGGTGGCTTACTGGGCCAGCTCAATAAATCAGAGCCATCCTTGATGTTTTTAGTATATGGGTTGGCAAATGTCATCAGCCGATATTGGCATACATACCCTAATCGGTAATATGTTTTCTGATGTATAAATATATTGCTACAATGCTGAAAAAGTTGCTGGGAATATATTAAAAAAATATATTAAATTCCCAGTTAATGTTCTGTTTTAGTGCACTGATGTTGTTTGTAGATAATAGATAATGTTTTAATGTCAAACTGTAAAATATCCAACCTTCATTACATAAATACACAAGTGTTTGATGACCACATATGCGGGATTGTTGCGTAATATCTTTGTTATCAGCAGCTATATTGATATTGGGCTTTTTAGTTCCTAATATCAGTATGGGCCATTGTCCCAGAAATCAAGTATTAGTCGGGGTTATCAGTAGGCTATCATCTGTGCTTTTCCTGCTCAGACTGTCGGCTGTACCGTGAAGAGGAAGAGCAAGAGAAAGGTTTAATTACCCTCAAGCATGCATCATTTGTCTTATACGATAATATTTCCCAGTAACCCCTGGGATGCATGGGTCATCAGTTTTTATGTGTACTTTTCTCCTCTAAGCACTGTCATTATTTGTGTAATTTTGTAGCAAATTTTCTGTGCATGTTATTTTATCACAGAATCAAATGTAATGCTTCCAATCGATTCACTCTCTCTGATTCTTCTAATTCATTTATCTGGCTTCATAAATCTATTTTGTGCTCTGTGTCAGCCTCTGTCCTCCTTAACCTTTCCAACCCTGCTGACCCACTATCCAGTCCATTGTAGCAAACACCATTTGTGCAGACGAGCATTTATAAACTGTCTGTACAATGTTAAGATTCAACACTTTCAAAGATTTGACCATTTGAAATGTGTATAAAATGATTCACATGACTGCATGAATAATTTCTCCTGCAGTAATGCATCTGTAAATGAAGGTGTCACAGTGATTATCAATCAATAATTTGCCATCTCTTGACTGAAATCTCCAACTATTTTGCTAATTGAACAATTGATTTGAGTAATTTTGGATTCCAGCTTCTTTAATGTGAATATTTATTGGTTTGTGTACTCCTGACAGTAAACTGGTTTTGTGGACAAAACAAGACATTCGTGGAGGACATCTTTGGGGAACACTTTGCCATTTTTCTATCATCTTCTGACATGCTTTTAACAAAACACCTTGTCATTTAATTGGGTAAAGGATTGACAGATTACATTGAAGATTGTCTTAATCGTATTAGCGCATATTTCAACCTAAGACACACTGACAGAAACACTCACAGATACAGATTTTTTATTTATTTATTATTTTAAAACAAAAAAACATTATGTACCTTTGAAGTTACATTGTCTTCATTCGCCTCCTCCTGATGCCCAGGTTTTTGCTGCAACCATGCCTGCCTCCAGGCTGTGGGTGGTGGATGTGTACGGGCGGGTCTTCAGCCTGTCGACGGCGGGGCAGCAGTGGGAGCAGTGCCGTGATGCCCAGATGGAGTTCAAGCGGGTGACAGCAGCTCAGCAGTGCTGCTGGGGCATCGCCTGCGACAACAACGTCTACCTGAACGTGCACGCCTCTGACCTGCCCATCCGCTACCAAGAGGAGACCTATGAGAACCAAGTGGGTGTCTTCCACCAATAAGGGGTTCATTGTTTAGTTTTTGAAAGAAGATGATTTTTCAAGTTAAGGTTAAATACAGTATGCAAGTATGCAAGTTAAAAACACTTTTATGTCACTACGTCTTCATTTCTTGCACAAAGTTAAGTGAAATTGAAAGTGTTTTTGTTCCCTTTGTGATTTTGTGACTTACTTTATGTGCAACATCCACGTGCAGTGCTGTCGCACTTCCTCTGTTACTAACCTCAGCACGCTTTCAGCTTTGTGCCTTTACAAGCGCATTCAAAGCACATTGAGACACTTTTTCAGCGAATTACCAGAGGGAGTGAAAGCAGAACTTTACGTAGAACTCAAATGACAGAAAAAAATACAGGGTAGACTCATGTGTCCTGTGACTGATGGGAAGCAGGTTGTTCTTACACAGTGGTGTCAGCTTATGTGATTGAGTTTACTACTGTTTTGGTTGTTCTTGTGACTTCCTCTCGGGGGTAAAGGTCACCTAAAGTTCACTTTGGCAGTACACCTTTCAGGCACAATAAAATTAGGAGGCAATGTTTTTATATTGGATTACAAGGGGTAGGTTACTTTTACTTTGTTTGATTTGTCCCTGTGTGTGCTCTAACATGCCATCTCCATCCATCTCTTTCTGTCAGCGATGGAATCCAATCGGTGGCTTCTCAGACCATTTATTGCCAAGTGACCGCTGGCAATGGAGTGATATCACTGGTCTGAAACACCAACCTCTGGACTGCTTCGAGCTCCCCTCCAGCAGCTGGGAGTGGGAGGGTGACTGGTATGTGGACGAAAACTTTGAGGGAGAGCCCACAGAGAAAGAGGTGAGTGTCCAGTTATTGTTAAAGATCAGTTTCCACCTTCTTATAATTCCTACCTAGCTGTAATGACTGTTGTGTTTGTGTCTGCAGGGATGGACCTACGCCATTGACTTCCCCGCCTTCTACACCAAAAACAAAAAGATGACCTCCTGTGTCCGTCGCAGGCGATGGCTCCGCTACAGGAGGTACAAAGACATGGACACCTGGGCTAAGGTGGGTGTATAGTGTGTGTGTGTGTGTGTGTGTGCATGCGTGCGTGCTTGTATGCATGTGTAAAGCTTTCAGTTTGTTCACCTGTATCTCCCTTCCTGTGTGTGCTGACAGATCCCCTCACCGCAAATGGAGACACCAGATCCCTTCAGCGACATTAGCTGTGGAGGCTGGGAAATCAGTGAGGAGCCTCGAGGGCGGCTGTCATTATGGGCTGTCTCCCTACTGGGCAAGGTACACACACACCCACACACACAAAGGTTTCCATGGCAGTGTACTTTAAGTCTTAATCCACTTATGATTTTCACAAATTAAGTCAGTGACAGAGTCAGAACACAGGGGTTTACTGCCCCTTTCATACAAATTACATACAAAACATATTTCTTCAACTTTTTAATCAACTAGATCCACTGTAATTCATTTGGTCCATCCATCCATCCATCCATCCATCGTCAACCGCTTATCCAAAATCGGGTCGCGGGGGCAGCAGCTTCAGTAGCGAGCCCCAGACTTCCCTTTCCCCGGCCACATCGGCTAACTCTGACTGGGGAATCCCAAGGCGCTCCCAGGCCAGAGAAGAGATATAATCCCTCCACCTGGTCCTGGGTCTACCCCTAGGTCTCCTCCCAGTTGGACGTGCCAGGAACACCTCCCTAGGAAGGCGCCCTGGTGGCATCCTCATTAGATGCCCGAACCACCTCAACTGGCTCCTTTCTACGCAAAGGAGTACGGATGGCTGAGCTTCTTACCCTATCTCTGAGGGAGATCCCAGCCACCCTGCGAAGAAAGCCCATTTCGGCCGATTGTACCCGCGATCTCATTCTTTCGGTCATGACCCATCGCTCATGACCATAGGTGAGGGTAGGGACGAAGATTGACCGGTAGATCGAGAGCTTTGCCTTCCGGCTCAGCTCCCTTTTCGTCACAACCGTGCGGTGAAGCACATGCAACACCGCACCCGCTGCGCCGACTCTTCGGTCAATCTCACGCCCCATCGTCCCCTCACTCGTGAACAAAACCCCGAGGTACTTGAACTCCTATTTAAAAAAAAAAAAAAAAAAAAAAAAAAAATTCAAAAGTAACATACACTCCTATACTTTTTTTTTTTTTTTTTTATTTAAAAAAGTATAGGAGTGTATGTTACTTTTGACCTTGTTGCTGCCCATGGCAAGATCCCACGCTTGATGCAGATCTTTGACTGTCCTGCTGTCACTCTTCTCTCCATCCAGGTGTGGTTCAGAGAGGGAATCTATCACCACAATCCTGAGGGATCCATGTGGGAGGAGGTGTCTCCCCCTGGGGAGGTGCTTCAGATCAGTTGTGGCCCCAGGGATCTGGTCTGGGCAGTGCTGTGGGAGGGGCAGCTCATTGTCAGGCAGGGCATCACCCGAGACTGCACCAAAGGTACGACGGGTCACTGGGGGAGGAGGGTTTGGTTTGTGTGTGATCGTCTCTATTAAGGATAATATTGTCTGCATGTCAGGTACCTCCTGGGTGGAGGTGGAGTCTCCAAGTCCCGATGTAGGAGCCACACATGTAGCCGTGGGGATCAACACTGTTTGGGCTTTGACCAAGGACAACAAAGTAAGAAAATTATGTAATGAACATTACAAAAGACCCAAAAGTTAAATCTCTCTCAGCTTCCATTTCATAAAATTGTTATCTTAATTACATACTCTTTTTTTTAATAAATATACTGAGCGTTAATCGCGTGTTAAAAAAATTAACGGCGTTAAGAGGACCTTGCGTTAACGCGTTAACTTTGACAGCACTATTTTTTTTATATTCATATCCAATAACACATATTTTTAAAAAGTTTTAAATGTAAGAATTTTCTCTGACTTCAGTACTAAAACCGTCACACAGGTTATGGACAAAGTAAAATTTCCCTAAAATATGTTACTATAGCCCTGCATCAAATAAACATATGGTACAGCTAAGAATATAAAACAGAAAAAAAAGAACTGACTGCTCTGGTAAACTAAGGCTGAACTAGTATTAACAATAGTGTTTAAACATATTTCTGTTATGCTAAAGAGCCCTTTTCACCCCACTCTCGTGCTCTGCCAGGTGTGGTTCAGACGCGGCGTTGACTCCCACAACCCCTGTGGCTTGGGCTGGATCAGCATGGTGGGAGAAATGATCACAATCAACGTAGGACTCAATGACCAGGTGAAATACAGCCACATGACGTCACATCCTGTATAAAACTGTAAGAAAGTTACGCATCAAGTACCACCCTCTCCGCTGGTTCGCTTCTAGTGTCAAGTCATGGGATATTGACGTATTTAAGTCAACCTGCTGTTGTTACTGTTGTGTGTAGGTGTTTGCAATCGGCTGTGAGGATCGGGCCGTGTACTTCAGACAAGGTGTGACTAACAGTGAACTGAGTGGGAAAACCTGGAAGGCCATCAGCGTCCCCCGAGATGGAGACCGATCACACTCCAGTGCCAGCGCAAACAGCCTGCAGAGGTAGAGAGGCCTCAGTGGACACACACACTTAGACACACATGGTGATATAGAGAGATTTCAGTCAACATGTTAGGGAGCAGGACAGTGACATTAGTGACACCATCCATAACCAACTGATGATCGAGGAAACAGCTATAATAAATTCCAGCTTCCAGTGCAGGCTGTCATGTCAACATACATGTGATGCAGAATGTGCCCTGGGAAAACAATAGTAAAGTAACTCAGTTCCTCTTTCTCACCTTCCATGTCACAGTGCTGGATGCTTCTTCTCTGGTGAGGTACGTGCTCAGTCAGTGGTGAGCGACGTGGAATTAGACACAGAGAAAGTATCCACAGATGGAGCCAGCTGCCTAGTAACCTCCACCTCCCCTGAGTCTGTTGTTGATACCCCTACAGACCACCCTGACCAACCCATCGAGACCCCCAAACCCCGCATCCCAAAAGTCACCAGCGACAGCTTCATCTCTGAACTCATCTCTGACCGAGAACCAGCCAAGACCTTAATGGAGGGCGGGTCTGCCGGTCCAGCTCTTCCAGAGGAGGAGGAGACCCTCCCCAGTGAAGGAGAGGTCAAAGCCCCTTGTGCTGATGTAGCTATATGCCCCAGCCAGTCTGGAGGTCCTCTTGACCCCCAGTGGAGTAACGTGGATCTGGAAGAGGCACAGGGCCAGCTGGCTCAGACCGGAGCAGCACTGGACGCAGCTGACACCAGCAGTTTGTCATCAGTGGCCACATACACTCTGGCCATGGAGGACCCGTATGGGACAGATGAGCACCCTCTGTGGGCGTGGGTCAGTGGAGGAGGCTGCTCTGTGGACAGTCACTCCCACCTCAACTGGTTCAACTCGATGAACACCTCCTGTGAGTTAAATGAGATAGATTGAATTTAGGCTGTTTTGGAGGTGCAAGACTGCTACTACTACAACCCATGTATGAAGTAGTGTAACAATTATTCAGTAACATCAGAGTCCCAGAACAAACAAATAAAAGTGACTCTTCATGTGACAGCTCCAAGGTCGAGGCTAGCATGATTACATTTTAATTCTACTCCTGCAGTTTGTAGGCTTTTCTTCTCCCAGTTATCAATTTTCCTTTTTGTCCTTCCCAGCATTGGTCGGGTCAGTCCAGTCCATGAGTCTGTCCGTCACCCCAGCTCAGACGGCTGCCTGGCGCCGCCAAATCTTTGAACAACTCAGCGAGAGGACCAAAAGAGAGATGGATAATTTCAAACATTATGAACAAGCCATAGAGCAGGTAATGCAGTACAGAAACAGTTGTGACTGTACTATGTATTTGTTCTCTTTGATGTATGTCTTCTTCTGTCTTCCTGTGGTCTTACCTCTCTATTTTATTTTATTTTATTTTATTTTATTTATCATTAATCACTCCTCTGACTGAAATCTTGCCCTCAATGCAGTCTGTGTGGGTGAAGAAAGGAACCATGCAGTGGTGGAGGGACTGGAAGCCATACAAGTGGATGGATGTTCATTTTGCCCTGGAGCAGTTCTCAGGACCAGAGGGCAACAAGGACGGCATTCTTTTCATCTATTACAACTATTATGAAGAGAAGAAGGTGAGCAAGAATTGTGCATTGGGTAGAAATTTCATATTTCTTCTTGAGCTAAATAATTCAGCATCAGGGTGAGATAATGCTTGTTAACACAATGGAAAGCTCTGGTGATGGATTGAGTCATTCAAATAATTCAGTACTGCTGTTCCTCTCCCAGACTCACTACTGCTTTTCTCATCATCTTTCTTCCTGTATTTTACTTTCTATCTACTTTTATCTCTCCTTCCCTCTCTGATGTCACTCTCTCCAGTACCTGCATGCCTTCGTCAATGAGCTCACCATCCTGGTTCCTGTGCTAAATGAATCCAAACACACTTTTGCCATCTACACTCCCGAGCGCACCAAACAGAGGTTTCCAATCAGATTGGCAGCTGCCACAGAGCTAGAGATGCATGACTGGGTATGTATGGATACGTCGCAGCATTCTCAAAGAAAATCATTTTATTACCATTGTGCATTTTGTCTTATCTGACATGAAACCATTTTATTGCTTTCTTTCTGTCTTTTCAAATCACTTCTGGTTGGTCTCTCCCTCCCTTCCCGACACAATTTGTCGACTTTTATCTCCACCCCTGTCTCTAGCTGGCGTTGTTGAGTGTTTCGTGCTGCCACTCCAGGGGGATCCAGGGTCCTCCCTCCAAACAGGCCATCTGGTCAATCACCTGTAAAGGGGACATCTTTGTTAGTGAACCCTCCCCTGCTCTGGAGGCCATGCCTTACCCCACACCCTGTGACCAGATGTAAGAAAACCATTTCACTCATGTCAAGCTAAAGTTCTCATGGATCAGGATGTAAATCATTGGAAGTAAATGAAGACTTTTGTGTTAATTCTTGCAAACAGTTTGTGTGCTCAGCTCTTTGCTTTGTGCTGGCCCTCGTCTCACTAAATATATCGGGTGGTTTCACACTTAGAAATGGTGAAACTCTGTGGTCTGTTGTTTAAACATTTCAAGTGAAAGCTGTGTTCTTTGTTTGTAACTTTCAAATCTTCATATAACACTGGCAGACTGTGAGGTGGGCGGTAGAGGCATGAATCTTCACTGGCATCACGATTCGATTACAATACATCTGTCAACAATTAAAATATACAATGATTTTCAATGCATTTAAATCTATGCCATCATCAGTATTTTTTTTCTTTAATTTTGAAAGTCTCTCCGATAATAGAAGTATCTATGTGACCCATCAGTACATAAATGTTACAAACAACTGTTGATTTGTAACTTTGCAGACTTCTCACATGCACAAAAAGCTACATAACACACTAAAGGAAAGGGGGAAAAAAACAAAGTATAACATGTAATTGAATCACTCAGCCTTTATGAAGCTTTTATTTTTTTAATCTTTTTGCAGGTTCTGGCGGCAGGTTGGAGGCCACCTACGGATGGTGGAGTGTAACACTGTGGGCATAGTGTGGGGGATCGGCTATGACCACACTGCCTGGGTCTACACCGGGGGTTATGGAGGAGGTTTCTTCCAGGGACTGGCCAGCAGCACAGATAACATTTACACACAGACGGATGTCAAAAGTGTCTACATCTATGAGAACCAGAGGTGGAACCCTCTTGAAGGTTTCACCAACAGGTAGAGTTCACTCTCCAGACAGTGCTGGGGTTCAAGTACTTTCACAGCAGGAATCTATGAAATACATGAACTTAGTTTTTGATTGAAGTACAGTCGTTGATTTGAAGTGTCAGTGACTAATGACTAATTTAAAGTGTATTTGGCTGATTTCAGAGGGCTACCTACAGACCGCTACATGTGGAGTGATGCATCCGGACTACACGAGTGCACAAAAACAAATATGAAACCTCCCTCCACCCAGTGGATGTGGGTAAGTAAGCCAAATAGGGAAATGCCCTGTGGTGATGTGAAACCAGTCATGTGGTGCACAGATTAACCACCATCCTTTCATTCTGACCATTAGTTAGACAACTATAAATGTGTCAGACAGATGTGTTAACAATGTTTCGCTTCCATATTTGCTGTTTTCAGGTGTCTGACTGGGCTATCGACTACAGTGTCTCTGGGGGGACGGACAAGGAAGGTTGGCAATATGCAGCTGATTTTCCAGTGTAGGTTTTATTCATCACTTGTCACCGGTGTCACTTGGTTCAAACTACTCTGCCCTCATATTTATGACCATTTATTTGTTTTCTCCTATCGTTCTTCCTTCCTCTTCTCTGTATCTCCTTGCAGGTCATATCATGGCAGAAAAGGGAAGACGGACTTTGTGCGTCGCAGGCGATGGGCCAGGTACTATAAAAAGCAGGCTTATTTAGTCTCTCCAATGTATTTGTTCAGAAGGTTCACAGTTGTCCCAGAGTCCACTTGACATTTTCAGTTTTGGTTTGTGTGGAAAGCCAACACAGACTTGGCAGAGGACAGAGCAGAGTGTTTGACAAGGAGCACAACAACAATCAGCGATATTTCTTTTTAGCTTCACAAACTGTGGATAATTTAGTGATGTATTAGATTGTATCATAATGCACATGTAGTGTTTTCTATTCCTGTACAGGTGACCGTAGTCCTGGAACATTTGTATTTGTCAGGTTGGCCTGTAAAAAAAGTGTGTTTTCTGGCAGGCTGCCTCTGAGTTACCCAGATGAGAATGCAAGTGAGAATCCAGTCTGGATTTTTTTGTTCTTCAAAGCTGGGTTAAACTGAATAATTATTTCCGATGAGAGCATGTGGGGTATTTATATAACAAGCAAATACAGTTTCATAATGAAGATGTATACATAAACATGATTAAATTTAAAGTAAAATGAAGTTTTAGAGTCAAAAGACATGGTCAAAGATTTGTCTGTTAAAGAAAACGATGAAGTGAGAACATATGGCATTTGATTTGACAATACAATGTAATTCCTTCTACCAAACACTCATAAAAGGCTGCCTTTTAAAAGATTTTAAGACTTAATTTTAAAACAAATTTTAATACTACGTAATATGGTAGTTTTTTGTGTGTGACAAAAGAACATCATAACGAAGTAGTGCTGCAGGTATGTCCTGTCCTTCAAATCCTTTTCTCCAGATGTAAGAAAACGTGTTTGTTTGTTACAGGCTCCAACAAATGTCACTAACACCAACATCACTGGTAGTCTGACCACATCTCAACAGTTACCAGTGTTTGGAAACATTGTGGAGCTTGGTGTAGAACAAAATAACAGCAATAACAATGCACATATACACGTATACTGAGTCCATAAATCTATTGCCCCAGTGCAAGCTGCGAGGGGTCCCAACACACCTCCCTCATGTACCTGCAATCACATGATCAACGGTAAACCAATCGTATGATAACTGGTCATGATTTCAACTCTCTGTGCCTTCATCCTTTTGCTTCTGCAGCTTTTTTAGCTGCAGATGTTGCAGGGACTGGCGCCTGTGAGCTTTGTCTTTGTTTTCTTGCGCAGGAAGTGTAAACTGACAACCACAGGACCCTGGCAGGAAATTCCGCCTATAGCACTGAGTGATGTGACCATCCTGCCGTGTACAGCTCAGAGCAACGTGGATGAGGTTCCTCTGTGGGCCATCAGCAACAAGGGAGATGTCCTCTGCCGACTGGGAGTCACCGCATTGACACCCGCCGTGAGTCACATTTGCTGTACACGTGCAGATACCCCACGAACAGCTTAAACACCACTTAGTGAGCCACCCATAAACATTCAGGATCATTTTCATTTTCTCACTGCAACTGTGCACATGAGCTTTAGGCAGTGTGTGAAGTCCTTTCCATATCTTAAGTCTTAGTGGAGTCTTTTCACCACCATCATTCATGTTTTTGATACAAGAGTCCAGGAGGCAAAGATGCGTCGAGTGTTACTGCAACGAATACTATTTAAAAAATACTTTGGAGGTGATTGTTCGAACCCTGTCTTATTGGTCTCTCAGGGATCCTCGTGGCTTCACGTGGGAACCGACCAGCCTTTTAAGTCCATCTCCATCGGGGCTGCCAGCCAGGTTTGGGCCATCGCCCGGGATGGTTCTGCCTTTTACAGGGGATCTGTCTCTCCACAGAGCCCAGCAGGTCAGTGGGAGAAACTGAGTTGTTCTTCAGTTTGATCATCATTCAGGCCACTGGCAAATATGAATCAAAAACTTTAAATTGTACTTGAAATGAGCAGAGATAGGGATGAAGGCCACACACTATACACTTCATTCTAATAATACATCTGTTTTTTATACTACAAGAGTTGCTGGAGCTTTTGACCTCTTCAGAGTTTCTCCCTTCCGCATGCACCTTGGCAGTAGGGCGAGTTGTGCCAGAGAGCCCTACTCTGCTCCCATAGAGTTATAGAAACTAAACACGTCAGCCTCTGATGCTGCAAATACAGATCATGTGTTGTCTCCCCCTGCAGGGGACTGTTGGTACCACATCCCTTCTCCATCCAAACAGAAGTTGAAGCAGATGTCTGTTGGGAGGACATCAGTCCTCACAGTAGATGAAAATGGTAAAGTGTTTAATTACTTGATATACCTGCTTCTTGGTGGACTTATTTTGATCATGATTCTAATGATGCTATTTCCTGCTCAGGTAACCTGTGGTACCGGCAGGGTGTGACCCCCAGCTACCCTCAGGGATCCTCCTGGGAACACATTTCTAATAATGTACGCAAAGTCTCCGTAGGGCCTCTGGACCAGGTCAGTACCAGGGTATCAGTACTGCAATTTGGAACTTTTCGATTTTTAGCCATCTTTTGTTATTGTCTACATTAAAGGAAGTGACAGATGTGGATGTGACAGCCATCACTCTCTCTGCAGCTTTGATTTTTTTTTTTTTTTTTTTTTTGTCAACTCGACTGAGTTGCTAAAGCTTTTAAACCTTTTTTACGTCATTTCTGGCAATTGATATTCAGAATTGACATGAATTGGTCTATTTTTGTGATTTGGAGCTACTATCAAAGTAAGAAAATGTGCAGCTTTAATGAATAATTCATAATTCAGACATATAGAAATACAATACAATTTATGAACAATCCTTGCATGTTGTTTGGTTGATGATATCTGTTGTTGGGATGTAGGTGTGGATCATTGCGGACAAGGTGCAGGGCAGCCACAGTCTGAGCTGTGGAACAGTGTGTCATCGACTCGGAGTTCAACCTGTGGAGCCTAAGGGGATTTCATGGGACTATGGCATTGGGGTAAGACACCAAAGAAACTAATCTGTACAACAGTGTTGTCAAGATGTCTGCAAAAATGTCTTGGATTAAGATTTAATTGGAACAGTGGATTATGTTGCAGGAAGCTTGTCCTTAAATCCAGACAGTGAATAATTTTACCTCATACCTGTCAATCATCCAGATTTTCCCATGAGACTTGGAGGGTTGGTTTAGAAATCCTCCCTGTATTTAGGGTCTCAAGGTTGAAAAGTATATTTGACTTGCCTGAATTCTCCCTTCCTCCCTCTTCCTTTCGTTTAGGGTGGCTGGGACCACATCACAGTTAGAGGGAACTCCATGGAGCCACCTCGCGTCTGTCTTCCCTCTTTAACAGATGCGTCCGCCCCGGCACCCCGGAGCCCCCTCCCTTTCAGGAACATGGAGGTCAACAGCAGTGCTGGGGACAGTTAGAAATACACATTGGTGCTTACATACAGTACACGGACGTCCAGTGTTTCCTTCGTGGTAAACCTTTGTAGATAATTCAGCTCCAAAGTCAATTCAAAGATGAAGTTGTGACTTTCTGACAGGCTGAGCTGAATCTTTCTCCTCCCTGAAGACAATATTCAGTCTTATGTTCTAATGTTCATTTAATGAACTTTCATGTCCTCTGTACTGGCATGTCTCTTTAATTATTTTGCTTTTGTTTGTTTTTGGTCACTAACATTGAACTTGATGGTCTTAATGAATTTTTTTTTTATTCATTCATCAGGATGTGATGTTTCTGTCGGTTTCTGTGTATTGATTTTCATATGTACTGTGAAGATAGAAGGGATGCTTTTTAAAATATATTTTATGTTTATTTTTAAGAAGGGAAAAATGTGAGTACAACTGCTTCGCTGCTAAAATGTCAACTCCTGGGCTGGTATTGTGAACGTAATTTAAAAATTATGTCATGTCTTAGGACACAAGTTGCAACAAAGTACAGCCTGATTACTCTGGAAACCAGAAGCAAGATTGATAAGTGTATAGAGACAATGTTTAAAGAGACAATGTTTAAAGGTGCAATGTGTAAGAATTTGCCACCTGTTGAATTCATACTCAAATCAATAGGGGGCAGCACATCCCCAGCGTAACCACTAGGAGCTTGGGGACCAGGGTTAACATGCTAACTCCAGTAAATATCTCTGCAAAAGAAAATATATAAACTTCATGATGTCCAAACTGTTATTTTTCCAATTTTGTTGATCATTTTTTAACCAAAATACTCACATATTGCACCTTTAATCCAGGCTTAGATGGCCCCTTCTATTGTCTGATGCTGCTGTAAAACTTCAACCACAGACCTCAGAAAAACATGGATGCCCCATCTGTCATGTGTTTGTCTCTAATTATGTAGGTTTCTGATAGGACTTAATGACTTCCTCATGTTTAGAGCCAGAAATTACATTTTTAAATTTAGACTCATGTGTTGAAACCTGTATGAAGCTGAGCTCTGATGGCTGAGAAGCAGCCTGAGTGTGAAGCACTCAAAAACAAGCCTTCGAGGCTTAGTCTGTTTTAATTATACAACTCAGATGCTGAACATCTTGTGAAAAGCAAATATTGAACTTTTGGTCCTATAGGGAATTTATGAAATCGATGGCTTAACCCTTCAACACGGCTTGAGGGTTTTTTTGGATCGCCATCGTATGTAGCAGCTGCAAAAAAACTTGCACTGGCTTCATTCACCTGTGGTTTTTATAAAAGTTTCATTTGTTTTTTTCCTAAAAAGTGGTTTGGTTTATTATGTCATCGTCTTGAAGTATGTGCAATGGTTAACAATGTAAATAAGAGAAAAGTGGAGTCCTTGTATAAGTCTTGTGGTTGAAATGCTACAACTGAACCTTCCTCTTTCTCAGGAGAATGTTTGCATTTGTGCGCCGCCTACTTCCTTTGACTGATGTTAGAGTGACTGAGCAGGTAAAAAAAACAACTATATTTTTGTTATAAATGTACAAGATATTAGTTCTATACAGTAAGTAAAGTGGTGATATATTAAGGTGGAGTTATGTTTGTATATTTGACAGAGAACAATAAATTAAAATTCTGTTTGAGACATATTCATAAACCTCACACTGATGTCACGCCATGTCATAATGTGTCTAAATATGAGAGATCTGTGTGTACTATCTGTGAATAACTAACACCATACTGCGTATCTGTTACACATCAGTGCTGTTCACATTGTGGAGTACATTTTTTCCAAGTGTTGTGCATGGTCAAAATAACAGTCCTTGTCAATAAATAAACGTGTTTATTGATAATAACCCCTCAAATAGCGTCCCTTCCCTTATTCCTCCTAACTACAACGTTCAGCCTCGAGAAACAAAAAGTCAAACAACACACACTTTAAACATCATCTGGGCCTTCAAGCTACACAGACAGTTAGAAGACAGGTTCATTGTGTTCTCATCTGAGCAAACACACAAACACATATTATACCTTCATAATTTCAATATTTCAGCTCGCTGCTTGCCTTTCTTCAAGGATGTGACAGTTACGACTAGAGGCTACGTCGAGCAGGTTTCTCAACAGGCAAGAAAAACACAAGAAGATCGCAAGATAACACGAGAGAGGACGAAGAAGTTCCTGCTTGGGCTCTAACCATTGAGGACAAAAAAAAAGATAGAATTGCGCAAGATTAGCCCTTCCTTTCTGAGCACAAGAACAAATTTCACTCTTCATTCAACACATCTGGTTTTCAGTCTGCAGTCTTTGAGTCTGCTTTTTCCTCAAATGTCATATTTGGATGAAGTTCTCTTGCTACGGTGCTGTGGGTTTATTGTCAGAGGTCTATGATCTGGAACAGGCACCCAGTTCCAGTTGAGATCTGGCTCTCAATGTCTACCCACGCCTCAGAGACAGCCTCCTGGTGGCTCTCCTGGTCGCTAAACCACCTTGCAGCCACTGTTAGCTGCGCTGGCTCAAGCTGTGCACATGGGTGAGGTACTGGGTAAGATCGTCTTCCCCGTCCTCCTCCAGGGTCTGTTGGTAGCACTGGAGAAGCTTGGCGGCGCTGGCCTCCGATGCGGCCCCGCCAGCAGGTTGGCAGGCCCCTGACAGGTCCAGGATGATGGTGGTTAAGGACTTGATGTAATTCTTTGCCAGGGTCAGAGTCTCGATCTTGGACAGCTTCTTGTCCATCTTGACGTGGGGGATGGCCTCGCGCAGAGCTTGGAAGGCGTTGTTGAGCTTGTGCATGCGCTGGCGCTCTCGCTCGTTGCTCTCCAGCCGCCGGACGCTGCGCTCCTTGTTGCTGGAGCCGTGCGTCCTGCGTCGCCTGCCTCCGCCTGCTTTGCGGTTGCCGTCCCCACCCCTGAGTGACCCCCTCCAGGAGCCACCGATCCGGACCGAGGCCTCTGAGCCCTCCTGCTCACTGGAGCCTGGTTCTGTGTCTGGTTCAAGTTCTGGCTCGGGGTCAGACCAGGTCCTCCTGGATGCTTTCACAGCCTTCCCTTTGGACTTCATCCTGCTTCCTCCTTCACCTCTAACAGTGGAGATCTTAGAGTTTCAACAGGCCTGGAGGACAAGATGGGAAAGTGAGAGAGAGGAAGAAAAATCAGACCTTTTTTTTAACATGTACTTTTTTCTTTTTTTTTTACAGTGGTCTCCCGGTGAGCCTGTTATCCCCATTTACTGGATAAACCTCTCTCAAATTCAAACAGCCTTGCATCCTGTTGTATCTAATCAGCCTGTTGCAGTGTGAAAACTCCATGATGCTGGTGTGTTAATCTGCGCCTCTCTTATCCCCACGGTCCTGCGATAATGCTCATTTCAAGGTTACACTCACAAAAACACGGGAGAGCGGCCAAGCAGCACTCAGATAACTCACCCCCACGGCTCTTTGAAATGCATTTAAAGGTGTACAGTGTAGCTTTTGGGGAAGAATCCTAATATTACCAACATTAATGCGACATTAAAACAAACTTAGATATATTTCTTTTCCGTGAGTGAATAAACAAGCTGTTCTCAGAGGAAAAATAACGTCCCCTTAACTCTGTTTGAAGCTAGAAAGGTGGCAGGGTCCGCCACATATAAGCAAAGTAAAACAGTACGAAGTTGTCCTTTAAGGACAGTTTGTTTATTCAGTTTATTCAGTCATGGCAGTAAGGAGAGCTTGATTATTTAGTTTGCTTTGTCATTGTGATTAAGATGTTCATCTTAAAATACTGCATGTATGAAAGTCAGTGTGTCAAAACACACTGTAGCTGTACATGCTGATTCACACACTTACTTTACTTTCAATCAAATGATAAAACATGCTAATGTCCCACAAATGCGGCAACGTTTAAGATAGAGCAATTTTACATAGATTAGTGCACACGGTGAGAGGAAGAAAAAAAAACGGTAGTGCAGTGACTGATACACACACAGCCAACACGAGAGTGAATGAAACAGCGGGGACATGATGTAAAAGAGCCTTACCTTGGAAGTTGAGCTAACTTTCCTCCTCGGTGTTTTCACAGAGAGGTCGTCATCACGCAGCCGCTCATTCACAGCACCATCATGCCAAGTAAAAGAGCAGACAGCAGCAGTAGCAGCAGCAGCAAGAGGCAGCGGCGTCACATACACACCCGTTCAGATAACTGTCACATGTGGGCTACCTGTAGCTGACAGATGTACACGTAGCGCTGCTCAGCCAATCACAGAGCGCGAACCCTCCCTCCAGCTCCGCGCGCTGCCCAGATGTCCCAACCAGGCTGCTGTGATGTCACAACACTACAACCACTGTATGATGGTAGACTTACTGATCATTTCACAGTCCACGTGGTGTTTGAGCAAAAATGGGTTGAATCAAATCTAATTTTTTTTTTTCGACCCTGTTATTTGGTAGGTTGGTAAAAGCAACCATACTACACTATAAAAAGCTCCATCACTAGTAAAGCTCCTGCATTTATAATTTAGCTTTAAAGTACAACGCTATCAGCAATGTAACATCGGCTACTCAAAATATGACAAGTTACAGTGCTCGTGCACAGTGGCTGTATTCTGCCGTTATCAGATCCACTGAAGCGTAAAGCAGTACTTAAACGTTGAAGTGAGTCCGCTAATGTTTAAGCACACTCAGCAGCAGTTAGCGGTTACTCTAATGACATGATGCCCCCTTACTTGTTTAGAGTATGAATCTGGCCAATTCTTACAGACTGCGCCTTGAACATGTAACAATGCATCATCATTTAGAAACCGATCACATGTTTTGTGTGAGAATATAGAGGACAGAGATTAAATGTAGTGATGTCAGAAAAAAAGTATTCTAAGTATAAACTTTACATGGGTGAATGTACTAGCAGTACGAAAAAATCCCCAAAAATGTAGCTGTAGTAGAAACATCATCATATCAGCACAATGGTGTTAGATCATATTGTTAAAGTCTCCACTGAAAGACAATAAAGATTAAAATAAAGATTAGTTTATGTGAACTGCCCATTTTCAAAAGAAAATGTAGGATGCTAAAAACATTTCCCAAGTTTTGAAGCGAAATCTTCATAATCTTTGTCTTGATTGATGTCCCAGTGGATGGTTAACTGGTATCAGCCTGTACTGTGAAATAAATGTCCTCTACCAAATGAAATTTCAAATATTGTTAATGTTTGGTCATTTGTTGCCTACTTTAAACATTTTACCACTATACTAGTAGTCTACCACAACATAGTGAAAGAGAGCCTGTTTACGTAACTATACTATACTACTACATACTATACTATTTCATTCCTTCAGTGTTCTTCACTAAACCTTTCCATCAGTTTGAAGCAACAGAGGCAGGCTGACGTTTTGGGCCTCATCTAAGTAAAAGGCAGCTTGTTTTGGTTCCTCGTCCACTCCTTTAACTCCAAGCAGTTAACATAATTTCCATTGTGGCTTATCACCTTCCACTGCTTCATTTGAATACAGCCCTCCAGGCGACACCTGAACATACAGAAGCAGGGCCACGTCTCATTTAAACTTTGTCACATTATTTACTTTTTACCAGACTTTTAAAGTTTTTGCACTCGAGTGCTGTTTTCATTGTAACATAAACCACTGGATCCTCTCAGACTGAAAAGTGAACGAACAAGCAAGGGCTGAGACAATTGTAACATAATTAAGCATTTTTGAATATTCACAACACACACCTTTGACACTTATTTGTGCAGTCTGCAGCGTTTGACCTCGTCTGTTTGACCTGAGGGCCCAACACATTGTTGGCAGTTGGGATTATTGCCCTCTCCTGCTGTGACAGACAGTGAAATAGAGATAGGGTGGTGTTGCTGTGGTGGCAGTGAGATATACTGAATGACCATTCAGACAGATAAATCATGTTTCACAGGATGTTTTATATAGAGGCATTCAGAAATACCCCCACCGTCTTAAACAGTCAAAAACCCAAATTTAAAAATATCGTCTAACAATTAACAATAGATCAAGTGCAATTCTTGAAAGTAAAATTCTCTGTCTGAACTCCTACTTTAAGACAAATATCTTTTCCTCTTAAATGTTTCAGAAATGTATATAAATATTCTAAAAAAAAATAAATGTTTTTATGAAATGGTGGGAGCTAGATAGTGCTAATCTTTTTCCTATGCGTTTTTATCACTTTTACAATAATTTTTAAATAGGAAGTACATAACTAAATCAAATCACATTGTCAAAATGTCCTCTTTAACAAATTTAAAAACCTATTCATATCCAAAATCAGAAAGTAAAGGGGCCAAAGGTAAGCTAGCAGCTTCCACCTAGCATGCTCAGCTTAGCGAGAAAAATTAACAACAGTGAGTAAAGTATTCAATGTAGTAATGAGGGGAAAACGTGAGTAACGTTTTTCTGTGTTCGGTTCTGCCAAAATAGGGTACTGATAAATAATTTGATGCTTTTGTTTTTAATGCAACAGTTTTAAGGCTACGTGAGACGTTAGCTTAGGAATGGAAAGGAAAACATGTCGCCTAGTAACGTTAACATCATTGGAACTAAAAGACACTTCACTAAAAAAAATAATAATACTTGAAGTAGGATTGATTTGAAAATATGATATGACCCAGTTGTAGTCTGTAGTAGAGAACACATGCAAAATTTGGCTATTTGCAAAATTAGCACAGAATAAGCTAGCATGAACGTATAACAACAACAACAACAGTGCGCAGGTGTGAAGCTCCCAGCTCACAGAAGCAACAATTTTAGCTTTAGATGTCCTTGAACAGCACGCGTGTGTGTATGTGTGTGTGTGTGTGTGTGTGTGTCTGTCTGTCTGTCTGTGTGTGTGTGTGTGTGTGTGCGTGTGCTTGTGAACAGGTCCTGCCAGGTTTCCTTTCCTCCTGCAGGTACACTGTATCTAATCAACCAAACCTCGCTGATGCTGGCTCTGTGGAAACATTATCTGTTACTTTTAGTTTGTTCAGTTTCTGCCTCCATTGGCCGTAAGGCTTACATTGTTTATTTAGTCACAGCCGCTGATAAATTCTGAGCTGAATACACTCCAGTAATGAGCCAAGCAAACAGGGCCTCCACAAGCACGCTTTGTTTGAGCAAAATAAACAAACAACACTGTATTTAAGATTAACCTGGAATTTGCTCAACACAACAATTTTAAAGATGAAATAGGATTTCAGACACACTTGACAATTTATTAAAATAGTGTCATTTGACAACATTTCTGTTTCTAATTCACAGCTCGGGTCCAAGGTCGCAACCTGGCAGCCTCCAAAGAGCTTTGCAGCTGGAAAGGTACCAGCGCCGTTATGCAACAGGCTGTTTTCTCACATCATAGCCAGTGATCATGTCATACCAACAACTGTGAAGGCTGAATGCACCGTCGCACAGCCCTGCGTGGCTGTGATGTCATGAGCGCCAGGTGCTTTGAATCCATTTGGAGCAGAGAGGGAAAAAAAATCCATTAAAATCCCTGACTCATCATAAAAGAGGAGGGAGGTGGGGAGATGAGTTCGAGGTGAGGAGGACGAGATCTGGGCGATTACTCAGTTTTTCCATTAGGTCAAGGCTCGCTGTCTGATAGAAAAACAAGTGTGGATGACACATTAGGCCACGTTGGCAGCAGGATGGCCTTTGGCTGAAGGTAGGCGATGTGATAGAAAGTCTGCCGACCGCCGTGTCGTACAAATCAGCACCTACAACTCAATATGTTTGTGTCTTTTTTTCACAGCTCGAGATCTGACTCGGTGACGTGAGTGAGAAACAGGCAGGTTTGGGACAGAAAGCGACGCCTGGACAGAGCAGAGCAGCTCTGCGTTGGGAGGGAGAGGGCGTAGTGCTGAGGTACAGAGGGTTTGATACACTGAAAATGGCAGCTCTTCTCCAAAGCTGAGAAGTCGTCTTCCCACTCCAAGCCTGCAGGCAAAACCAAGCAAACACACAGTTAGTGATAACAAAGTGTCAACAGCCTGCAGCATCTGGATTCAGCAAGACTCACAAACAGAGTTTGCTCACCCTGTGTCCCACCCTGATCGTGTTACACTGTTAGAGAGCTTCAGTCTGAAGTAGTTAGTTAAATGATCAAATTACTTTTCCATGTTGTAGGCCGAGTCTAAGTGTCGACATAATAGCAGGAGTACATGTATTTCTAGCCAATACCATCAAGTGTTTCCTGAAGAACAATCCCTCCAAACATCTTGGTTCAACATCCTGCTTCAGCCAGAATTTCATTATAATATTGTAGGCAGATGCTCATTTACTATGAAATATAGGCACAAACTGAAACTAATGACTTTTTCATGTGTGGTGTACTTCATCAGTAAAAGTTGCAATACCGGACTGTAAAACTACTCTGTTACAAGTTACATTTCTGAATTGAAAATTGTACTTACAATGATTGTAGGAATATAAATGTCTCAGATAAACCTAAAATACTTGGATATCACCGAGTACACGACTTGACACGAATCCAATATATGTAATTTCCAAAATATCCAATATAGCTCCTTAAAAGGGTTTTTACTGCGCGAGTACCCAATGTTTGTTGAAGTCAAGGAACTTGTGTAACTTTAGGCACATGTCAGCCAACTTTGTCCTTGTATAACCATTGGATGAAGGGAAAAACTGACAGTTCCAAAGTGCCATAAAAGTCTACATCAAAATAGCTTCACATGGATAAATAATAATAACACTGTTTTATGTTCTCTACTACATTTCAGTTAAAATATATCTAACATGGCACAAAATGCCAATTTCTACATAATGTTGCTTTAAGTATACACAGTATGTAGTTAGACAGGTTAGATTGTGCAAAATCGCGAGAGAGGTCATTTAACATAGTACCACCGTCCTCTAATGTGACGTCTGGCAGGTTGTAGGAATGGCTGCTTGGCGGAGGTGTGCAGGGCCCAGAGTGCAGCTCCACAGTGGGACTCTCCTAAGAACAGTAATAGTGGATATTCAGTGGAACCCAACGGGAAACTAAGAAACAAAGCACAAAACCCACCATGCTACAGTTGAACAGCCAACAGGAGAGCAGTACCTGATCAAACAGGTAGACCATGACGTCATCATCAAACGACACGCTCTTCCTCCTTTTCACTGCCTCGTCTCCCTCGGACAAGCCTCCTGGAGCAGCGTAGATTTGACAGGACTTCAGAAGACTCTTCAGCTTGCATGTGTTAAAATCGTCTTTGCTAACCAGTTCATGTTGGATCCCCTCAGAGTTGTTGTTGTTGTTGTCTGGCGCGAGGGACCAGTGAGGCGCGTTATCGGTGACGTGCCGACCAGTGTCCCCTAGGGACGTCCAACAATCCTCAGTGGGGAGAGTGTCGCTAAAAAATTGTTGCGGTATGTCCTCATCACAGAAAATGATCAACCTGTTATGTTGATTCTCGGTTACAGCGTCCTGCCGGGTCATGATGTTCAAATCCTTTTTGAGAAAACTGAACATGTCCTGCATATTTAAAATAAGTCTTGTCCATGGGGCCTCCTTTGTGCACTCTGAGACAGAACAAGCGGAGGGAGGGAGCGTTGAATGATGCGTGGGCTCCTCGAGGAGACGACGCTGTCGAGGGGGGAAGGAGAGGTACTGCAGCTGTGTTGCCGAGTTGCCGCGGTCACAGCTCCTCCATGACTGGGGGATCCCTCTTCCTCTTTGATCGAGGATACAGAAGCAGGTAATCGGCTGCAGCTCCTCTTCCGCCTGGATCATCTGACCTGAGGATATCAACACCTGGAGCTCGTCATCCCTGTATGAATGATCCACACGGACTGAGAGCTTTACAAACAATATGTTAAACTCAAATGACAACCTGCAACCATGACAGTGTTTGCAGGAAATTTATTAGAAAAAATGGCTACATATGTGCAGCTCATTTACAGCTCATTTTGGCTTCACTGAGTTCTGCAGGGGAATTTAGAAACATAAGTGTTTCTCATATAGGACTTTGCTGCTAAAGTAGACAGCTGTTTTTGTGGAAACAATCTAAGAATATACAGTACACTACCTGCTCAGTACATAGACACAGTTAGCAAATAGCTGGTTAACATTAGCGAAGCATTTAGCAGGTAAATAGTTAAAGATATTTGCCTCAATTGTTGGTAGAGACCAAAAACAGAGCTAAAAGCGAGTGAATATTAGACACAACTCCAGTTGAATCATAATGATGCTCACGCTTGTTGGAGCATCATACCAGTAAACAGTATTTCTTAATTATGACACTGAGGTGTTTAATATTTAGGCATTATGTATAATGTAGTAAACACAGTAAAGTGATGTGTGGGGATGGCTGGGTGGAGCAGGGGGGCAGAGCCGGTACCTTCTGGAGGAATAAACATCCAAAGTCACATTGAATTCTGCTCTGATTGGAAATTTGTTACCAAGTTTAACTTCTGGGTTTAAAAAGTGCTTTTATCCTCACTCCTGTTGATCAACCTGACTGCATCATATTACATCTTTAAGGGGATGTGGCAACAGGGCACTTAGTTATGGATGGAGCCTGCCACTGCTTTTGTTACATGGGTTCTGTAACAAGTGTGAAGTTCGGGCACTTTCTCGTAAGATGATATGCCTTGTTTAGAGATAATCTCCATTTCAATGTCTGCACTGTCTTCCTTTTTTTAATCCACTGGGTATTTTAGGAGTTGCAGAGCACAGCCTGCCCTTCAGTGTTCCTGCTCACAACAGGATGTACTAAAACTGATTTGTCAGCCTTTGTCCAGTGGATGAAACGGCGCACACACAAGCGCACGCATGCACACAAACGCATACATTATCTGGCCACTCACTCCTGAGCCTGAATAAATATCGGGGCCCATCCAGCCGCAGAGACAAAGACGCAATAGGAAACTTTCGCCGCTCTGCAGTAGCCAGGCAACCGATGGATGAGTGACTCAGGAAAGGAAGAGAGGAGCTGACTCACAGCAGCTGTGACGTAAAGGATGTGAAAGGACACACACACACACACACACCACAGTATGGTCTCTCACACACACAAAAACACACACATGTATTCAGGACGCCGTGAAGGGTCTAATCCGCCCTGTTTCAGGTAAATTAACACGTCACCGTGTAACAGGTGCAGGGGCTCAGGGAAAAGGCGGATTATAATAACTTTTCCAAACAGCCTCCACACAGACAGAGACACCAGTCACAGAGACAAAAAACAAATAATACCTTTTCTTGACTCCTTTGTCATTGCATCTCCTTTTAGACAGCCAATTTAAACCATCCAATGAAATCACCAGTGTGGCCCCATCCCTGAAGTACTTAAACTCTGTAAAAGATAAAGAGAGGAAGGAAGCACGGTGAGAAGCTGATACGCATTGCCTCAAAAATGTTGCTGCATCACGATGCTGCAAAATGTGTTGCAACGAGCTTAATCTCTGAGCCTCCAGCATGCATGACACCGGCATATTTCTCTTCCTACCTTGCATCGCACGAGCCCGGCTCTTCGCCCGGCTTTTGCCGCAACCGCAGAAACCTCATGGAGGGCACCAAAGGAGACGAGCTAAACATATGGGACAGAGAGAGGAGATAGAGAGATGCATAGAAAAGGAGAGGGGAGGTGCGGATGGAGGGGGGATCAGGCAGGATAGAGAGGGAATGAACGAGGGGGGGGTGAAATAAGGGAAGTAGATCAGAGGAGGTAAGGGGGGGGATGAAAGAAGAGTGAAGGAAGGTGATGAGGAGGATGAGATGAGAGAGGATGCGAGGACAGAGGAAGGACAAAGAGCTCATATATACAGTAGTCTCCCTGGAGGCTGCCGGCCTCTCTGCAGCAGCAGAGTGCATGATGGGGATCGATAAGTTATCTGGTCTAATGCAAATCAGCCGCCTGAATGATTTACAGCAGAGTGGATGCCACAGTGACCGTTCCTCATCTTAATAATTTGACCTTAAATACATTACTAAATTTGGCAGCTGTTCCGGGTTTGTAAACACACAATGAAGTAAGGGATTTATCTGGTTTTAAAAATAAACAATGAAAAAAAAAATCATAAACTGACTCCAATCAGGTTGTGTGCCATAATCCAAGTATCTGGAAGCCCAAAGATCCCAAATTGAATTAAGTAGATATTATTTACACCCCTGAAACGTCCGCTTACATTTTGAGCTTCGCAGCTACAGATTGGTCCTGATGTCGATTCAAATTCAGAATCTCAGGGCTTCTGAAGACTTGGATTACGTCAGCTGAGCTGTACGGGCTTTTATTCACGTTTTAAAACAAGTCCCCATCGACTTCACTTGTTTGGGAGACTGTCCCGACACTGTTTTGCCGTGAAGCTCCAGAAATGTTTTGTGGACAACGAAACTTCAAATGACTTATCACTGGCACGGGGGTGAAAAGATGATGACTGAAATTTCATTTGTGGGTGAACTTATCTTTTAAGAGCTCTTCCACACACTGTCTGTACTATTAGAAGGGTTTGGTAAAAAATGCCTTTTTTTAATGATCTGTGAAGAATTGATTAATCATGTTATGTGCCATTTATAATGTCATGACTAGCAACTGATAAACACTTGATAATGGATAAATAGCCCTACTGAAACTCCTGCTCATGCTCCATAACTGCAGAAGCTGAACAGGAGTGCCAGGTCTTGTGTCTGTATTCTTATTTCAGAGCCACGTCCCACTTAAGTTATTACCTGCAAATCCAGCTCGACATTGTCCGTTTCCATCAGACAAGTGATGTTTAATATGGAGATCTGTGGTTTCCAAAGTACAACACAGCCCCCCTCTTTGACGTGATGACTTCAGTTTGAATGTATCTTTAATTTGGGGCTTGGGTGCAGTCTAAACAGAGACCACAGTCTTATCTGATTGGAATGCATCATTTTGGTCACTAAGTTAAGATGTGAAAGGATCATTTTGCATCATTTTGTACCTTTTTTTTTAATTTTCCATGAACAATTTTGCACTTTTTTAACTGTGATATGTCGGCCCTGTCTGATGTTGTTAAGTTAACATTAGCTCCCTCTAGAGGATCAAAGCAGAACAGCAGGCAGCTTCAGCCAGCACTGTGGCAGGAGACAGAACTGCAGCAGAGCTCTTAGCTTGTCCCCAGGGCGAACAAAAAGGCAACAAGATTTTATACATTTGGCTTAAAGATATACATTCACAATAAGTAGAATGTAAAGATAAAAATAATTCAAGTAAATGAAATGTTAGGCCTGCAGTTTAAACATTTAACTACTGTTTTTGGAGCCACTGATGCAGCTATTAGCCTACAGCCTTTTCCTTTTACACTAACTGGTGCTGTATCAATAATGTTATACACACTGAACATATTACTACTGCTACTGTACATACTGTACATTATTGTCAAGTGTCTTCCAAGACACATATATTAGGACGTTTTGGCTGCTTAAGTCGTCCCCCTGGCAACAAAATCACTGATGCTGGAGTTCAGCTTTACACACCCAGACAGCATCAGGATGTTGTTCCCAGGAGGCAACAGTGTCACCATTCAGTCCACCTCTGCTTCCAAAAAGAGGAGAAATCAGAGAGAAAAAGGGCAGAGAAGGGGAAAAACAGGGACATAGAGATGGACAGATGGTGTTTCCATTCAGAATAATGAAGGCGATTGCATTTCTGTTCTTCTCCTCGTTTAGCTTTTTTTTTTTTTTGCTCTGTGCACCCAAGGATCCATATCAAATCCATATCAGGTCAGCCAAGGTTCTCTGACTGCTTACTGTACAGTGTTTCAATATAGTCAACTCTTTTTTCACTGGACTTAGCAGGACACACGAGGATGTGATATAGTCGCTGAGCAGAAACCTGTCTCACCGGCACAAAATGTGAGCTTGTTCCGGTCCGCTCCACTTTCTATTTTCACATTGCAGTTATGATTGATGCCTGCTGCCTCATAATCCGATATCGCGACAACTTCTGCGTCCAAATGTCAGATTAAAGAGGGATGCGTCTTTGGTTTCAGGCCTCCTGCCTGACGCTGAGGAAGCCCTCGCAGTCGTATTTTATGACCTGCTGTAGTTTATTTAAGAGGATAAAACTCTGAATATCATTTCTCGACTGCCGTGAGACGTGCTGAGAGCCATCAACAGGTGAACGAGAAAAAAGAATGTGTTTGTTGTGCTAGAGGAGGTGAGAACAAGCCCGAGCACTGAGGCGACACTCGGGCTTGAATACTTTTAATGAACTGCTGCCCTCCCGTTGTGTTTTACTGCTCCGATTGAGTTGTAACGTGCACAGCAGCATGCCAAAAAGAACTGTAGAAGTATCCTTTTACACTGCAGGCGCAGAATCATCGTATCCAGACGGTGACTGACACCAAACAATCTATGAGAGGAGGGTAATTGGAAACCATTGGGCTTATTCTGAGCCCTCGGGATAGACCGTGCTCAAGGCCTGCCCGAGGAGAAACATATGGAGCAGGTCACTGTCCGACGCCAGTGGAACGGCGCTGCAAAGCTCTGTGGGTAATATGGGAGACTGAAACATGCAGTCAGGACACGCTGGTGGTGTTGTTTGCAGCCTTTATTTGGACACAGCAGAGTCCCACGGCTGCAGAGGAGAGAGATTGAGGGGGGGCTGAAATGTGACACTAAAATAACGACATACAGAGTGGTAAATATGTCACAGTTGTGTACATGTTTGTCGAAGGGGTTTGGTTTCAACAGCAATAAAATGTAAAGCAAGCCGTGGACCTCTCCTGCAGCCAGGGTGCAGCTCTGCATCCGCTCGTGAATTGAACGACTAACTTGTTGCAGATCAGCACCGGCCTTTGCCACGCAGCGGTGAGCCGCGCCGCAAGCTGCCTTTGTAGGGAGAAAAGACTTTTCTCTTAGGCGGTAATTACAGAGTCTTAAAGGTTTGCTGACAGAGTGTCTTTAATATGATGACATAAATGTGTAATCCATCTCTGGTCGCTGGCTGAGTATTTATGAGCCTCTGTTGACAGCAGTACACCTGCTCCTCCCCAGTCCAGACCTGGGAACAGTGCCCGCCTGAACTAGCACCACCACTGCCAAAAGCACTGCCATATTGGGAAAAGTGTGTGTGTGTGTGTGTGTGTGTGTGTGTGTGTGTGTGTGTGTGTGTGTGTGTGTGTGTGTGTGTGTGTGTGTATGTGTGTGTGTGTGTGTGTATGTGTTTGTGTATGTTTGTATAAAACGGTGTAGGGGGACAAAGATGTGAGGTGAGAGCGGTGTGAGAGTCCATCTTTCCTTATTTCCTGGTGTTGAGTAATTAATTCCTCCATAAATCAACATACAGAATTGATTTCATGATGGAGTGAGAAATAAATGCATTATTTTCGCATGCCGTGTCTGACCTGGTCGAACCGGACCGCATTGAAAGGCTAAAATGTGGGTGTTTTGGGAAAAAACACACTGACCAGAAGTTCTGCTGGGTGCAACATGTGTTCAGTTAAGGTGGTTTAAGCCTTCGTTAGATTGAAACCATTAAAAAACAAGAAGGGCATTCACATTCACCATGATCAAAATGTGAAACCAAAGTATCACAAAAACAATGTGCACACTTTAAAGCCCCTGTTTGGTTCAATTTGAATGGATTCATTCATTTTCTGCCAAAGAGAAAAGCATTTTGTTGAAGCAAGAAAACACTGTGTGATCTGATGTAGTAAGTAAAAGACATTAAAGTAAAAAATATTACTGTCAAAGATATATATGTATGGTGTTGCAGAGGTGATGATTGACATAAGCATGATAACCAGCTAGCCACTTGATAGTAAACATCACCAGCACTCCCCAAATGCCTTGATCCCTCGGTACAGGCCAAGTAGGCTAATACGACCATAGTCAACTAAGCTAACTAGCTAACAGAAACTACAGTTAGCAGCAGTTAGCTGCTACTCTGATGATTTACAGAGTATCAATTGGCCATCTCTTACATATTGCTCCTTTAAGCGTTTCCATCATTTCTAAGTACAACATTTGCACTGCGTAATTATGTTTTCAAGTTGTGTGTAACAAAGCATGACAACCCAAAGATTTTCAGAGGGAAGTGTTGCTGCACCTAAATACTGATGGATTTACGGGACACATTTTGCATTCCTTGCAAAATTTGCATGTACAGATTCTGGCAAATGAAGACCAGAAAAGCTAAATGAATCCACCAAACATGACAACTATGACTGACTGCTACCACTGGACGGCAGCAGAGTGTAGCGGTTACCGTCAGTTGGGGGGAGCAATGCGGTTGAGGATTTCACACACGAGCCCACAAGCTGTGAACCTTGTTAGGGACAGCAGTGGCGATGTTGAAAGGAGTTCTTTCATCCAAAAAAAACATTTCCTTCTTACTTTTTTTCTTCTGTCGTTTCCCGGCCACACATGCGCCAGCTGTGAGCAAAGAGCAGAGAAACAAGAACAGCTATTAACATTGAAGTATCATATCAGTCTGGTGCTAAAGCCCGTGGTGAAAGGCCTGCGCCTGTCCATCACTTTATGTGGGCCCATTTCATTTTCTCCACTTGTGCCATTTAAAAGGGTTGAGCAATGGCTGCACCTGTGTACGTATGTAAACACTTTTCCCCGTCCTGTCGTGTCGTCCAACCACAGCTGAGAGAGCAGCTTATCAGGGCCAAATGATATTTCAGCAATAACGTGAATTTCACACAATTGTCACGCACACACACACACACAAGTGGGGAGGAATTTAACTAGAAGATGGTGGGAAACGTGTTGAAAAGCGAGGCCGTGACCTGTGTGAAGACACTCGGGCAGCTGAGACAGCTGAGGGACTCCTCAACAGGGTTTAAAGTGTTTATGGAGGAGCTGAGTTCAAGCTCTCGTTGACAGAGCTCTTATTTACTCAGACTCACACACACACACTCACTCACACACATAACTTTGATCAGATAAGCGCAGATCTGTTTCAACGGCTAATCTTAAATATGATGAGGTTCACAGGGGCCTGTGGAATATACATAAATATCTTTATTTAGGAATCAGGCGCTGCCCGGGGGTATATCACACTGCTTCACACTATAGGAACAGGAAACAGGATACTAGCTTTCATGTCAGACTCCAACTTTGATATGGAGACTTGCTTTGGCTCAATCAATGTCAAATGGACGCTGTGACAAGGAGAACAGGCTGTGGGAGAGAATATGTTTCAGGGAATCTCCGAGCTTTTACTGCGTGTCCTGTTCATACATCCACATATATAAATCCAAACCAAGCCCCTCTCCCTGACACCACTATGTGTGACACCTTACTCTTCTCAGAGACGCCTGAGGGAGTCCCTGATCCCACCCCCCAAACCCATCCACCCAGCCTTAGCCCCGCGCACAGATCCTATCACCAACAGCTTAAGCTGACTGGTATTCATCGGGCCATGATCCAGTTGCACAGCAGCAACCACATTTAAGTCCAAAATGTAATGAGTCAGGACTGCCGCTTGGTTACGGCCCAAACAGATAAGAAATAGAGTGGCCGGGACTCAGATGATAGAAATGGCTGCTTCTCTGTGCACTTAATAACAGGCATCTGCCGGGCTGAGGAGGATCCACTTCCAGACACCAGATTATTGCTGCCTTCCAGCAAGTCTACAACATGCAATCACTTCTGCGATTGAGAGGACTTTTTGACTTTAAAGGAAAAGTCTAACGGTTAGGGAATATTTCTTTTCATAAGGTTATTACTACTGTCTTGTCTCTCTATTAACTGTGAAGCATCTGTAAGCTAGCTCAGCATGAACAGAACAGAAACATGAAACAGAGTTAAGACTCATCCTTAGTTGGGACCAGTAACTTCCTGGAGTCTCCCCAGGTTACCCATTGTTTTTTATTTGTATTAATTATATTATTATATCATACGATTAAACATATAAGACATAAAAACGCGTGCAAATTTTATGTAAATGAGCTTTAGAGATGTTGGTAGGAGGATTTATCTATGTTTTGACAGAACCTGTCTCGCTGTTTATTCCTGTTTTCAGTTTTTGTGCGTAGCTAAGTTTGCTGTACGTTGGTTACATTTCATAGCCAGCACAGACAAAAGATTGTTTTTTAATATTCTCGCCTCTCTTATGTCCCAGCAAGAAAATAAATGTCAAATTAATGAATTAAATGTCAAATGTTCTCAGATAGCCTACTCTTTGAGAGGTAAAATGAGGACAGCTAACAGTCTAGCATAAACACTGGAAACAAAGGGAAACAGCTAGTGGAGGTTTTGAAAGCTTCAGGATTGTTTCTTGGTTGGGACCATTGTCATACCTGGAGTCTCCTGAGGTTACCCTTTAGATTTAAATATGTTGACATATACATAGTTTGTTAGCCTACCTTTTGACAGAGCTCGGTTAGCTGTTTGCTACCTTAACTTGCCTTGATATTTAGCTTTTGTCGGCTACCCTTTGACAGGGAAAAAGGGAATAGCTAACAATTTAGCATTAACTCTGTAAACAAGGAGAAACTGCAGTTGGGGGTTACATAAGGGACTATTTCTGGGCAGGGAGCAGTAACTTCCTGGAGTCTGCTTTGGCTACTCCGGTTTCCAGTGCTTGTGCTAATTTAGCTGTTTGCTAGCTGACTTCCTATTCAGGCTAGCTAGCAAACAAACAAGAGACTGGTTTTAATTCGTCTCATGTATCCTTTCTTATGAGTGTGTTTCCAAATTAAATTTGTAATAACATGTTGAATTTTTTTATTAATTTTGTTCTCAGTGGGGAAATAAACATAGCTAACAGTTTGCTCTTTTTGATCAGGAGGCTAATCAAACCCAGATTGGATTGGAACTCATCTAACACTGAGCATGTGAGCACTTTTTAGATCATATCTGATCATATATGTACTTGTTTGCTGCGTTGAACTTATATTAAAATGTTTAATATATTTTTCATGTCATTGGTGGGTGATTTTGCCACAGGCCAACACTAGATTGTGTGGAAATATGGAGGTATAGGGTAAAAATGTGAGGTTAGCACTAGCATATCTCCAGGCAAAGTGTAAAGAGACAGAGAGACAAGGTGGGTGTAAAAAGGCAGAAAAGTTTTCTCCATGCTTTTAAAGGTTGAAAGAGCAACCCAGCAAACATACTGCAGTTTCTCCATGGGGGCTTACTTGGCCAGCTGATTCAATGTGATCGCAGTGCAACAGTAGTTCATATGTGGAGGAATATTTCAGAGAACTGAAAGGCAACAGCATAACCATCCATCCTGTAGATACATGCAGAGACGCACTGACACACAGTAGACATACACCAAATAGATGCATGTGCAGACACAGACTCACACACATCCAGTCTTGAGTGATTTGTGTCAAAACAGAGCAGAGAAGAAGAAGGACACACACATGCACAGTTAATGCCACAGACAACTGCACAGATTGAACGATTGGTGCCAAAACGGTTGAGTGAGGCAAACCATTAGTTAGAGTGGAGGGCAGTGGTGGTGGTGGTGGTGGTGGAAGGGTGGAGCTTAGAGTGTGTCCGAGGGGCTATCGTGGCCGAATCTGAGAGCGTCACTGGCATGCTCACACCACAGCTGGTCTGATGGAAATAGAAGAGGCAGTAACTGAGCCCAGGAGAAAGGAGGAGTGACCACTTTCCTCTTCTTCTCTGTCTCTCTGTCTGAGAGGCCGAACGTTGCAGACATTACAGAGGGACTTACAGATTTAGTCTAGCCGGACATTAAGCGGATCCTGATGACATTGTCATCCGTCTGAATTAAAATGGCTTTCGATATGAATTGTTGCAGGCATCACCCACAGAGTATAAAGTCTGATTTATGTTGCCCTAAACATCTTTTGTTAAAAGTCACTGTGACCATTAAGGAAACGTTTTCTCGTGAAAGGTTCATTTATTTATGTTAAAATCTTCTCTGTACTGCAAAGATGTTCTCCCTAACATTTATCTTAGCATGTGTAAGTTCAGTTGTGACAGACAGACGAGACTAGTCATCTGTATTAATAAGTGGGAGTCAGTGTAAACCAAAGTTTCCAGCTGAATTCATGATTAAAACAAAGTTTCCTAATAAATGTGCCAAGGGATCCCGGATTGCATAATTCTACCGGACACCCGCATCTGGCTCACAAACCGTGTGGAATGATGGAACTTGATAAACCAGAATCCAGGATCTAGCCCACCAGAATAGAATGGACTGCGGTCCAGATTTGGGCCAGTTCTGGTTTATTCGGTTCGCTCATGGCTGACATCTGGCCATGGTGTGGCCTGCTTGTGGCTCAGGTCTGGTAAATAGGATCGGACCACCCAAGTGCAATCATTCCATGCAGTTTTGCATTCTGGGATACAAAATTAATTTCAGCCTAAACTGACGATAAAGCTGTATTGTACCATAACATGTCGTATCATCATACTGTACCATATTGTACCTTCTTGTTTAGTATCATACCGTACCAAATTGTATCGCACCATATCATATCATATTAAATCTTTTCTTTGGGGTGGAGCCTCAGCCTGGTAAACAAAATTGAACACACAATTATCAATTATCTGGACAATTCTACAATACTAACTTAACTTTAGACCTAGTCATGAACATGATTAAAGTCTATATCAGGTGCACCTATATAGCCCTTTTTAACCTGAGATTGACAAATTCCCTCACAACGTCTTTCATCCACCCATTTCACACACTACTGATGGAGGCAAAACTGTCTTTAAACGCTGCTCTGCTCACTGGGTGCAATTTGGGGTTCAGTGTCTTGCCCAGGGTCACATTAACACATGGAGAAAAGGAGCCAGGGATCGAACAACCAGACCTATAATTAACTGACGACACATTCAACTACCCGACCTGAGCTATGTTCACTTAATCTTTTGAAAGTTTGGGCAATAATGATGCAGCATATTCTGCAAAAAAAGATGGTGAATAGAAAGTGAGAACACCAGAGGCAGTTTACTGCAGTGAATATCTCACGCTGCTCTACGAAAAAACATTGCGGTTGACCCATTCTTCCTAAATGATAAGTCAGCAATCTGTATAGTTGCGTATGACTTCTAAAAAAAAATACCAAAGAATGTCTGATTCTCAAATGTGTGTAAAATGCAACTTACCAGCTGTGTTTGTGTGATACTTACCTCTGTTGGTGTCCTCGCCCTGTGCTGATTGTCGCATTTGCTCAGTACTTTGCTCAGTGCAGAGCAGTGTTTGTTTTTCGGACGTGTGAAAGTACAAAACTCCAGGTCCAAATCCCTTTATGATTTCTACAAATTCACAAAATTGATTTGTTTTCCCTCAAATTGAGCCAGGAGCTACTCCCTGCTAGTCTGCTTTGCTCACATTCCCAGGTGCAGGAGGCAAAAAAGTCACTTTTCAGTCTAAGTGAAAGATTTGTACTCTCACCTCCCCTGTCCTCAGACTCCCTCCCAGCTGCCAGGAAGCAACCGACGCGACAGACTCCCCCAATACCACTACGTGCACAGGACCGTCGCCCCATCCCCATCCATCTTTCTCTGTGTCTGTCCTTTCCTCTCTGTCCCAGCCCCCTCTTCCTCCTCTCATCCACTGCTCCATCACGCAGGAAGCCTGGTCTTCCTGAAAACAAACAGTGGAGCGTGGAAAGGGACAAGGCTGAGGGGGGCAGGTAGGTGAGCAGGGGGTAGAGGATGTTTTTGTCATTCCTCTGCCCCTCTGGTTGCTGCAGGCCTCACTAGTCCATCCTGAGGAAACCACCCTCACGTCATTCTGGCCAGGCCTTGGGCCCACACGTGCTGCCTGTTAGGGCCAGCGTGACGCAGTAACTCCAGCGCTCCGGCAGCCCCTCACACATGGGAGCCATAAGGACATATGTGGAGCGAAACTGCGGAAAACACTGCTTTTCAAAACCATAATGGCACCGGCAGGCAGGAAGAGCTGATACAAAACCACAGAGTGCACTTCAGACGGACAAAAGAGGTCAAATGTGGTAGGGAGAGATACTGCGCGGAAGGTTTGTGCTTTGCCAGAACAAAAGTCTGTAGTTTTGCCAGCAAACCACAATCTACTTCCTGTTTGCCGTAGTTGCAAACTGCCAAGTGTGAGAATTCCTCAGCAGGTGGTTTTCCAGAGATTCCCAGCGACTGATTTATTGCAAATGAAAAAAAAACTGTCAGAGGCAGTCTTTTGTTCGCAGTTTCCACAACAAACACTGTGATCATAGCAATAGATAACTGTGAAAAAAGCTTCAAATCTATGGAGGCATGGCTCGTCTCTGTGTGGTCACCATCAGGTGAAGCCACAAGGGGCTTTACAATCTGAAGGCTACAACAGAGGATATCCTCTCACCTTAGACTCTAAGGTGGGGAGTTTATAAGGCTTAGAGGCTTGTATCAAAATCAATAACTCCCTAAATGGTTATACCAGGAAACAAATGGAAAAACCTCAGGAAGAGTAACAAAGTTAAAATACATGCGTATATTTTTAGATGCAAATATAAAAATTAAATAAAATACTCATACCGACAGTTTTATAAATCCTTATCTTATGTTAAGTCGTGCTACAGCCCTGGACTGTTTCTCATTTGAAACGAGCTACTACAGTATTTGATAGTTAAGAGCTTATGAAGGCCTGTACACACAGACTTAGTGATGAATTTACAAATAACTGGTCCACCTAGCACGTTAAGCATTTTTTTTTTAAATAAAGAGAGCATATGTTAGAAGTAGCATGTGAAAACAAGGTGTCTCTGAGCGGGGACAGCTCTATGGAGCGCAGGCTGAAAGTGACAGAGGCCATAATAACAGGATGTTTACAGCCTGCGGAAACACTGCCAGGGACGACCACGAGCAGGCAGCAACTGTGGCTGGAAACACGAGCGAAGAGGAAACGCGGGGCCAGCCAGGTTCCCTCCAGATCCACCAAATATAACCTCAGTGACTTGCTGTTTTGTTTACAGACAGACGCTTCCTGTCGGAGGGTCTGTTTAGGTAGATTTCATTTCCAATATGACCTCTGACCCCCGAGGAGACCACTCTCCATGACACAGTCGTTCGGTGACATGATTTTCTGTCTAAAGTCTCACTTTGACACATACAAACACACACACACAGAAAGACAGACACACACACACAAACACACACACACACAGTTCGCTGAAGTGGTCAGCTGCAGGTGACAGCAGACAGAAGGACACTGGTGGTTTCTGACACCAGGGGGGTTAAATCAATCCCCTGTCACCAGTAGTTTCTTTCTGCCCATCAGTGGTCACATATTGCACCAGGCTGCAACATCCACCACAACAGAGCCACCGCCACCATGGCAATTACCGACTTTCTCGCTGCCTCAGACATCACTTCAGCCATTAACGCTTGTAAAGGTCAGAGGATGATGAAAGCTTTAAAACGTGTTCTAGTCGCAGGACGCGAGGACCGTTTTTTCGCATTTCACTGTAGTTGTGTGAGTCCTCAGATTGTAGTACGTCATCATTTCTCTGACTGGATCTAATGCAGTTTTATCTGTGATTTTGCTTTCAGGGAAGGATTCCTTCAGCCCCAAGATGTTTTTCAAAACAGTGGGTTTATCGAAGAAAGCTCCGACAGAGATCGAGGGGGTCTTTAAGATTTTGGACCAGGACAAGAGCGGCTTCATAGAGCAGGATGAGTTACAGTTGAGTTTCAAACACAGCTAATATACTTTACTGCATAATTATTGTTACAAGATGGATTGTTGAGAGTTTTCCGCAGCATTATGTTTCCATACAAAATGTAGCACATTAAATGTTTTAATCCCATTGTGTTTTCTCAATGTGGTGCCTCGTCCCTGCTCTTCACCAGGCTGTTCCTGCAGAACTTCTCCAAAGGAGCGAGGACCCTGACGGCCGCCGAGACCAGAGCTTTCCTGCTGGAGGGAGACTCAGATGGAGACGGAAAGATCGGATGGGAAGGTAGGAGGATATGACCGGCCCCCCAGCCTGTAGGTGATTGTATTATCACGAAGAGGAGATCATGGTCTGTTTTTACTAAACTTCCATGAATTACACTTAAGAATGTTCTAAAATACAAAACAAGTGAAAAAGCTTAATTAGGCTATTTTAGTATTACTTGATATGGGAGTAAACCCTCTAAAGTGATCAGATGTTTCTGCTTAGGGCAGAAAAACTAAATCAGATTCCAGGATTTAGCCTACACCTACTTTATTGTTCAATTCTTAAAAAGAAAGGAATAAAAATCCTTACATTTCACTCTGTGATGTGTTATTCTGAAAAAAACGTGTAAAGCAAGCAACAGTAGTATATTATAACCTATCAACATTCAAAGATAATTATTAAAAAATTAATAATAATAATAATGATTTTATGCAAATACAAAGAAAACCGACATCAGTGGAAACAGATAATGTAGGAACGTTTGTATCTCATTGACATGAGCAAACAATGAAGACACACTGAAAGTAAATACAGTACAAATCAGTGGCAGATTTGTATTTTTTGCTGAGTTTGTCAGTTGGAGTAAAAGTACATCATTTATAATTCTGTCTTTTATTGTAGTATAAAGTCAGAAGGACCAAACTCAACAAGCAAAACAGCAAAAACTGTGATAAAAAAAAGCATCGTTAATCCTTAAATGTAAATTTCCGGTTAACGGTGAATCAGTGGTCTTGAAGTCAGCACTCTTCATCCCTGTGTTGTGTTTCACCGGTTGCTAGGCAGCTCAAGTGCGGTTACATCAATCACCTCATACATAAGTGTCACCGCCAGAGCCACACACTTCATGTTGGGCCGTGTTTGTAGCTTGTAGTTTGTAGTCTGTAGTGTAGAGATGAGATGATGAATTTAATCAAAAACGTTTGAAATTGTTCCTGTCTTCCATTTTTTTTTCTTCCAGAGTTTTCTGCACTGGTCAAGTCTTCATAAAATCATGGCCAATCGCTATGATCTGTCGTATGGTGATATTCTCAGGACGGACCTCCCTCTTACAATGTTTACTAGCTACAGTTATTACGATGGACTCAACCGAGGATTCTTATGTGCTTAGAGTAATAATATACGTGGTAGATTGTATGGGAAGCAATGTAATAAAGAAATTAAAGTAGACCACAAAATCAATGTCAATCAGTGTGTCTTTCCCTGCCAGAAAAGAGAATAAATAAACATACTTTTTCTCCATGAGATGTCCGTGGTTTTATTTTTCTTTTCCTGTGATAGTACCTAGTGATAATCTTATGAGCAGAATTCTCTAGTGTGCCCCATGTTGTGATGTTATATTGAGCACTGGGAGAGGTCCAGCCTGTGCGGGAGGCTTTGGTTTCTCTAATTAACAGCCTGTGCAACTTTCCACTGTGCAAATGAAGTGTTTGACATTTTGGCAAGCTCAACTGGACACCTTAGATGGAGTAAACTCTGTGTAAATCATATGTTTACGTCGAGACTACATGTGCATAAAACTGAAAACTAAAACTTTCTTTGGAAAGTTGACGGATTCCTCTGATATTAACTGTCATAAAACCCAACATGGTTAGACTTGGCTCATGCTGGCTTAAATAAAGTCATTGAGGACATAAAACAGTAATGCGACTTCTCTTGACCTCTCATCCTATGTGGAAAATGTTTGACGCTCAGTCTTCAGGGCTCAGACTGAAGAGACAGTATGTCCCTCTTGTGTTTCGCTCACAGACTGCATCACTTTCTCTGACTGATGAATTCTGTGGACAACATTGAAAAGAGACAAGGATAGTATTTTTTTCATTTAGGAAGGGGAGGGATACATGCCACTCACTTTTCATTTGAATGTTGCATGTAAAGTCAATAGCTCCATTTAGACAGCTATGTGTAAGTCAAATCCAGAGGTGGAGAATATTCAGATCATTTACTGAATTATGTGTACAATACCATAAGGTATATATATTCTGCTCTGCATGGAGAATTTTATTAAAATTAGAAAAAAAAGTGTTGTCATCACAATATACATGATGTACCAAAGTACCAAAGTTGTCATTACACAGCATTTATGTTACATAATCGGATTATAACAAGTGATGCGTTTTCTGGTTTGCCCGCCTTTGGCTGCCTTTTGTTGCAACTTTGTGTCGCGTGCCATTTTATTGTTCATACTCCAGATTTAGGACTTCATCTCATTAAAGCTCACCTTTTGTTTTCTACCTGCCTGCCTCTGTGTGTCTCGCATTTGCGTCTGTTTATGTAAATTGTGACAAAGTAAAAGTTGCTCAAAATTGTACTTGAGTCACTTTCACTGTCCACTGCTGCAGAATCACAGTTATCTCCAGAAAACAGATGACACCTTCTAAAGAACACAACTTGTGTCAATCTAATGTGGATGGAAACTGTGTTGATTAGTTTTCTGAATGTTTGAGTTTTTAATTTAAGTTCAAGTAATGAAGTGTAAGCAACACAATGTACCTCTACTAATCTTCATACACAACAGTTTTTTAATCAGTTTCAATTTATTATCATATTGGATCATTACTAATGAAATGTAATCTTCTTACCTACAGGATTCACTGGATCAATACCAGACTCAGTGCAGCTTTCTGGCAGCCTGGGCTCAACCACTCCAGCCCAGAAATATGTATTGTGAATTGCAGATGGGCTTGGGGGGCAGAGGCAGGACACAGTTGGATCAGACGTCAGTCTGGCAGACAGAAAAGTAGATCTGGCAGAGCTTCAGCAGAAGCTGGCCTGAGGTGCACTTGCACTGACCCAGCAGAGAAACTCTTGGACGGGATCAAATTTCTGTGCCAGCACATTTACAGGACTTCTGTCAATGAAGCACATTTATTTGTAACTTTCTCTCAGATGGCAAGCCACCGGGTCAGAGAATGTAGGTCACTTCTTTTTCTGCCGCAGCACGAGGGGAACAAAACTACAAATCTTATTTGTCTAGTTATTAGTCAACAATATTTCATTACACTCAATAGCAGACAGGATCATATACAAAGTGGCATTTCAGTGGGATACAGGACTTGTTTTTAGATCATTTTCAATTGTTTCATTTGATGTCACATTTCTGTGTGTTTAAATAGTCCTTATGTGCTCACTAAAGTACAGGAAATTAAGATGCGGCTTTGCTGAATATTCCACAAATCTTTCACAAATGTCCATTTTAAACATGAAGTTCGAAAATATGATGCTGGACCTGTGCTCGCCGCCTCCAATTACAGACGCTCATAGCCTCGCTTGATGGGTTTCATCCCCGCTGTGAGATATTTGTAATTCAAACCTGATATTGAAGAAGGGCAGGAATAGTGTCAGTATCTATGGCCGAGTTGTCTGAGGTGAGAGACCTCAGTTGACCAGAGCAAATGTTAAAGGCCAAAGATTACAGAGCTTTTTGCGAGGATTTGAAGTGTGGACAAAGCAGAGGGGAAAAAAAAGAATAAAGAACAAATATTATAATTGCTCTTTCTGGCTGCTGAGACATCACACATGAAACCACTGAAGTGATGGAGGGGACTAATAAGGCAGCATAATTGGGATTTTCCAGTCAGTTCATGCAAAACTGAAGCTGCATTTTATTAGATGTTTTTAATATGATTTATTTATTTCAATATCATCTCTAGATGATATTAATCAGAGGATCAACCCAACACTGCCACCTGATGTACAATAGGCACATAACCGCCTGCAGCCGTCACGGGAGCAAATATGGGCATGGAAAGACCCCTGGACCAGTCCCTCGTTTAATGTCATTGTTTGGTGCAGAGGGAGAGCTGGGCTTCGTTACACAACCGAAGTGTTAAGTTGACGAGGATAATGGCGACGGTGACGATGAGGAGGAGAACACCAGTGATATCAGCTTTTGATGCGTCCTGAAATAGCCTCACAAATAGTTTCATCACCATAAGGAGAAATGGTCTGAATGGGTGTAAGATGACCAAAAATAAAACCTGGCAAACGGTCTGTGGTATGCGTGTGAGTGGATGATGACGAGGTGCTTTTAAATGAAAGGAGGTCTGGCTCTCCGGTTTAACCCCACCTCCTCTTTGGCACTACAGGCTATAGTGGGATTTTAAAATTTGCCGTCCTGTTTTTTTTTGTGTGTGTGTGTTTCCTTTTTACAATTGACACCTTCTGACAAAGACTGGCTTTACATTCATACAAATATTTACCCTTTGCAGGAAGAGACAGCCTAAATGATGCAGAAACATCAATAACACCAGAGTCCATGAAGGCTATTTGTCAGTTAAAGGGGCACCATGTTGTTATGGAGACAAAGCTCAAACTCAGAATTTTAATATTTGCAATGTCAATGTGGTAATTAGACAAACTCAGACGTATCTATTTTTTCCATAACTGAATAAACAAGAGGAAAATAAAGATGAAGCTTGGAAGGTGGCAGTATCCGCCAAATACAAAGTAAAAAAGTATGAAATTGTGTTGTCCTTTAAGACCAGTTTGTTAATTCAGTCATGACAAAGAGAGCTTGATATTTTGGTTTGTTAGACATAAAAAAATAGTCAACAAAGAGCTCTGTATTCTGATAAATATTCTTCCCCAAAACTACACAATGCTCCTTTAATGTGATGAAATGGAATTGCTACGTTATTTCCGATTTTCAGCATGAGCAACATTAAAAAACACAAACAATATTATTGATTTATTATTGATTTTATGTTTTTAATTCTCTTCAAATAAGTTTCATACAGCCTCATGTCTTCAAATGTTGCCATTATACTGAGCCACATGCAGGAACCGTGCAATATTAGTCAACACATGAATGTCTGTTACAACCTGCATCCACATTTTACATGCCTATTTTTTCACCTTGGTGAAAACGTTGCCATAGCAGGCGATAATCAATCACAACAAGGAGACTTTCCTGACACTGGAATGCCAGGAAAGTCATAGCAGACATTTTACACGCGCCGATCGCGCTCAGGCTCGTTTTCACCAAAACGGTTCTGTTCCGAGGGCACGTGCGGGGTCATTAATCATCGCAGGTTATTGAGATGTAAAAGTGCAGGGTGTCTACGTAATCAGAAACCATAACATTGTATTTCATGTGTCATTTTTTTTATTGAGAAAGTCTCACAATACCCCAGAAGACACGCAAATCTGCATTCAGATGGCCATTTAAACAGACTTTTAATAGTACAGAATGCACAGGACATATTTTACAAACAGCATAGGAAAGAGGACATTTAAAAGAGCTAAGCCTTGGCAATAAAAACATTTACACTTCTCATGAGAAAGGTCTGGGATACAAAGTTTAACATACTGATATCATGGCACAGTCTTCGAAATTAGGTCCATAACAACAAGGCAAAACAAGTCACAACTGAACAAGTCTGTCCGATGAGAGAATAAGTGGCTGTAATAACACAGACTATGGATACCTACTTATCTGTCCGGCAATCTGCAACACACAAAGTAAAAGTTTACCTCATTCTTCTCTCCGTGGTGCTCGGCACAGTCAAACAGATCAAAACTACATGGCCACCGAGTACGTTTCACCCAAATCAGCAGCGTATATTATTAGCCCTATGCAATATCAAGCACTTTTGCATAGACCTACACTTAGCCTACCATTTAAGCATCTTCATTTATGTGCATATAAATAGAACAGCTCTGTCTAGTGGACACATTTTTTTGCCAGACTGCTTTGACTGCTTTGCACACAGTGTCTATTACATAGCCTATGCATCATATTTCGGGCCAGTGAAGGTATATAAGCTCGCAAGAGTGGCTGGAGGCTTTACTGCAGTGAGCAGAGTCATCCTGAGCGAATCCACTCTAACCCCTTTAGAGAAGAAACCCCAAGGTGAGTTTCACTGAGGAGCTGCAGACCTTTAAGCGCCCCAAGTGCTTCGGGGCTTCGTCTTCATGCAACGGGATACGAATCAAGGAAAGGGCCGCACAGGGCCATGCAGATTCTGAACATCAGCAGCTCAGAGTTTGGCTTTGGACTTACTAAGGAACCAAATGGGGGAAAAAAATCTATTTGCCAACCAACCACAGCTGCAAAGGATATTTGATCTTTTGCCTTGGAGGGCTTGGTTTTGGAAAAATTGGACTACCTTTTCTGATCATTTGGGGCTGCCAGAGAGGAATACTCACAGAGAGGAACTCTAAAACATATTGCATAGCATAATGAAAGTGACATGTAGCTCTTTAAACTTTAAATGCTGTATTGTCAAGTGAGAAAACTTAACATGCTTAGATTCAAACTGCTTTATCCTGTCTGATGTGCTACAGCTGAACTCATGAACTGATGACTTCCTCTTTTCTCCTCCAGCAGGTAAAAATGGCATTCGCTGGTCTTCTGAAGGATGCTGACATCACTGCAGCCCTCGCGGCTTGCCAAGGTAAACCCCACCACGAGAATGACACACCATGCAGTATTACGACTTAGGAGAGCCTAGATGGCGCTGCACATGCACACAATCATGCACTAGAGAAAGGACCTGGACTCTAATTCTACTAAATTGTAGTTGGATATCTTGCTGCAGAATTCAGAGTTGCATCTCAAATTGTGGTTGAAAGACACCCCTTGCATCTTTTCTGCATTTAATACTGCAGAAATGTATTTTTAAACACATCTTGGGGGTGGATCAATGGTGCAAGCAAGTAGAGTGTGACTTTAATGTCATTTCTTTATGTCTTAGCACATGAGTATTCAGAGGCAGTCAGATCATTTACTCAAGCAAAAGTAATAACACAACTGTGTAGAGATGCTCTGTTACAGGCATCAAAATGGACTAAAAGTACCACATTTTTAGAATCACATTTCATAATTGAAATCATTGATGCATCAAAGGTGCAATATGTATGAATGTAAAATGTAAAATTATAAACAACTAGGGGGCACATTTCACCAGACAAACCACCAACTGCTGTCAATTTCAGCTGCCGTTAGCAAGGTAGAACAGTTAGCTGTGCAGCTAGCTCTTCTATTGGTTGAATCTGCCCGGACTGGGAGCTCAGAGCCCTGAGGGAGTGAGGATGTTGTTTACTATTGGAACAAAGCAGCTAGGAGCTAGTCACTTAGCATGTCAATAATACAATCCGTATTAGATATTATTAGATTTTATTTTTTTAATTTAATGTGTAAGCAGTAGTGGAGGCGAAGTATCATGTTGCAGGGGGAAAAAAAGGACGAAACAGTGAGTGTACTTATTTCAATCTCTTACAAATAATAAAGTGTCACCTACTAATGGCCAGCGGGGGGCGACTCCACTGGTTTCAAAAAGAATTTTATGTAAGAAAATGACCCTGCTTCTCACTTGATTTATTCCCTTAGTAAAACGTTTTCCCATCAGTTTATGGAGTCAATCGCTGGTTTCAAGTCATGTCATGAAATGATGTTGCCATTTAGAGTAACATAGACGATAAAGCAGGGCATGCTTTAGGGTGTGTCATTATGTTCTCAGTCGGACCAGATCAGAATCGTCCCCAGCTCCCCCCTTTAATCCAAGTATGGTCACTTCTGCCTTCAAAACAAAGCAAAAATGAGGACAGCTGTAACACCAAACTCAAGGCTTCAAAACCGGTAGACTACAAGGTAATGGGTGACACTATGTGTTGTTTGCACTTGATCTGACATAGTCCCTCCTGTGTCTCCTCACAGCTGCCGACTCTTTCAAGCACAAGGATTTCTTTGCCAAGGTCGGCCTGGCTGGCAAGTCCCCAGATGACATCAAGAAGGCCTTTGCTGTCATTGACCAGGACAAGAGTGGCTTCATTGAGGAGGATGAGCTGAAGTGAGTGCCACCTCGAGACTTCACCGCAAAGCACCTGGCTACTCTATGCCAGCTCTCTCCTCTGGCGCTGGGCGACACTGAGCCGAGGAGAAAACAGAGCAGACTTAGCCTTCTTGAAATGTGGAGCTAATTGAGTGCAGTTCATTCAGAAATACCAAATCATACAGAACTAAAGAAAACGAGATGACTAAAGTGAGGTTTTTGGAGGATGTTCTGAAAGATGAACTTAAAAATCATTGAATTCAGTGTAAAAAAATATACACTGTGAAGAAATATACTTGAAAAACAAATATTTACAGGTCTGTTTCTGTATATTACTATCTGTAATACCCACTCACCCTTTCCCTGTGATTGTTCTCTCCAGGCTGTTCCTGCAGAACTTCTCTGCCACTGCCAGAGCTCTGACCGACGCTGAGACCAAGACGTTCCTCAAGGCCGGTGACTCTGATGGTGACGGCAAGATCGGAGTTGATGGTGAGAAGACCACGATCACATCTCACATTTGTGACTTTGAGAAAGCTGAGATCTTGAAGTAACGCTTCAAATTCTCCCATTCTTTGTCTCCCCGCAGAGTTCGCTGCCATGATGAAGGCTTAAATGAATAAGCTGACCAACATCTTACTTCACAACTCTAAAGGAACAACTTGAGACAACTCTTCGTCTCCTCTTCCCTCTCACTTTTCTCTCTCTTCAACTCCACACCACTTTTATACACTTGACCCCCCCCGACCCCCCTACTCCGCGACCGCAAACAAACTGACCCCTCTTTCTGACTGTGCTCACCCCTTTGCTGTCCACGATGAATGTACCTGACTAAGTGTATGGCGTGGTTGACTTGTGTCTTTCTCTCTCTCTCTCACTCACTTCTGTCGTCGTTTTACTATGTGAGTTTTGCTTACCGTGAGATCAAATGATGCACTTTTATGGGAAACGGACGGACGATGAGACAACAATAAAGGTTCTTTTTCAATAACACAAGTCTGACCCTTGTCTTCAATACGGCTTAAAAGACCAGTTTTGACAAAAAAAAAGGTAGCAGACAGAAAGCCCAGGAATTGGTCTTGATGTCTAACATCTTCACTTCTACACTGCAGAGGGTGATTTACACGATGAATGACTGAATAGGAAACACATTTATACGTGAAATCTTGTAGAGCGTATTAAAGTGATAAAAATATTTCTGAAAATGCATTTTTCATCAAACTCCTCATCCACTCATGCCAAATCATAGCAGCAACCACTGTGGCAACCACAAGTGACAGCCGTGCTAAATGCTACACACTTGGCTAAAATGCTAATCCAATGTAAAAACAGCACAGGTGGAGAAGAGTCATAAAGTTAGCAAAGCAACCCAGCTAATGTTTGCAAAATTTACCTAAAGTTTGCGAACATTAGCTAACATTAGCCACCATCACCTATTCATCATACCAGCAGCCTTCTTGGCAACACCCCAAGGCGGACCCCTATGCAAGTGAATGGGGAGCCATTACTTCACTTTCAATGCTCACTGGGACATAAAAACTGTGTGTAAAGAATCACTGGTCATATCTGATACAAAACACAAAATTATGTTGGTGACTTTGCCCCATTACAAGGTTAAAAAAACGCTTTTACCCCATAGGGTGTGCTAATTTCTTTAAGTTTAGAGAACAGCTAACCCATAAGCAGAGAGTTAACGTTAGCATTCAGCGCCTTCCTAGCTAAAATCACTGTTTTATAGTCTTACAAGATACTTGATAGCAAAGGAAATACATGTATTGTTAAATATCATTGCACATCTTTGGCACATTTATTTAAGCCCGGTGGTGAAACGCACTGTACGTAATCAAACTGTGTTAGCTAGGAAGTGTTTCGCTTAACCTCGAAATATGGCCTGATGTTCCTCCAGATTTTCGCCATCTGTCATCTTTTTATTTGCTGATCAACTGCCAAGTGGTAAATTAATAGCAGTTTTCAGATTCCTTGTAAGATTTGCAACCCGGAACACAACAGCACAACATCCCACCCAGAGTGTGATGTCAGAGAAAAATGGCCGCCTTGCCAACATGGTCTTATTGGAGCACTTAAACAAATGTGAGTTTAATGTTTAGTGTTTGAATAACCTCACCTTTCTTTGTAATCCTGTGACATTATCATTTTCAATTTGTGTTCGAATCCTGTCTGCAGCCACAACACATGAGTTGAAACTGTCTTGAATCTCGACTGCGTGCTCACATCAGTGCAACAACGCGATTGGATGATATGTTTCGCGGTTCGGCTGCTATAAAGCACACAATTGGCTTTATGAGGGGAAGGGGCGGGCTGTGGGTCACACATCCCTTTCTTTTTGTTCAAAACTTACATAGTGTGACTTTAAAGTTGCATCTTTAACGATGTTGGAAATCCTATCCCCTTGTGGTGATGTGATATCTGGCACGAACACTCTCGCCTGCACCCAGCTCCTGCTCTATTATGCAGCTCTCTCCTCTTGCACAGTGCATGTGGTGAGGCTTTCATTCCTCACACCCCACAAGAAGATGGCCCTGAAATGATGGGAAGCAGCCACAAGGTGGCGCCTCTGATCTGTCAATAGGTCACAGGGGGTTTTCAGCTGTCAGACAAGTTTTACATAACACACTTGGAGGCTTGGAAAATACAGTAAAAGGGTCTTCACATCTTCACTTGAGCTCACTTTTTTCAGTCCAACAAGTAGCTGTGAGTTCATGCCGTCACTCTCAAAGTGTTGGAGCGTCACCGCTGGTGATATGTGGAGGAATAATGAGATTTATTCCCCTGGTTCTCGTTACAAAAAGCATCCCTCCTGTCTCTGCTAATGCCATTAGTGCTGACTGGATTCACCAGAGACGCTGCTGTGTCAGAGGGTTTAGAGGGCCTCCCTCTGCAGACAACCAGCTCATCAGTTCAGAGTGGCCAGTTGTCAGGGTGACAGGTGCAAACCCCCTTACAAAACTCTGAGGTGTTACTTACAGGAAGCCAGGTGTGGAAGATGAAAACCATCATAATGCACAGAACAGAGAAGTCCACTTACGCTATTTCTGGTCTACTGACCCTAACTTTTTTAAAATTAAAATAGCTTTCTAGTTTATTTTTTTCTCTTCAGCTTGAGTTACTCGCATGCATGTGAAAGTTCTCTTTCACCTTGTTCAGCAGTTTTATAGGTAAAGACAGTGAGGTTTTCAGTCCTTATTCTTAAAGAATTTAATATCAGTGTGGAAAATAATGTCCCTTGGTGAATCATGAGATGATTTACAACACACTGCTTCCTATACTCATCTGAATTTTGGGGGAGATTATTCACTAAAACCCACGAGGGGAAAAGAGGCCTGATTGAATTTGAGATGTGTGTGTGTGTGTGTGTGTGTGTGTGTGTGTGTGTGTGTGTGTGTGTGTGTGTGTGTGTGTGTGTGTGAGCTTCGACGTGCACCTGCAGGGAGAGAGAAGGGTGGAGAAGGGGTGAGGGAGGGGAGAGGGGGAGAGGGGGGAAGTTGATTGGACGAAAATCGCAGTGATATGACAGTGAAGAAGAGGAGAGGGGGGGCAGCGGATATAAACGGCGAAGGCTAATTGGCCAGGTGAGCAGGTGAGGAACACGAGAAGGAGGCGGCCGGCTGCGGGGAAAACTTGATCCTCGGACAGGTTGGAAACTCAAGCATCCGTCGGCGCATCCAGCCCGGCCTATATAAGCCCGAGCCAACTGTGAGCGGACACCACAAAGCCTTATCTGCTGCTGCTGCTGCTGCTGCTGCTGCTTTGGACCTGAACGGAGAGGAGACCGAGCTAACAGCGGTGAGTCCCACAGCTGCATGGGGAGAATACAGGTGTTTGGCCAGATGTGCAACTGTACCCTGCGCTGCGGGGGGAAGATGAGCTAGAAGTTGTGACCACAGACTTATATTCTCTTTCATAAGGTTGTGTTCATTTCTAGAAACGTTTTAGGCATACTTATCCTCAACGTCTACTAATAGTAGTATTGCTCCAACCAGGGATGGCTGATGGATGACTTGATAAAATATATATTTTAAAATCACTAACTGGATTGTTTTAAGATCACCAAACAAGCATTCCTGTAATCTTTTCTTATAAAGTCACAAACCTAGATAACACATGTCATGATGATATCTGAACTCCTCAAGCTTTCATGGACTGTACTAAAATGATTGGGAAAGTCAAAAAAGTGATGCATTTTAAAATTTGTGCACAAGTGAGGGCAGTTTATATATGCTTGGAGAGCAGGAGAGGATTTTTCAACCTGTTATGATGCCCGATTATCTATTTTTCATTCATTCTTTGGCAAAAAAGACTCCATCAGCACTACCAGATGTGGCTGACATTAGGGATATTCATCTCAGAAAATATTAGTTGCATGGTATATGATGGAAACTTGTTGTACCAAGTAAAGAAGACGATGTAATTTAAGTTGTCAGTGCTATAACAACAATTCAGAATTATTAGTCGACCTTCCTTGGTAATTTCAAGGTAATGGGTTTGCTGGATTTTAATTTCAAAGTAAGATCACTTTGTCTGATGTTACAGTGTATTATTAGGCTTTTATCATTTACAATGACCCTTAAAGAAATGGAAACAGACAGGGTTTTTGGGGGTTTTTGCAAAATATATATTTTATAAATACTTTTTTTTTTTTTTTTTTTTGCTGGTGGTGGTCATCCTGCACAGCTCTGCCAGCCCAATTAAGGAGTTCAAGGGCAGCAATTATCCTCAGTTATTAAGAGGCAACCAGGGGAAATCAACCTGATGACTAAGGCATGGATCATAACATTATTATGAACATATTAAATGTAATGAAATAAAATCATGAAACAAGTACTATATCTTTTTATATGAATTCCACTGATTCTTTCCCTGACAGGCGAGCATATTTACCAAACATTCGTGACTGGAGTTTTTGATGGGATCATAATATTAACCTAGATACATCTCCAAATATGACAAAAGTTAATCCGGTATGACACAAAGAAATGGACTGGGAGAATATAAAAAAGCCAGAATTAGGTGAAGAAAATGTGTGTGTCTGCGAGAGGACAGGTATGTGATGCGTGTGTGTGTGTGTGTGTGTGTGTGTGTGTGTGTGCGTGCGCGTGCGTGCGTGTGTGTGTGTGTGTGTGTGTGTGTGTGTGTGAATTATTCACAGAGCTTTTCTTTGACTCTGCAGGACCAACATGTCGCTCACCTCCATCCTTTCAGCTGAGGCCATTGAAAATGCTGTCAAGGACTGTCAAGGTAGCGTCTCCACACACAAACACATACACACACACACACACACACAAACAAACACACACACTCACACATGCATGCACACACATTTTGGAACAAGTTCTGTCCTACAAATATTTTAAACTCATTATTCATTTAAAAACTTCCAATACAGAAAACATCACCTCCAACATCGCTCAACACTAAGATCACAGGATCAATAGCTGTAACTTTACCTAACTACACGCCTAATTGCAATAAAATTGCACAGTAATCCTGATCCACGATTGCTAAATCGATCAGATCTGCTCATAATCTGTGTTCCAGACGTTTCTAACACACTCCCTATACAAGGTGCATAATCTTCTCTACAGTTTTGTTGTTTCTAATATTGTACAGCGTCCTCTCCAGCTTTAACTGAATAGTGATGAAATCTGAATTTGGAAAGGTTTTCAATCATCTTGTCTGTTTAAGTGCAGGCATGTGTCGACTGGACTTAAAAGATAAAAAAAAAAAAGCAGAGGCTGGAAAATCTCCCACCTGGACAGCAGCCACACACTGCTTTAATCTCCACATCAGCACCCAACCTGCTTAACCTCATGTGTCAGCTTCTGTCCCTTGTATTATTATTTATTTATTTATTTTTTATCTATGGTTGTCTGTAACTGCGTGTGTGTTGTGTATTTCCAGCTCCGGACACATTCTGCTACAAAAAGTTCTTCCAGCTGTGTGGCCTGTCCTCGAAGTCGCCCAAGGAAATCAAAGATGTCTTCCAGATCCTCGATGAGGACAACAGCGGCTTCATCGAGGAGTCTGAGCTCAAGTGTGTGACACATTCTTTTTACCTCAAGTAACATATTTTCATATAGACTTATTTGCAGAACTTTTATTTTGTATTTGTGTGTCTTTCAGAAAGATTTACTCGTACACAGTAGTATTATGGGGGGGACCATTAAGTCATCGCCTAACAATCCACTATGGGCAAAGTGTTATGATTACATTTGGTATATGTGTGTCTGTGTGTGTGTGTGTGTGTGTGTGTGTGTGTGTGTGTGTGTGTGTGTGTGTGTGTGTGTGTGTGTGTGTGTGTGTGTGTGTGTGTGTATAGGTACTTCCTGCAGAGGTTCGTCCCTGGGGCGCGAACACTGACCGAGGCAGAAACCAAGAGATTCATCTCAGCAGCTGATGATGACAGTGATGGCAGAATTGGAGCGGAGGGTTTGTATCTGATTTCTCATATTGTATTTGTACAGAGTCATGATGTGGGCAGGATTGAACTCATTGGTTGGACTGAATTTCAGTGGGTGGAGTCAGACAAACACGATCTGAGTTAACAGAGAAGAGTCAGCTAACTTCATGCAGCTTGGAGGACTTTTAACATACCAAAGTGATGCGTTTAGCCATTGTGAGTCATTAACCACTGAGCAACAAACAAGTGATTTGCTAACCTGCTTAAATACAGTATTATAGTCATGAATGATAACAATGATTTGCTATTAAAGCAACATTAGGTAGAAAGTGGCAGCGCTGTGCACTGCCTCGGACTTCTTTACTTACAGTAAACAGAGGGCAGACAATGAGGATGATAGGCATCCTTATTTATGTATAATCTCACCGACAAAATGTGAACGGGAATAAATTGACAAATGATTTCCATCAGTATTCTTCTACAGGATCGATTTAAGTACATATGCATCCATTACTGGCAGGCAGTGATTTATCATAACGTCTTGGCATTGATCTGATCCTCAATTTCAGATGCATTAAGACAAGTAAAGCGGTCGATCCAAACAACTCAAAGGAGCAATAGCTTTAACATTTTTCAGCAGGGGTTCGTTAAAATCAATCTCACACGCTCAGCTCTGAAGAATCATGAAATGTTTCTTCAGTGTTCAGTTCTTCAAATCAGTAACTGAGGAGCTTTGTTCATCCATGTTGTTTCAGGTTTATCAGTGTAAAAACTATCTGCAGTGATACTAGAAGTCATGACCTCTTGATTAGTGTCCCAGTTCTGCCCACCGTCCAGTTGCCGGCAATGTCTGAGCTCAGCTGTCTTACATAAGAGGACAAAGACTCAGATTGGAGTCTTTATTGTTATTATGTAAAACAATGAAACAGTGAACCATCTGTCTGAGCTGCATAGTGCAGAATACAGATAAAAAAAGGTCATAAGATCGAGTAATTAAATTGTTACTGAAGATTTAAATAGATACCAAAGATAAAATGGTTATTAAGAATAGGGCAGGCATTAATTGGAATGTCAAGAAAAAGAATAACAACATAAACAAACATACATTGAAAAAAAACAGTTACGAAAAGCACTTGGAAAAATTCATAAAACATCATTTCTATTCTGTATCAATTTTATGTGATGGCTCTGCATGAGGTTAAAATGTCCTTGATTCATGGCCATTCTAACATGTTTTCTTTCTCCAGAATTCCAGACTATGGTCCTGTCCTGAGTTTCACAGATGAAAAGAGCTCGAGTCTTCAGGTCCTCAGCCCTCTACCCAGCTCTGGGGTCATCTGATCCCAGCTTCCATTCCCAGTGGTTTATTTTATTTTCTACTAAACTCTGTGTGCTCTAATTGTTTTTAAATGACCTTTTGTCCATTTAAAGACGATAAAACCTTTCATTTGTCTTTCCATTGTGTTCGTCCATGTTTTTGTTTCTGTGCACAACTCTGACAATTAATGAGATGAATAAACATGTGGAAACATACATCCCCTCTCCATGGTTATCCTTTCCGATGACACGTTTGGGTAAACAAATGCTATATAAAGCATATTTGTCATATTATCTTTCAGCAAAAAAAATAAAAAATGTTAGTCTTAATGATTGTGTGACAATGATATATGAATGTATGGTACAAATACCAGCTGATAGCTCAAGAGTATAAACCACATGAATGACAGGAGGAATAATAGCATCAGCTGCTCTGTTGTTGTTTGTGGTGCTGGCTCAGGCGTGTGTGAGCTGACCAATCAGAGCAGACTGGACAGAAAGACAGGGGCTAAAACAAAGCATTTCAGACAGAGCTGCAGCACTGGACAGAATGAGAAACTCATGTGTTTTTTAGCACTAAAGCATGTAAACCTATTCTAGTATGAACCCCAAAAAAGTCATGAACCTGAAAAATGAGCATAATATGTCTCCTTCAGGTGAAGAGGTTCCTAAAATACATAGTTTTCCACGACATGGATTTGCCACTTCGCTAAAAACACATATGTTCGGAATATGTTCGGAGATAAACCTGTGTGCGGACTGAAGTTGGTGACAGTGTATTTCATGACTATATGCAACGTATTGTTCATAGATCATACACTAAGATATTAACAATTTAACAAATTTAATGAAGTATTTGTTTATTCAGGTTTTATTAAGATGTATATTTGTTCATAGAGAAAAGATGTAAGGCGTAAAAAAATACAGGGATTAATGTGAAATAAATGTATGGTATAATCTAAACCAATTATTGAATGTGAGGATGAAAGAAAGAAATTACTTCCAAATGTAAGTACTACACAATAGACTTCCTATTGTCATTGTCACTGCCTGGGATACAAAGACTTGATGTAATCAAATGCATGACCAAAGAAGTTCTTGGTTAATAATCCTCAGTGTAAAATAAGAGCTGAAAACCACAGAATCTAATTAAGTACACCTTAAGTCAAATGTTACTGCATTGAACCCACATCTTTGCAGAATCCGACTATTAAATAATCATCAAGAAGTTATTCTACAGTTCACAGCAGTTATTAGTCCCCTTGGAGTAGGAACCTTAATTTGGCTTGACATCGATTGTACCCGAGCAGTTGAACTCGTGACGCCGCGCTGTCAAATACAGGAAGTTAAGAATGTGAAGTATAATGCGGCATCTCCTCTCATTGATCTCATTTCCTCATTTTTTATTTTTGTTTACGCAACCTACAGCCACAAGTACCTGCCCGTGTTGGGTGTATGTTTTGTAAGGTGAGTGTTGCCGTCGTCTAACTTTGCTTTTCTCCGCCTGAATCTCTGCAAAAACAACTCTACCGCTAGCAGAGCGAGCTAGCAAGCTAGTGGCTGCTGGATCCGGCTTACCGTCGGCTTGTTGCTGTGCTCGGTAACAGTTAATATGAAGTAGTTGTACATGTTAAGTCACAGAGCCACGGACGGCACCCTGTGTGCTCAACTCACAAATTCATAATTTGCAAAAAACTAAACAAACCAGCTCAATTATCTTGTGTGTTGTGATTCCTCTCAGGGGTTTTAGCTCAGCGGCTGTTGACGTTCAAATTAAAACATTTATAACCACATAAAACTTGAACGCCTTACTTGATACTGCTGTATCAGTGAGTGTTTATGAAACACTGATCAGGATCAGTACACTATATAAGCTGGTAAATATGTGTAGATATTAGTTTTGTGCTTTTGTTTAATTTTGAGCACCTTCAGTGTGATTATATTCCAGAATGATAATAGACTATTAAAAGGAAGAATTATAAAACACACCACTGTATGAATTAGGGGTACAGCGATTCCAGTGCCCCAACCAGGCCTGTACCATAAACAACACATTTAACATTTATCCAAATTCTAATATGTCTGTACCCTGCATGGACAACTTTGGCACTTAAAGCTGTGCAGTGGCCTGCCATGAATAAATAAATGCAACTGTTACCGGAAGCCGTAAATCTTGACATTGACAAAGCTGCTGTACCTGATCCACAGAATTAGGTCAGTATTTGGTAGGGATGTACGATCCACATTTTTTATTTTTTTTTGTTCAGTTCTGATCCAGTTCCAATACCTAAATTTGAATATCTGCTGATACCGCGTAGCGACCTGATACCAGTGTTTAATTCATAAGCTGTATGTCTCGATGTGTGTATTGGGATCATTCTTTTACATGTACAGCAGGCTTGACTTAAACATTGGTCAAAATGCAACAAATAAATGCATAGATATATATTCACTGAGTTGTTATTTTTCAGTCAAAATATTAAATAAACGTGTGGTAACTTTGTTAAAATCTTCAGAATTAACATAAATTACAATTTAAGATATAAACATTTACAGAGTGCAGCTTTTGCACACCTTAGGGTCGACAGGTACACCTTAGGGCCGAAGGCAGACAAAATCTCCCCCATTGTCTTGTAAGATAACCTGATGAAGGTCTAAGTACCGAAATGTTGTTGTCAAGAAACTTAATCAGAAGTGGACAATATGTGTGAGTCCTTTTCTTGAAGATATAAACATCCAAATTAAGTCACAAATTATTGCAAATTGAATCTCAGCTCACACAAATAAGATTCAAAATAAACAATCAAAATTAGTCCAAACATTTAGTGCAAATAAGCATATAGACAAAAACATAAAATATAATTGAATAGAGCGGCTCTGTATCAGCATCAGATTAGTATATCCCTACTGTTTGGGAACATACTGATCCAGCATATCAGATCAGTGCATCCCAAGTATAGATCCAACTTTGCCCTGATAAACATCAGCTGTCCTCAGTGTGTTTGTTTGTGCATGTTTAACCCTCCAGTTAGAGCTTAATGATTCTCTCTAAATCTGTCATGCTACCGTTGGTGATGTGCTTGTCCTCGTTCTGCAGGCACACGGCATGCTAACCAAACTGCCTTTGGAACAAAGGAAATCCAGACACAAGTTACACTAATGCTAATGATCAGGTAAGGCATACGTGTTCGTGATGATGCAAGGCTGACATTGATGTAAGCTGAAAGAAATCTAAAAGGTCTTTTTTTTTATCTGGTTTGTGTTTCTTCATTGTTCACATTGTGTCTGTTACAGTCCCAGGATGGCCTCAGGAATGCAAGAGAAACAGTACACACCATCTCTGCTCAGTTTTTTCATTTACAACCCGACATTTGGACCCCGGGAAGGAGAGGTGAGGTTGATTCCAGATAAACACATAGTTAACAGTTTGATCAGCTGTTTTCTTTTTAACTCTGGTTATTAGGAAAACTTGCCAAAAGTGTAATAGCTGTGCTAATTCAAGGTTTTTTTTTCTATTCTTTAGGAAGAGAAGAAGATTTTGTTTTACCACCCAAGTGATGTGGAGAAGAATGAGAAGATCCGAAATGTTGGCCTTTGTGAAGCCATTGTACAGTTCACCAGGTAAAGAGTTAGGGTTAGCGCTGTAGGCTTGGCATTCATTTATAAGTGTCCAATATGAGTTATGTGGCGCAGTTTGACAAGCTGTGTTAAAGCAAACAAGAAGGAGGGTGTCCTTCCTTTGAGCTGGAAGTATAACAGAACAGGGAAATGTTGCAATAAGTGTTGATATAAACACAGATAAATATCCATTATCTGTGAAAGCAGAAAGGAGCGAACTGAACTTCTTTCTTTTCACGGTCATGTCTTCTGTCTTCCAGGACGTTCTGTCCAACAAAACCAGCCAAGTCCCTGCACACACAGAAGAACCGGCAGTTTTTCTTCGAGCCCGAGGACAATTTCTGGATAGTCATGGTATTTTAAAAGCTTAAGTGTACATCAATTGTTTAGTATTTGCTCTGTTTGTCTAGACTTTGTTGAATTTCTTTTGGATGTTCTTCGGCTTTCCTTGGCTAATCCTGCTGTTTGTATTTCAAATTCTTTCCTCAGGTGGTTCGAAACCCAATGATTGAGAAACCAAACAAAGATGGTAAACCTCCCACGGTAGAATATCAGGAAGAGGAAATACTTGTGAGTGCCGAGTGATGCTCAACATTTGTGTTCCTTTATTACTTTTGTCAGTTTTAACTTTAGCTTACCATACTCTTTCGCCTCTGTAGGACACTGTTTATGGTGCAGTGGTGAGGCAGTGCTACAGTATGTACAAGGTGGGTGTGTATCAGTATATGTATTTCGATACTGTCAGAACTCTTGCTCTTCTAAAACCCATACAATGATACCCCTTTACTACCAGTTTAAGGCCTTTATGATACAAAAATAACAGTGGTTATTTTTTTGTGCTTTAGCTCTTCAATGGCACATTTGGCAGAGCGGTGGATGCCGGCGGAGTGGAGCTGCTCATTCAGAAGCTTGAGAAGTTCTTCTACAGGGTAAAAAGCTCTCCATTAAATTTTTGTGTCATGGTCCGAGTTCGCGTCATTAATTTTTCTTTACATGCCTTTTTAAATATTGACTTTGAAAGCATGGTTGATTATAGCCTGACAATATGCACATAGATGTTTCACTAAAAAGTCACTAGAGCCTGAAAGTCAATGTTTTCACAAGGTCTCGCCTTCAGGGATCATACTCTGTTATACATACAGTGTTTCTGTCTTTACTAGCTGTCTCCACTTCATGCCACAGTCAGCTTGCTGGAACGATAAACACATATGCACAAGTATAAAAAATTCATTTCTAATTAGGGAATACCCTTCTTCAGTTAACACGGGCTTCCCTCTCCTCCCTGTAACCCAAAGACGGAGACATAGAGAGAGATGGCGGTGGTGTGCCTGTCAAAGGTTGAATGTCAGGATGATGCAAGCGTCTCCACGCAGCATCAGTCAGAGTTTCTTATTCCTCTGTCTTTATTGCTCTGTAAGCAAGCACTTGAAGGCAGGTAAACTAACCCCTTTCACCTTCCCTTCTCCTGTGTCTCTGGGCTGTCTCCTGTTATTTCTTTGTATGTGTGTGTGTGTGTGTGTGTCTGTGTCTGTGTCTGTGTGTGTGTGTGTTCATTCTGGGGGTTTCAGTATCTGCAGACTCTCCATCTTCAATCCTGCGACCTGCTGGACGTGTTTGGAGGCATCAGCTTCTTCCCACTGGACAAGATGACCTACCTTAAGATCCAGTCGTTCGTCAACAGAGTGGAGGAGAGCCTCAGTCTGATCAAATACACAGCCTTCCTGTATAACGACCAGCTCATCTGGTACAGTATTTTTTTGTAAATTGTGTCTTTTTCCCCCAGCTATTGATACTGATATTGAATTTGGAAGCCCTCTTGAACACACCACTTGACCGCATGCTCATTGAAGAAATAACACTTTAACCAACAAAATCAAACGTATTTATGCATCTTGCAGAGCTCTTTACAAATTAAAACTTTTTGCTGCACACATGTAACATCCTGATTGTATGGATCCCCCACTTTACCCATTTTTTTCCCCGCTGATGGCTATTGCCTGTATCCACGTTTGTCTTCTTAAGGCTCAGTTGACAGTTCAGCAGCTAATAAAAAATGAGTTCCGGGTTCTTTAACTTACTGGTAGTGCCTGCCACCAGCACACAGCAGTGTTTAGCCATGTTGTTTTGCAGACAGAAGTTGCTAGGAAACACCTTCACACAAAACAAAGTTAGTAAAGATGATTTGTAGGGTGGGACTTTGTGGCAAACTATCTCTATCCATGGTAAACAGAGGTGGATCCTGTAATCCTCTTTGCGGTTAACATGCTCACTGAAATGTCACTTTCGCTCCTGGAACAGTGGCACAGTGTGTAAGCACGGGGATTACGTGATTTCTAATGAAATTGCTCGAGAGCATTGTGATCTTTCATTGTCAACAGACAAACAGAAGAGCTGTTTAATTATTGTCTAAATTAGATAGCATTGCTCTGGAGTATTCATAGCAGCACAATTTTAATCAATAAATATAATGCCTCGCCCACGATGCAAATTCAACTGGAAGGACACTGAAAATAGTCAATAGCCACACACTATTTTTGGCAGGGTGCCTTGTAAAGGTTATAATTCTGTCCCTGTGGTTTTGTCTGCAGGAGCGGACTGGAGCAAGATGACATGAGGATCCTCTACAAGTACCTGACCACTTCGCTGTTCCCCAGGCACTCCGAACCAGAGGTGAGGAGGTGGGGGTGCACATGGGGTTGAGATAAAACGGTGTTGATTGTATTGATCCTCCTTGCTGTTGGATTGAAAATGTGTGTGAAGCGTCCACATTTAAAAAAAATGTTTAGCTTCTACATGTTCTATCATAATCAGCTTTATTTGCCAAGCACATGTGCACATACAAGTAATCTGTTTTTGTTTCACTCAATCAGTATATAGACATGCAGCATTAATACACCACAAATTCATTGGTTTTGCAGAAAGTCAGCTTCAGGTGATTGTCGCACAAAAATAGTCTCTGAGTGAAGACAACAGATTCACTGGAAATTATTCACTGTAATCATACACGGCATTAAAGTGACAACTTCTATTTTGCCAGAAAATACACTTAATACCTTTCATCAAATTCCTTCAAAGTCTTCAATTCAAACAGTATATTGTGTGTCCTGGACAGATATAGTTGCAGAGTGTAAACAAACCCTGAGGTGGTAATTCTAGTTTACGATGACAGCACCATTTTAGCACTGATAGTGTTTGCTCCCGATACTATGCTCTTGCATGATTATGAAGAATGTAATGTGAGCTGATGCTTTTATTTTTCTATGTTAATGATCCAGACAGTATGGGATTTCACTTTGGCCAACAATTTGAACTGCGCTTCTGTTGTTTTCTCTGTCAGTTGACTGTTTTGCATGTTGTAATGATGTGACATAACAATTATATTAATCTAGTAAATTAAATATTATCATTTTGTACACTATTACTATTATTTTGATAAACATCACTATATCTGAAGGCAAGCCAGCTATTTTGTCCACTTCTCTAAGTCTATTTAGCTAAGTAGCTAGTTGGATTTGAACAAAGATAGCATTATTTGATGTTAAATTCCAGTTCAAGTGCAACTGCAATAAGATTGGTTAAGAAGAAATGACAAGGCAAACACATGCACATTTGTAATACATTCGAATGACAGGGAGAACATTACATCAGAACAGATTCATAACAAGTCAGAGGTCACAGTCAGACGACGCCTCCAGATGAGGAAGGAACGAGGCAAAGTAACAGCTGACAGACAGATGTCAGGTGATAATCGACAAGAGATGATTTTGTCACAGCGAGTACAGTTCAAAGGCGAATGTGTTGCCACGTGTTCGGATAACAGGCAGTGGCACAAATGGGACCTCCATACTGTCTGACTTATAAACATTCTTCTTCATCAGGGAGGAGCACAAATGGAGCCTCACAAGACAGAAATTACAAGTCAGCTGTCCTGAATACAAGCTGTGAATATTTTCCACTAACCCAGTCTTTTCTCCTCTTAGCTGGCTGGCAGGGACTCTCCTCTGAGGCCAGAGGTCGCAGGGAATCTGTTGCACTATGGGAGGTAAGTCCCCGATCACATGTATCTGTATCTTTATCTGTGTTTCTCTGCGGAGTGTCCCGTGAAAGCAATTTTCTTGAGATGTCTGTCAGTGAAATAATGTGTCTTGAATGTACAAGTTGTCCAGCATTAAACATCTAGGCATACTGTTTACATCCATGTGCATGTGTCTGCACCAGCATCTTGTGGTCTCGACCCACTGACAGTAATGAGCTTTGCAGTCAACCAAATTATTTAAGGAGGCAACTCCCTTGGCTAGCACTTTGTATTTAAATAAGAGAGCAGGGGGTAGAGTTTCACTGCACGCTTCAGGGAAAGAAAATAAAATCTACTTTCTATTCAGTTTCGGTGTACATAACCAGAGACAGTTTGCTCAGGCGTTTTCCGTTTGGAAAAAAAACTTGTGTGTGAACGCTCCTTCAAGTCATTTGTCAGTGAAAGTGAAGTGGAGCTGCTGCAGTAGCCCAAGGCTGACTCCTAGTGACCTATAAGTATAAGCTCTGATTGGATGTCACTCGAGAATATAAAGAATATTAAATGAAGGACAGCAAAGTTATTTAAACTAGGTTGAAGTAAAATAGGCTACAGATTCACGTGGAGAGAGTTGGAGACACACATGTTACACAAAGAGAGGCCTCAGTGCTCATGGTTTATAATATGTGGCATCCTTGGAGTCACGTGTATAAACAGTATAACAGTGAATCCTTTGTTCAGTTTGGATCTGTCATGAAGGGGTAAGTGGTGAAGAGGAATGAATCTTTTAGTTCTTTTATAATCAGTATGATATGGTTTGGTTCAGTCTTTTCAACACTTTTGTCCAAGATATCTTGACAGCTACTGGCTGTGTTGCTGTGTATTTGGTAGAAATATTCAGGAAAGATGATGATTCATACCTGTTTTGGTAGCCCGCTGACCTTACATCTAGTGCCACCATCAGGCCAAACCTTCCCCCATGAGCAACACTTAGATCCGTCTCATGACGCCATAAAGAATAACACACAAATCCTCCCTTCCAATGCTTTTGCTGTAGATGTAAAGGAAGATACTTTTTCCCTTTGAATGAATACAGAGCGTAAATGTCAATTAATCGAATGACTGAAAATTAGTTGCCAAAAATTGGATAAACAATGAATAATTATTCGATTCATTTTTGATTATTTAAAGCAACACTATGTCACCTTTTTACATTTGAAAATAACAGCTTTAAAATCATGTTGATGGTTTCTTGTCATAGGGTGAATAGTGTCTCTGTCTTAGCCAGTGTCACTTGTTTCTGCTCTATGTAGCTTCAGTAAGAGGATAGCATCACAGCGTTACATGCCTGGAAACTTCAATATACAAGTTTTCAACCCATAACATTGTTCTGTCACAATGAGTTTTGTTTGTAGTTAGCACCTACATTATGTCTGATAAATTGTTACAGACCTGGGAATAGCACAGAATACCACTTTCTACATGATGTTGCCATAAGAAATTAATTTATGCAAAAATATTAGATGACATATTATCCATTAGCACATTAATTGTTTTGCATTGTTGGTTGGACTAAACAAGAGGCTTTTTACTACTTTTGGACATAGAGATCAACTGAGAAATTAATTGTTAGAACGATAGTTAATAAAATGTTTGAACATCAGGACAATCTTAACATTTTCAGCTTCACAACTTTTCAGGCTCCTTTTTACAGCTCTACCAGCAATTCTCCTAAATTTGTTTTGTAAATATTCTCTGAGGTAGGCTAGCAGTTTTTTACTTTTTGGAATATTCATGCTCTCCTCTTGTTCTCTCCAGGTTTCTTACAGGACCCACCAATCTTAAAGACCCTGAGGCCAAATTCAGATTTCCAAAAATATTTGTCAGCGCAGAAGATGGCTATGAGGAGCTACACCTGATTGTTTATAAGGTAGAGTAAACGTGATCTGCTATAATTGTGACTGTCCATAAAGGAGTTTTTTTTAATGTATTAAAATAGGGGGGAGTTGTTATTCATTTTCATAATCTGTGACTGGAGGATTTGTTTATAAACAGCAGATTTAGGATGGAAAATTCCACTGCTCTATCAAACGATATGGATTTTTTGGGATTAGACAGCCGAGTTTTAAAATGATGAAGTTTGCCCATGATGTTTATCATCATGCTAATGTAATCTCTAACCTGTGTGACCTTGATTCAGCACTTAACCTGCACCCATCTGCTCTTTTCCAGGCGATGAGCGCTGCAGCGTGTTTTATGATCAGTGGTAAGTGTGCACCCAGTCACCCACCTGCCCACTGAAATAAAGGAGTCCACTTTCATTTCCCATTTCCTGGTTAATTTATTTTGGTGCTGTCTAGAATGTTAGCCATTTTACTGCTCATATAAAGCTAAAATGTCCCTTTTGTCTTCAGATGTCCATAATGTTCGTCTCCTCCGTCTCTTTTCTAGCCTCCGTGGAGCTGACGAGGGACTTCTGTGAACAGCTGGACAGCTTGGTGGGCCCTCAGCTCACTTTGTTGGCATCAGACATCTGTGAACAGTTCACCATTAACCGCAGGATATCAGGGTCAGTTGACCGCTTGATTAACAATATTTCTAATTGCTACCAACAATTTAATACAGCAACAACTCATGCCTATATTCATTATCAAATGTTGTTTCCAGAACATTACCAGAATTAGAGAATGTTGCATAAGGGCACAAGATGATTTTAATGAAATGCAGTCCCATGATTAGCCATGTTGTTGTCATCAGTTTGTATTAACTCTGCCTGGCTGCCAGCGTCAGATGAGACTCTAATACCACTGGATATCGTCAGGGCACTACTTAGGGGTAACTCAAGCAGAGTAGCTGTAAAGACTGGCATCCTGGCCCGCTCTCCTTTAACCCCTGCAGTTAGCTTCAGATTCGTTTGCGCCTGTAATCCAAGACTGGACTCCCTGGCCCGGGCAATTTGATGGGCTCCTTTTTTAATCACCCAAGTGAAGAATCCACTGAATAAATGATGGCGTTCCAAATTCCTCAGTTGGCGTTCAGGCGTGTGTCCTGATTTGGCCTGTTGGAACTGTAAATAATTAGACGAAGCACAGATAAAATCAGTTGTACGGCCTGTTTGAATACCTGCACGCACTCTTCCAGAGATGCTATTACAGCACTGTTGTCAGGTAAGCTGTGGTAATAACTGTATCCTCAGTTGACCTTAACGTGGGTGGACAATGGATTGGGCTTAATTAAAATGCACAAGTGGCTTTTTGGTGGATGTTATCATCCAAAGTGATTTGGCCCTCCTGTATCATCTATTAATAATGTGTGTTTACTGAATGGCTTGCCACAGAGACACCCAAACTCTTTGACTGGACATCGTTAATCTCCTACTGATGTAAACAGGAGCTGTAGTGGTAAAACAAATTAGCAAGATATGTCTTCCCTCCGTATCTGCTCAAAATAAAAGCTGAGTGCAGCACCTCGAACGACCAAACAATGTCACCTTGAAAATGAAGTAGCACCCTTTCAAAAAGATGCACATCATAGACTGGGCTTTGTTTTTCACAAGCAGGGGGTCACACAGCTTTTACATTTTGTGTCCATTCAGGCCTGAGAAGGAGCCGCAGTTCAAGTTCATCTACTTCAACCACATGAATCTGGCGGAGAAGAGCACCATCCACATGAGGAAGACTGCCAGTGTTTGCCTCACCTCTGTCCACCCCGACCTCATGAAGATCCTGGGAGACATCAACTGTGACTTCGCCAGGTAAGGCAGGGAAAGGCTGTAGCTGTGTTTATCTCAAAGGCCTCCACACATTGGTCAAGAGTTTTTCCTAAATATATCACAACATTATTCTCAGGCCTTATTGCTCCCAGCCGTAGCAGGTCGATTTCCTTTTACACAAACCTTCAGGAATAACTCTTGGGTACAATGAGAAAAATGACACATCAATAGCAAACCAAGTATCCTTGATACTGAGCATCCCACTCTCTCCCAAAGAGGCTGAACTTGTGGAATATGTGAGCGTGCTGATACACATTCCTCGCAGCGTCAACGCCGGGTCTCAGCTAATTTGTTTGATTTCTGCTGAGGGGTTTCAACCAAATCAAAAATGTATTACAAAAATCCCTCCACATCAATGATTTAGAGGAGCAACACTGAGATTCCTGGAGACATTTAGCAGGGATTTTCATCCAATTCTCCCTCTCCCAACTCTGTCTGAGATGATTTGTTGAACTAGCTGTGTCATTTTCATAGATAATGTGATGTCTGTGGGGACTTTGTAAACGCACTCAGTTTAGATGCTGTCATGAGACTCTAGTCATGTGAAAGTCCCATTTCCAGACTGTGGGACATGAAATGGCATCGACATTCATAGCTTTTACGCTGTTATCAATATCAGTTCCTCTTTTTGCCGAGATGTTGTACAGATGTTTTTTCCTCGTCAGCATACTCAAAACATAAATATTGTTATCCGTGCAATTTAGATATTTAAATGTAGGTAATTTCTTGTGGATTTCTGTTGTGTTTTAATGACTCAGCCCCTGAAAAATATGAAATTATAGGACTTTTTTTGTTATATATGTGAGATCTTTGTATCCGTTTAACTAAATACATTATCTTGGAAGCACAGTTCCCCTCAGATACAAAGAACCTGCTGTAAATGTGATAGTTTTCTTCACTTGACTTTCTATTTGTCTCCCAGGGTGGATGAAGATGAAGAAATCATCGTGAAAGCTATGACAGATTACTGGGTAGTTGGTAAGAAGTCAGACCAGAGAGAACTGTACGTGATCCTTAATCAGAAGAACGCCAATCTGATCGAAGTAAACGGTAAGTGTTCACTAATTGGCAATGACTAAATCTCTGTCAGTCATCAGTACTTAACAACCTTAATGCCCTTTTCTCTTTTCTCTCCTACAGAGGAAGTCAAGAGGCTTTGTGCAACTCAATTCAACAACATTTTCTTCTTGGACTGACGCAGCAGACAGGCAGAGACTGTTCCACCACACTAAAAACTGTCAGCGTTGCAGGGTATCATGACAGCATCAACGTAATGCAATAATTGCATTGTAAAATAAGAGAAAAATAAAAAGCTCTCTCACTAAGTTTTTATTTTATTTTATTTAACCTATAAAAATTGTAATTACATGTAAATCCAGATTTTTACTGTACATGTACTTTATTTTCTGTCTTTCTTTGTACATACTTGTAGGGTTTTGTTAACTGGACATATTGATTTGTTTCAAATTCCAACTTGTTCATGTTTTTTTTTTTTTTAAATGACCACATCATGACAGTGTCTCAAATTAATTTAAAAACTGACAGGCACAGAACATTTTACTCCAGGTTTGTTTGATTATCAGTGATAGTTTTAAAATAAGATGTCATTATGTCAAAACTATTGTGGTTTGTAAACAACTACGCTAACTTTCAATAAATTAAGAAGTCATTTTGCGTAGTGTAATTTTTCTACTTGTTGTTGAAGATGCACACTGAGCGGATGTTTTCCTTCTTTCCAAATAACAGCATCGTGTTTATCTTAATAATATGGCCCATTTTCAGATCACAAGAATAAACTTTGATTTTAGGAGATTACACGTTTACTGTTTCAGGGAGGTGATACACATTACATATACACATATAAGCATGTTTTTTAGAAGAATTGTTAAAGCGAACTGATTGGTCTGTATCAAGCAGACTGCAAGATGAATATATACATATATATTTATTATGAGATATATCGAGGAAACGCCTGTATTAATACTGTATATCGAATGAAAAACGTGACAAAACACGAGTTACAGTGAATTGACAGTGTTGCACTTCACACTCCAGACCAACAGATGGCGTGAGATCGTGTAGTTGTCACCATCGGAAACACCTGAAGAAGAACAACAACAACCAATCAGAGCGAGCCGTTCCTTTCTGGTTTGCAGCCAATCAGCTTCACCGTAGATTCATTTCAAAAAGTCACCCGCCATGATTGTTGTGTTTTCCAGGCACAACTGAGTCCCTCCGTTGTGTAGTAAGTTTTTTTTTCACAGGACGACCCGAAGAGGAAGTTTGTTTTTATACCTGTATTTTAAAAAAGAGTAAGGTAAGATGGCTCTGTAATTATACCGTTTCTAAATAAATTGTTTTAAACCTTTGGTTGCTAACTGGACCGTTACATTGGCTCGTGGCTTCCTCTTGTTTCACAATAAATATTTAGCTAAGTTAGTTGAATTGTTGGCTAACGTTAACGTGTTAACATAACATCTTGCATTAAACCACTTTTTCACTGACTTAAACATTAACGAGAGCAAGCTCACTCAACGTGGTTATAGGCTTTGATAAATTGGCTAAACCTGACGTTAGATATTTGAACCACTGCCTTTAAGCGATCGTTAGCTTCGGTGCTGTGTAACGTGACATGGTTCAAGAAAGTTGTTTCTTTATACACATAAAAGGTTATAACGTGTGTTGACTCACGTAATGGCACACACTTTCGCCACTTAATGTCACTTGTTCGGTTTGCTGGATATAACGTTAGCATTGGAGTATTTCGTATTTATTTGAAAAAATAAAAACAAAAACAAAAACTTTAATCCGTCAGCGTTAGTGTCAAGCTAACTTGTAACGTTAGTTTGGAGTGAAACCTCCCAGGACGTAAACAACACGGCAAAAAATCAAATACAATTGTGTATAGTCTACATATTTGAGTTAGCGTTTTTCATGTGTGCTAATTTAATTTATTTGATGGGAAGCTGCTTGTTTCATATATTCTGACTTGCCATCACTGTTTTACATTTTGTTGACTACCACAAGAATTGTAACGTTAGACAATGAAAGTCTAGTTAGGCCTTGTGTTTCATTTTTTAGATTTACTTCCTAAATAGTCACCAGATACCAGAGTTGTAATGGTTTACCACAGAACAATATAGATACCTTTGTGTTTGCTACTGCATCTTTTGATTCCTCCTTCTTTACAAAAAAAACCCTTGAAAAATATTACCTCCATTATTGTGTCAGTTTCATTGTGGCTAGGGCAGTCTCAGGCAGTGTGCTTGTAACACAGCATCTGTTCTTCTTCCTATTGACTGCAGATACCTGAACATGGAGTCTCGATTTTCTCACCTGCGCCAGAGGGACACCAGTGTGTCTATGCTGAGGGTAAAATTGTCCCGAAGAAGGTCTCAGTCCCAGAAGGAGAACCGAGAGCGAGCAGTGAACACACGCAGGCATCTAGACAAGCTCGCAGAGCTGGAAATCTCTTCCCTGGATGCCTCCATTGCGATGGCCAACATGTCAACCATTCATGAGAAGACGATGAACAGTACAAAACTTGATAAAAGTAAGGCTTTATTTGCCATCAAAGCTAAAACTGTGCCACCCTTTTTTCATGGCAATAATTCTAGCTGATTTGTGACACGTCACACACCTTTTCCTCTACAGAAATGGCCTTAGAAGAGAGGATGAAACAGCTTGAACGCTGGAAAGAGCGTAAGGCTCTTGAGAAGGAGAAGGAAAGGAGAGAGAAGGAGCGTAAAGGGATTTTCAAGACTGGCATGTATCATCCAAAGGACACTCTTATCAATGTCCCAGCTGCCTCAACCAGAGCTAAGGAGGTGAAGGATGACTCGCACGTAGACTAGTATTTGATGTGCATATCTCCCCCAAATGTCGGTCTCCAAGGATCAACATGCAATATTTGCTTGTCTTCCAGACAAAAGTGAACACCGTTCCATCCCAGAGTACCAGAGTCACTCGTTCAATGAAACAACAACAACAGCCAGTGCAGAGGGTACGACTTTCTCTAAAATGTCTTTGTCACGTATTCTCATATTTTCCACAATGCTAAAAGCTAACATGTGCTTTGTTGCTTTTCTTTTGCTAAAATTTCCACAGCCTCTCAAGATTCAGGATCCAAATACTGCAGCAAAGAAAGGTAAATTTAACTGAACATGCCTTTTACTTTAACAGAACCATACTGTGGTGCTGTATAGTTCTGACCTCTGACTCCTCCTGTAGCTCAACCTGCAGTGGAAAGATCAGCTAGGAGCCGGGCAGCTCCTGTCAAGCCTGCTCCTGCTTCAGCAAAGACCAAGTCCAAAGTTTGTGCAGGTAACAAAATAAGAATCAAAATCCTCCCACTAAACTGTACCTTCTGACCAGCTATCATGTTGGTTTCACCCTATTGTGTTCCCTTATTTGCATCTCAGTCTGTGTGTCTGTCATGTCTTCCTGGTGTAGTGGAACCTGTTGTAAGACCTTTGTCCACCAGATCAGCCAACAAGCCTCCTGTTACAGCAGCTCCTGTAGTGAAAGACAAACCCAAGGACAAGCCTGCCGGTACACACAGATCCATGGCCATATTTGATTTTTTTAAAAATAATTATTATTTTTAAAAGCACTGGAGACTGAGAGTGAAACGGGGAGAGACACTATTGTTTGTTGAAACCACTTGTAAATTTTAAAATTCCTCTTTCCCCTCAGATGTGAGACCTACAAGGAGCAGAGCATTTGTCAACGTCCCCTCTTCTGACGAAGAAAAGAAGTGTGAAGGTATCCTTAAATGCTAACAAATATCCATTTTGTTTTTCCTACATGGACTGTTTTCATTTCTGACACAATATTTTTTTTGATAACCTTTCTTTTTATTATACAGAAACTGACAACTTTGTCCAGCCTGCTGTCCCCAAGGTGAGCATCTCTGTGAATTTGAAACGCGTTGTTGTTGTTTTTGATTAATGATTTGATTAATTAATTTGTTTCTGTCTTGTGTAGGAGCCTGAGCCGGATCCCGTTGAAGCGCTGACCTCCTTTGCTCCCCAGGGTTTCGTTTTCCAGGCACCCACTGGCTTGTCGTCCTTCAGGTTTGAGCCTCTCACTCCTCGCTCCGCGGATGCCTTCTTGACACCAAGGTCAGACTGTTTTCTGTCTTGTTTGAAAATATAATGATAATAATATCATTGTTGAAGATATTTAAAAGACTTGATAGCTTTTGCAATATTGCACATAAGCCCTATTGTGTAAATATTAAACCAGTGCTAAAAAATTTTGACTTCTGCGCTTCTAAGAAATGTAGTTAATACTTGATGTTTTCCTTCCTTTATGCCATTTTGTTATGACTTCAGCCCCACCTTCTGTGTTCCTGTGGCCCCTGCCTTCGACACTGACCCTCAGGCTGAGTCAAGCGAACCCTCTCTGCCCAAGTCCCCTCGCCGCTCTCCTCCTCGTACGTCCACCACAGTGGCTCCTCCGACTCCTGGCAGCCCCCAGGAACCAAAGCATGATGTACCATACTTTAGGTGACATAACTAACTTTCTCTGCATTTCTTCTGATTTTGCAATTAACTTTTCATTCCATTGAAAGTTTTTTTTAAATGTATTTCTTATTTGTATATTCATATTCAGATCGGAAATTGCCAGTGAGACACATGGACTGACGAGTCTTTGTGTAATCTGGGAGTCTAAAGTGGAGGATGAGTCCATCCCAGAAGAGAGTGAGTTTTATCATCTCACCATCCTGAATATGTAGCCATGTTCAATTTAGTGCTATAAAAGGTGGTGGTGATCTTAATTCGGGAAACGTGACCATATCCGTTAAACAAATGAGTGTAAATCGGTGTCAATCTCGCTTTCATCTGTTCAGTGAGAGATCGTATGCGTACAGCAGTCGGCCAGGCGAGGCTGTTGATGAAAGAGCGCTTCAAGCAGTTCAGTGGTCTGGTGGACGACTGCGAGCTGGGCCGAGGGGAAAAGATCACCACCTGCACTGACCTGCAGGGATTCTGGGACATGGTTTATTACCAGGCGAGTGCCTCATAAGAAGAGAAGGACATCTCGGACATGTTTCAGAAACCAACCACAAGAGGACTAAAAGAAGATTAATATTGTTCTCCTTTTATTTGCCATCTTTCAGGTAGAGGATGTCAACAAAAAGTTTAATGCTCTGAAAGAAGCAGAGAGTCGTGGCTGGGTGGAGGAGCACAAACCACTGCCACGACAGAGGAAAGTGGTGAAGGTGAGAATATTTGAGAACACACAACACTGCATTAGTTAAAAGGAAAAATAATGATACAAAAAAAAGCATCCTGGGGACTTCTTTATACTCCATTATATTGTGTGTGTGTGTGTAAGTGAGGTCTCTATTTCGGAGTTAAAATAAAGGTTGAGCAAATTATTCCTGTCCTGTCCTTTGCCAGAAACCATCAGCTGCACCCGCCAAGCCAACAGGAACCAAAGGAGCAGCCAAGTCTCGCCTGGCTGCAGCCAAAGCAGCCATGAAAGCCAGACAGCAAGCAGTGGAGGCAGAGATAACCGAAACGGATGCTGGTACTGATAAGGACGACACCAGCCCCAACTCTCAGGAGCCGCAACCCCAGGCAGAACCCCAAGCAACTGACTCAGTGGTCTTTGATGGAGGCTTCTTCCAGGTGGAGAGCCCAGCCAGACCATCAGGTGAGAGGAAAACAACTTGCTTTTCCCTGATCCTAATGCCTGATCTGTAAGACTTGGTCTTAACAGTGTTTTTGTATGTGTTATCTGTAGGTACAGTAAGGAGATCCACTCGTCTTGGTGCCGCCGTGCTGCCTCAGGCTTCTCCGTGCTCCAACTACCTCTCACCCAGAAGAGTCACTCGACGATCCCTGGCACTGGCACTGACTCCTGTTAACGCCGCTGCCGCCTCTCCTGCTCCGCCCCTCCAAACTCCTGCCCAACTCCGCCTTACTCTCAACCAGACCCCGGCAAAGTCTCAGCGTGGCACTCCTCAGTCATCCCAGGAGAGAAAGGACGCTGTCAATGTCTCTCTTTGTTTGTCACCTGAGAAGGAAGTGCTTTCAGACAACACCCAGCCTGAGGGAAGCCCTGCACACCAGTCGGAAACAGCTCCTGAAATGAGCATAGCAACACCTGTACAATCACTTCCGTCAATCTCTGTAGTTGAGGAGCAAGACGAAGACCTCTCACCAAGACTTTCCCCCTCGCTGTGCAAAATGTCTCTCCCGGTCTCCCAGGCCCCTGAGCTCACAGCATGTCTGAGCTTCACGTTGTCACCCTGCGTGACTCCGAGTCAGCCAATCTCGTCCCCTCCCGCTGTGCAGGGCCCCACGATGACCCAGGAGTCTGTGTGTCACACTCCAGACAGCTCAGTTGTTGAGGTAAACACATTTTCAGTCATCACAGTACTGAAAATATCACAGGATACCCTTAAATCAAACCTCATATCCAGTCTTGCTACACAACAAGTTATTCTCTTGCCATTTCAGGAACTTCCTGGGTTGGACTTTGAGCGTTACCTGCAGCCTTCACAGAGCTGCAGCTTGTCACCCATGGGGGAGCCAGTTGCCATGGAGACACTCTCACCTATGGCAGTGGATGTCGAAATGGAGAGTCCCAGAAATCAACCCGAAGACCTGCTTACTCGGCAAGAAGCAGGTATGATTGATCCCCGTAGGTACCGTTCATGCACGCACAATGTGTACACCTGGGTTTTGTAGCTCAGCACCACTAATGCATGATGAAGCTCTGGTTGAAATTTATCTCAGATGAGCAAAACTAAAATTCATACTGAAGGAATTGCAATAATCGTTGTGATGGCAAGATTATTCTGGTTTTGTTCTTTCTTTTTTTTTTATTTTAAAGAAAATGTTGTACTTGTCCTGGTTATGAGGGAGTTGCCACACTTTATTCTTCTGGCACAGGTTTATTTTGAACAAAGTGCACATTTGTCTGTTTTAACTCACTGTTCTGCTCACTTCTCACTGTCATCACAGCACTGCCTGCGCTGTCTTCAGTGTTCACTCTTCAGTCACCACAGGTCAAAGTTTTTTCCTTTTTTCTTTTTTCTGAAAAAAATTATTTCTTCACTTTCAAATATAGACTTTGTATCCACACTGATCAAAAAATGAGCTTTTAATTTCTTCTTTTATTTCTTTACCATAGCTTTACCATTGCTGAATATCCTTTCTGTATTTCTCAGGCCCAGACAGCAGACTCTGCCCTGCTGCTCTTCACCCCGGACATGAAGGACCGGATACGCCAGTCTGTCTGTCCAAGTGACCTCATGGTCTTCACCCCTCCCCTCTAATGTACAAAAAAATATATTTTCTTTTACATTTATAACTTTGACATATTTACTACTTTTAACTCTCTTTGGTGAAAAAAAAAAATCTTTTGTCATTCTGACTTTTATTTTTAGATCAATGGAAAATAGTTTTGTCTGCAGTTTGATCTTATTAAAGTTTTAGTTACTACAAAGAAATGGCCAGTACTCTTTATTCACATCTGAAGGCACAAATGCACTTGGTGCTTTTATTACTGTTGCTTTTGACACGGTATGAGTATGTATTCAAAACCTGGATAAGTAATTTACATTACCGTGCACTGGTACGACTGTATTTGAAGGCATTGTGTTTATTTTTTATACTATTTGGATTGTTTAGGTACAGAACAATTGGCTTCATCCTCTGTTCCTTACTGCATCATCATTCTACCTGTAACACAATACAACAGAACATTTACCACTACACACATCTGATGGCACAATCATGGGCAGAGCTGAAATTAAAGCTACATGGAGGGAGAGTGATGGGTGCCATCTGCTGGTTGATGCATAAATAAATTGGAATGCAGTAATATTAAGCCATTCATTCTCCTTACACTTTATCAGAGTCAACTAGTGAACTAAACAACTCTTGTACTCGGTTAAATCTTGTGAGTGGTATAAGATCATACACTGACTGAGCCATTGACTATATAATGAAGCCTTAAGTGTGCTACCTGGCTCCTTATTGGTTCTTGGCCAGAGTGATGCATCATTGGGTCTCCTGGTGGAGCTTATCTTCTTTCATATTTCTGGACACTAACTGGTAATGTTCAAAAGCTGGGAAGAAAAAATGGTTGAAGAACTGATGGATGGTCTTTATCCAAAGCCCCTGTTCCTCCATTCCTTTTGATTGCACCTCATGTCCTTCACCTCCAGGTTCTTCTGTTTGTTCTACAGGAAATGTGACATGTGAGATTTTTGAAGATTATAGCCAAAAAAGTGAACTAGTGAATAACCCAGAAAACAAACCTGCAGACTGAGGTTCCTCATTGACTCGAGATTCGACATCTTGTTGACCCTCCATGTCCTGGGTGCTGGATAATTCTGCTGTGTCACTTGATTTCTCTGTCTATTATAAGATGTAATTACATGATTATAAAGATTACAGAATATTTCAGCAATATCAACAGCAGGGGTGGGACAATAATATCAATATGGAATATTTGGATGTCTTTTTATAGAAAGGTGAGTGAATTCTAGAGAGACAGTCATAACTTGTGTTGGCTGTGAAAAATTGTAAATGCAATTCATCGGAGCTACCACCAGGATAGAACCCTGTAAATTATTTTCTTGTGCAGAATTTCCAGCTTTACCTAGTAGTGTAAGTATGAAAGGCACAGTTTGCTGGAATAACTACATTCTTTACATAGTGTGGTAAGGTGCGCAGAAGGCATCAGTGGCTCAAGAAAGAATCTGACCGACTGGGAAGGGCTGTTTGTAGTCTGCCAGATTTTCTCGCCGGCCTCCCCCTCAGGTAGATTCTTGGGGCTGGACAGTGACTGGCCCTCCTGGCCTACAGAAACCTGCTGACACTTCACCTCAGTGGAGCCCAGGAGTACTTCAAAAAACTCCAGGAATGTGATCTGCAGCGGAATGTGTGGGACAATAACAGAGAATGTCAACCTTTCAAAGGACACTGAGACATAACGAATGAGTCTGTAGACACTAGAATTGGACCTCCAAATCCAGACAGGAGGACAGGTTGCTGGGGTCACGGCTCTCTGCTGTGATGATCTCCATTAATTTCGCAGTCGTCAGGTTATTGTCCAGCAAATGGAAATCCTATCAGAGAGAAAAACACAATCGATCAATTAGATGCAAACTGAATGTTAGTAGAAATTCCTTGTATTTATAACCATAGAATACATTTAATTATTTAATCGAGTCATTCACAATTGGCCAACCCTCTGGTTTTTCTGTAGCAACAAGCAACAGGATTTGCATCCTTTCCTTATTGTTAGTGGGGAGAAATAAAGCAGCAGATATGATGATCTTCATGCCACAGTGTGTTGCACCTTAAACAGCCGCAGCAGGTGGCAGCAGGCCATGGTCTGATCATCTCTGGTGGTTGCACTGACTTTGCAGTAGGCCTGATAGACTTCCCAGCACTTCTTCAAATAGTTCACAGCCACCACAGCACAATCTGGCTGCTTAAACAGGAGGCCTGGATCAACAAAGTCATAGTCAACAAGCACAGCTATTACAGTAGGTTGTCATCTCAGACAAAGCATTCATGAAACAGGACAGACGAGGAACCTGCACACTGATGTTCTTTGCATCATTATCATGCTAAATAATGCTTAACTATCTGGTTGTGCTTCCATATTTTCCCCATTTGAGGCTTTTAATGCTGTAATAAATCAGTTTGCAGGTTTATTTGACATCTAATACATGTGTGTGCACATGAGCCTTTAAAATTACAGTGTTACCACCTTTTACATTCTTAGCATTGGGAAGGATGTTGTCTGTCATCAGTTTGGAAAAGCAGGCAACCAGAAGGTGCTTTTGTGACCTGTGAAAAGAGAAGTAATGTTACTTTACCAAGGCTAAAAAAAAAGTTTAGAATAGCAGTTGTATTATTTCACTCAAAAAAATAACAACTACATGGTAGCACTAGAAGTATTCTAGTTTCATCTAATGTTACAAATCTGTTACAAGTCATCCCTTACACCATGTCCTTATGGTAAATGTGGTAGGCCACAACCACAAGACAGCTGAGGAACCTATGAAGAAGTATAGTGGTGAACGGAGAGTGGATCTCAGCTGCAGTGAAATCCCCTGAGGCACAAAGAGTAAAAACATTAAGCAGTGTCCAAAAATACTGGTATTATAATGCGGATGTCCTTTTCTGTGTACGTGTAGGTTCTCACCTCTGGTAAATCTGTCAATCTGTGTCAGAGTGATGTCGTGATGGTGGATGTTACAGTCTTTGAGCAGGCGCCAGAACTGCAGGTGTGTCAGCAAGGCGGTGTTATCTGAGGAGCAGGCAAGGCCAAGTCTGCTGTAAAAACTGTAAATGGACCTCAGCTCTGTGCCATGCATCATCACCGCAAACTCCACCTGTTACACATGAGCATTAGGATCCAGATTGAAAATAAGGATGTGGGGAAAATATTTTAAAGTGAAGCAGGACCTGACCTTTGTGCGCTCGGTGTCTCGCTCTCTCTCAGGGATTACATCCAGCAGATATTCAATGCTCAGAGCCATGTCTGATGAGATAGATGAATCACTACCTGACAGAGGAATTGCACCTGTAACAAGATGCAAAACTGTGAGCCTGGGTACCAGCCCACTGTAACACTATTAATGATATCCTGCATGTGAATTTTGAAAATATTGTAGGTGTTTACCGCACGGAGGGGTGGGAGCTCCACTCTTGTATGTCATCATCTGATCATCCACAAGCTCTCCTACCTTAAAATTTTATTTTCTTTAACATACATGTGTATCATAGGTGTGTTACTGAATTTGAGTGAGTCAAACAGGTGGCAAAAAAGTAAGATCTGAGTACGTTTTGATGCTGAATACATATACGACACCCTCTTTGGAAAACTTGTTGGATGCTTGATTAACAGCTGGATATTTTAATGTAGATGGTCTGTAAAACGTCTAAGATAATGATACATATAAGTGTACCTGGTTTCATACCTGAACTCCATTTTGCCACAATCCAACATACTCCTCACCCAGTTTGAGCCACCTCATCGTGCCCTCTCCATGTCTCTGGTTGTTCTTCCACTCACCAGAGTAAATGTTACCAGAGCGGTAACTGTTAAAACACAGATGTCACCTTTAGACATTTCAAATTGAGGGCTAATCTCAGGCTACAGATTAGCCATGCACCAATACATACCGTCTCTCTCCCCATCCCTCTCTGCTGTTCTTCACCCAGTCTCCTTTGTACCAAGAGGTCTTATCCTGATTATAATAGACTGTGCCCTGAAACAAAGACATCGATTTAAATAAATCATTAAAAGAAAATACTATACCTTAATTATAAATTGGTAGATCATACCTTTCCGTGCCTCTTGCCCCGATCCCACTGCCCTGTGTAGGATATGCCAGTTATTGCACATTTGTAGGTTCCAGTCCCATGTTGTGTACCATTGTACACTTCACCCTCATAGGAACTGCCACCTGGCCAGATGTATTTGCCTTGGCCCATAGGGATGTTGCACACAAATTCTCCCTGTTGGATAGAATTTACTTCAATTTTGTTTGCATTTATCTTTATTCATTTTTCTTATTTTACCAATTCTACTCTATTTAATTTTTATGTATGCCAGTGACTACATAATAAATTAAATAGAATAGATGTTTAGAATGGTTAAAGTACACATGGGGTCTTAAATGTTATCAAGCACACTGAAAATTCCTGCATTAAAATTAAAGTTTTTTCATTATAGTGCCCTACCTCATATTTCATCCCGCAAGTCTGTGTGAAGACACCGTGTCCATCCATAAATCCCTTTGAAAACATTCCCTTCAGGGAAAACAAAGCAGTGACTTAATGATATAGTTTTGTTAAGTCTTACTGTGAATGCAATTTTTATTTTTGTTTTGGTATTACAGAAGAGCACGACAAAACAATGTATTGAAAGGAATACATTATTTGTTGTGAATATGAATTCAGCAAGTGGCCAATTCTTACATATTGCACCTTTAAAACTGCTTGAAATTGTATTTCTAAAGGGCAACAAAATAGAGTAACGACTAATCTCTGCCAATTGTAGCTCCCGTTAGCTATTTAGCTCAGTTAGCCGTGCAGCTAGAGGCAAGGGCTGGGAACTTAGAACACCAAGAAATTGTTGGTGTTTACAGGGCTAGCTGTTAGCATGCTAAACATTGCAACACAATACACAGATATAATGTCAGTACTGTTATTCCTCCGCATTCTTTTGATAAGTTTAGTGAAGGCATCAAAGTTTTTCGACTAACATTATTGCATATGCCCCTTTAAATAAATTGAAAAAGAAAATAATATTGTCACCCACTGAAATACTTTTTCTAAAAAAATATTTAAATTGACAATTTTTTGCCTAATGTTCTACAATAGACTACAGTATTCATAAAGTCAGTATTAACTGTAGGCTTCTGAAAAATCTAAGTCTTTCCGCCATGGCATCAAGATATGACGACATTCGCACTGTACCTTGTACATATGGCCTCCTTCAAAACAGGCGACTCCTTCTCCATGAAACAGGCCTTCACATGTTCCCCCTTCATATCTGTGAACGCGACACTACAATTTACACTTCAGCTACAGCCAGTTTAACGTGAGGGTGCTCTTAAAAATAATTAGCTCATTAATGTTATTGGTTTGTATTTACCTCTGTACAACTAAGCTAAAAAGTGTTGGAAGTTTATAGATGTCTTCACTGTCACTCTCATCACTGACAGGAAGGCTTTGATGGTCTTCCACATCCGCTGAGTTTGTCTTCAAACTAGCAGAGCTGCTCACTAACTTTCTTTTTTCTTTCCCCCCCGCTGGCTGTGGTAATTCTGCGTTTCCGCACGTTTCCTCGGTGTCCTGTTTATCATTTTGTATCTTGTTTCTTGTCTTTTTTCCCCCCTGTGTCATTCTGCGCGTTTATGTAGGCTGTCTGTCGTGCTAGCTAGGATCCTCTCCATGGTAACGGTTTCTGTGGTAACGGACGCTTCCAACTACGGCAACCTTCATCAGTCAAAAGGGCTATTGTGCTTCTTTTGACACTTGAGGTAAATTGTGCTGCTAATGATTCATACCTTAATTTTTAAAATACAGGACTTTTACTTGTAGTGGGGTATAATCACAGTGTGGTATTAGAATACTTCCTCCACAACTGGATTTATTCATACATATGTTGTTTATTACCAGAGAGTACTCAAACTCAGTCCTTCAGTAAAAGTAGCAATACAACAGTCAATACTTGGTTACAATTAAAAGCATTCAGAATTTTAGCTTACATTTAAGTAAATGTACAAAAGTATTAGCATCAGAATATGTATAAAATACCAAAAGTAAAATTACTCATTGTGCAGAATGGCAATTCCAGAATAATGCATATTATTGCATTACCATTATTAATGCATAAGTGTTTACATCACTTGAATGTTGAAGCTGGTTAAAGTGGTTTAACTTCTTTCTATTGTTTATTTGCTGGGCAGCTTTTGAAATTCCCCTCAGGAATCAATAAAGATTTATCTTAATCTGTAATATCACATCATAATTCATTTTTGGATTATATTTTGTATTTTTAAACTAAATCTGCAAAATAAGTAGTGACTCAGATGGTTAAATCAATGCAAATGTTCCCCAATATATAGTTAGGAGGATGGAAAAAGCAGCCTTGTCCATCTCGTATTACAGCTAAAGAGCACACTAAATTTGTTTCTGATAACATTTGCGAGGAGTAATAATCGGTGCTGTGACAGAATCTTGATTCATATCCAATCAGCTTTGCCTAGTAGAACAGTTTGACCTGAGTTTTGTTGACTTCCCCTCTCTCAATCCGACTGTCGAGGCAGGCATACAAAAAAGGCTAAATTAATCTGCAGTTCAACGTTTTCCTTTAATTAGGTGTTAAAATATAAAAACTATGATTTTGTGCTACAAAATACCAATAAAATCAGAACATATATTTACAGAAATTAAGAAATACACACTAAACAATCAATACTAACCATTTGAACCATACAAATATACAGTATCTACAACTCTTGTCTTCTCTCTGTAGCAAGGGTGATGTTTAACAGAAATAAATGAAATGAAAGAAAGCAGCCAAGCCAGTGTAAAGTAGGATTCTCCAACAGTTCCTTCCTTGACATCGTCAGTCTTGTGAGATGACGTCCAGGTTGGCGAGGTGTCTCATGGTGGGCCTGCCGTGAGGACAGTTCCATGGATGCTCGATCTCCCCCATGTGAAGCAGGAGCTTCCTCATCTCGCTGACACTGAGAGCTGTGCCAATCATCACCTTGAGATGGATGTGAACAAAACAAGAAATCATGTGTCAGGAATATAGCTATGTTAGACAATAAGTCTATAGAAAAATGGAATAACAACTGCCCTTATTGTAGCTATTTCTAAAATGACCATCACAGTGTTTTTACATTTTAGATTACTCAAAATCACACCTTACTCTACTCTACAGATGTCTTGTTAGCTCGTTTAAAAGGCACTGAGTGTTTTGATACGTTCACAGTGTTGCATCTAGCCCTGTCCTCATAATAAAACAAATGGAAATCCCACTTTCTACCACATGGGACCTTTAAAGTGTCTGTTTATTTCCCCTATAAACTCACAGATTTTCGACAGGCTCGTGAGGCGAACATCTGCCTCACACGGGAAGGTCGACACATGACCCCCGGGCTGTCGCTCAACATGAAGATCAGCTCTTCAATGTCCGCTGGGCCAAATGTCCAGTTTTTACTGGTGGGCAGAGACACCAGCTTCACCCTCTCCATCACCTGAGCTGCAGTGACAAACATAAACGTTAGTTTAGTGTTTGCAATCATCAAAATAGGGAGCAACTGTTTTGAACTTCATAGAAATGAACTCATAATTGCTTGTGTTTAGCAGTTAAATGTTCGTACCATCCTCATCAACAAGGAACTCAAAGCCATTCTTTCTGAAGATCTCAATGTTCTCCATGAGTACATTTTCACTGACAGCAGTGAGGTGAAGCTTCTGAGGGCTGCAAATGTAAAGTGAAAAATAGAAAACAGATCATTTATTAGTAAAAAAAGTTCATAACAAACAACAGAAGGCAAAATTCACCGATAGATTTGGATTCTTACGCAATGAGTTTCTGTCCTTGGAGCACAGTGTGCTGCTGCAGCATCTCAAAGTTGTATTTCTCATCCGTGGCATGCTGGTCGATCATGAAGATGTCCGAGTTGAGTTTGGTGATAATGAAGCCCAGGTTGAACTGACCAATGATCTCCATCTGTTTGAACATGTCTTTGCTGTATGGATGTAAGAAAGATAACTTACTGTTGTGGAAATTACACACCAAGCTTGGCAAGTTCAGTCAGCAGCATTTACAGGAGCAAAATCCTACCTAATCTCCTTCTTGAGCTCATCCTCTGCACTCTGGTTTTCTCCGGGATTGATCTTGGCCCTGAAGCGTCGATAGCGCAGATTCTCCCCATCCCTCTGTGCCTGCCTCTCCTGTAACCTTTTCATCTTCCCTTTTAGCTCTTGGAATGAGAACTTGAGAGGCACCGTCTTCCTCTGACGGCAGACAGACGTGTCCACCATCAAGGAGGATTTCTCTGAGTGGTTTGAAGAAGAGTTGGGTTCGTGCTCTTTAGTGAAATGTGGTTTCTCTGTCCTGGCCCTCTTGGCATCCGGACTCACAGGACAGTCCTCGTTGGAAGTGACTGGACTGGTCTGTAGCTCTACTTCTTCAGGAACGGTGTAATTATCGTCGGACGTTTCTTCAAATGTTTCATCTTTCACACTGAGTCTGTCAGCAGTTGGCTCAGGAGAACTGAACTCTTGGCCTGAACACTGAACATCTGGTGGTCCTGTGGTAACATCACAACTGGAGTCTGTATCCCTGACAGTCTTTCCGTACCTGAACCCATCCAGCACAGAATTCCTCACCGGGGAGCTTTTTGCTAGATCTTTTGAGGTTTTCAAAGGAGATCTCACACCCAGGGTGCAGTTAGTAGGTTTGACAGTGTCCTTAAAAAAAGATTGTAGTGTTTTCTGTGTGGGGCCGATGTTGCCAGCTTTTGCCGCACTCGACTTGTTCCCAGGAGTGAAGCTGTGGTGACTTGAGAAAGCAGCTTTAAGGCCGGCCAGGTTTAGAGACGACTTTCGGCTCTGAATGACTGGTTCCTCTCTGGATTCTGGCGTATTTTCATTAGATGGGACAACTTTGCAGATTTCAGATGTTGCTGTTGTATCTAGAGAGAAAAAGCACTCTCAGTATTACACTGCCATAATATAAAAAAATAAAATATTATACCTGCTATAAAGGTTAGAAGTAATGATCTGCACTTACTGGTGCTGGTTAATGGTGTATAGTTCAGGCTTATCTTATTGACTCCAGCCTCAAACATATTGATAAGAGAGGTCTTAAGAATAGCCAGCAAGAGTTTCTCCTCCTGAAGGAAAATCTGCCTTTTGTCTGGGGTGACGTTCACATCCACGCACTCTGAAATAACGGCACAAAAAAACCACTCATGTAGAACAGAAAGTCGAAGTTTGTTTGAGGAATAACTTCAGTTCAGTTATCTGCTTACCTGAGGCAACGGCTATATTCAAAGCAACAAATGGATACTGATGTCTGTTGTACATGTGATACACTTCATTCACAAGTTTGGTCACCTGCAAATTGAGATTAACCGGAAATGAGATGTGTATTATTGTGTCTGTCAACAACTATAAATACTCCTGCACAGAAAAAGTAAAACACTGTTGTTATAATACATAAAAAAAGGTCTCAGTTATGTGTGCCAACAGCTGCATTAAAGTGAGCTCTAAGACATTATTAAATGTTTGTATAGAATTACCTTAAGGGGATCACACGGCCGGTTGTTAATGAAAAAGAACTGCCTGTCTGTGGCACTTCTCCCAACGCCATGGTCTCCTCGTGACACAAACCCTGTGATACTACCAAAACAGAGTGTTTCATTTACAAAAGTACTGTTTGTTTGCAGAGAAGGATTAAACAGGACTTCCATGAAATGGTGAAACTCACGAAAAGAGCTGTTTGGGTAGATCTGCTTCTTTCAGTCCATATTCTTCAAGAACATTTTCTGTAGCGAACGTCTGCTGAAAAGGCAGAAGACTCTGCAGCTGCAGAAGACACAACAGACACTGAAATTAAGAACTAAACAAACCAAATAAGATACATTTTCTTTTACACAGTTCCTCTAAGGTTCTGGGAAATTCTTTAACTCTTGGATTTCAACTTAAGAGCTTAAGAAATGTTTTGATTTATTTCAAGGCAGCATTGTGGAGAATCAGACTGACACTTTCTGCAGTTTACAGATCACCTATATAGTCAAGAACAATGTTCGAAACCACAGTCGAAACCAATGTTCCAACCTGTTTTGGTCCAAATATGGCCCCTATGTTGTCTCTCATACTCTGGCTGCCGCTGGTGCTGAGGACTGTGCTGCGCTTTCCTTGCCCATTTTGGTTGGAGCAGGTGATACGCACTCCTGTGGAGATGATACAGTACGACTGCAGGACATGTATCATTTTGGCATACTCCTGAAAATACGGAAGAATGAAATATAGAAGAGTGTTACTTCAGAATTAGTCTGAATTATTTATGTGATGTTAAACTCCTGCTGCATTTACATTGGTGGTTTTGAATGCTCTTGCTCCTTTACTGTGTTAGATTTCAGCTTAAAATCAACCGCAAGTTCGGACATTCAGGGTTTGATGTTGTCCTACATTAATAAAACAAATAGTTGCACTTATGTAAATGGGAAGGGTCAAACATATGATTTGGTTGTTTTTTTTCCAAAGTTCCAACCACCACCTGGAAACACAACTGGAAGACAACACTTTCAAATGTATCATAACACAATATTTAAATATTTTTGCAAGTAAGTGTAAAGTCATTGCAAGACAATCTTACATAATATGAATGGAAATCAATAGTTGCGAAGAAAGTAGGAAAAACTGTTGTTTAAACATAACAATTCATTTTTTGTAAAAACTATCTGCCGTTTCATAAAATGTATTTGAAAATGATCCTTTGATGAATGACCTTCTTAATATTGCGTTGGAACTCCTTGTGTCGAACAGGCAGGGTGTAGAAGAGCTGCTGCAGACTGACTGTGGTGCCCTGCTGCCGAGGATGAGGTGACTGCTGCACAAGGTGGCCTTTTTGGTCAAACACCAGCTTGGTTCCCACCTGACTCAACACGTGGCATGTCACCACGGATAGGTTACTGGAGCACAGGGGATTCAAATGGAATTTTAGTCGATGAGATAACAGGTAATATAGGTCTACGTGCTGTGTTTATGTGGCTGTTACCTCAGAGCGCACAAAGAGCTGAGGGCTTCACCTCTGAAGCCAAAAGTTTCCACATGGATGAGATCAGAGAAGTCCCTCAGCTTTGACGTGTGATGCTTCAATGCTGTGGAACCATCAGAAGAAGCTTCATTCGACCAAAAAGATCAGCTAGACTTTGACTATCTGGGTGAAGACAAACAAACCTGACACTTACTCAGTCCCTCAAAGTTGGCTTCCTCTACTCCTTTGCCATTGTCCGACACTTCCACTAGTTCAGCTCCACACTCTTTTAGCCTCACATCTGAAACATGTAACGATGTGATTCAGAAGTGTAGCTCTCATGAGCAATATCAAAATCTCATTAGAAAACAGAAGACCCTAGTGTCACACTGTGTACAGAAATACTCACCAATGTTGGTGGCCCCTGCATCTACGCTGTTTTCCACCAGCTCTTTGACAGCGGTGGCCAAAGTTAGCACCACCTGTCCAGAGCAGATCTGATGCACTGAGTGCTTATCGATGGCCTTGATGGCTCTGGCAGGTTCAGAGCAGCTGTGCAGAAAAGCAGTGTTCAGTCACAATGATGTATAACTTTATCTTCTGTTGAATTCATATTTGAGCAACAGATTTAATTGTTGGAATATAGATCTATTTAACACCTATTTTATTAAAAATTCAACACTTACAGCAGCTTTAACTCGACAGGTGGCCGATTCTTACATATTGCAGCTTTAAACCCTGTGTTCTCTGATCTGTGATAAATACATGAGGATTGTGGGACTAACAATAAAATGTGATGTCTCAATGAAAATGTATATTGTTTGTGGAGTTCATTTTTATTCTTATTGCACTGTATTGTAGAGTGGCTCTATTATCTTAGTAAGTGCATGTGTTTGAGGTGTAAATAAGAATGCATTATATACATGACCTTCTCTGGTGAAGTGGGGTGCAAATATAACACACGTCTTTACCTAAGATTTGCATATTGTCAAAACAAATACATCTGCACTCTAGATAAAGAAATGTTTACTCTGTTAGCTAACTTACCAAGCATCAGACATCTTCGAAGACTGAAAAGCTTCACGAGGTTTTTGACATGTGACTCTTTCTATCACGGTGGAAGGAAGAGGCGCCCGCTAATAAAAAGTCGCCATTGTCAAATGTAGCAAGTTTGCTTTGAAATGTAAAATTTCAGTGAACCCGCCTCACGGCATCATGCTGTAAACACAGAAGTCGAGCTGTACCGCGCGACTGAGCCGATCGTTCGCGAGCGTCAACTTTGCGCAAAACTGCGCAGGTTGTCTCTTAAACGTAATAATATAAAATTAAAATGCGCGGAAGAAACATCCTCACAAAACGAACACAAATACAAGACTGAGGACATAATCAACCGACTGACATATGTCCGTCTGGTTTATCAAAAAAGTTGCCCTACACTTTGTAGTATTTCATCACCAAACCAACCGGAAACTTCATGTTAGGGCGCGTGTGCAAGGCCCTCATATTCTAAAAGAACGAATAAATAGCTTTTTCGTGCAGGGTCCTTCTCGGCGGTTTGGAGCTTGAAAAATTATATTTATGTTAGACCATAACAATTTTGTCGATTTCATGCCATCATTTTTTGTAGAACTTTTGTTTGCTCGCCGTTCTTGGTCGAGCACGTATATTGTCAGACGGTCCCTGGTTATTTCGGCTGTAGAAACATGGCTGAACATATGGGACTTGTGAGAGAAGCCTTCCACCGTCTCTTTTGACATATTTATGCGATGTAAACACTTGTGAAGCCAGAATTCAATGAGTATTTTGACGCCTCTCGCTGCTGACATGGGATAGCTGCGGTAAATTGAGCAGCATTTTTTAAAAAACGCACTTTTTTCGACTAGTTATTATTCTTCATGTACAATTATGTACAGTTCGACATCCAACCACGGACTCCTGGTGTCGGAGGAATGTTCTGGTAGCAGCAGTAATATTTTTGTCCACCACAACATTAAACCCATCAGGACACATGACGTTGAGAATAACGGCCTGATGAGTGTGGCCAGCGAGGAAGACGATGATGAAGTCCAGTTTGACAGTAAGCAGCTTTACTTATGGTTGTTACTAACTGAACAGTGATTACGGGTCGTAATCGACTTGACTTTGGTGGTGGTGGTGCTGGTTAGCCCATATTACCTGCCACAACGATACCAGTATAAAAAGTAGTTCTGAGTATTTTGACACTTTCTTGCTTGTGAAAAGAGCCAGGGGCGTAGTTGAGGGATTAAAGGTAATGGCAACAACATAACTCTCTGGGCCCCCCTTCTTAACTGTGGCACAGTGCCCACCTGACCTTCACTCTAGATATCAGACATCCCCCTTGAGTATCACTTCATACATTTAACAGATAAATGAGTAAAGCCACTGTGTCCAGTACTCTTAGAAACTCAATAAAAAGTTATGACTTTAGTATGCACCAATGTCCATTAGGTTAAATGGTTTCATAATTCAAAATGATGCATTCTTATGTGGTTGATAAAAGTGGAGTGTAAGAGTTAATTTATGTCCACACCGGTACGAGGTAACATTTTGCTTAACATAGGGCTAGGCGGTATGACCTCAAAACAATATCGCAATATTTTTAGGCCACATTACTATATACAGTATATACTGCTATACGTTTGAATACTATCAGAAGCATTTCATTAATGTCCGGACTGGGCGACAAAATCAGATATCACAATAGTATTGAACAAAAAAGCCCTACTCTCGATATAGATATTGCAGCAGTATTGTAGGGATGACTATTGGTTCATTCACAAAGTGCCAACACAATGAGATTGCTGATCAATAATCATCAGTAATGTGGATATAATGACTAAGTGGGTAAAGGCGAAGTGTTAGAACGGGTAGAACAGTCTGGTTAGTTCAGAAAATGACATCATTTTACTGTAATGGTTCCTTTAAAACCAGGAAAGAAAACACTTCTGTCATATCAAGATGTAATGATGTCCAAAATCTGAGACGATACATAGTCTCATGTCACGATAACAAATTATATATCGTATATAGTGCCCAGCCATACTTAACATATTAAACACAGTTTCTAGGTTTTGGACTGAAACCCTGTCAATACCAGTGTAGTACTTGTTGTTACACTTTTTTGAGACAAAATGATTTCCACTTACACATGTTTCAGTCTCTTCCTCAGCCTAAGACAGTCTGTCATCCTATACAAGCCATAGTAGATTCCTTTGCAGAATGTAAGTCTCTGTATGATGTAAGGTTCAAGACTGATTCTTAGATGTAGGAATAACCACTCAAATAAAAATACTTCAGGCTCAGTCGTGGTCTCTATAAAGAGAACGACTGCCAAAGCTCTTAAAGGCCTTTAAAGTTGTCTTACTTTATAATGCAATTACTAGTAGTTTTGTTGCAGTCTTATGATATTAACAACAATCGACAATCTAACATGATTTTTCCAATTCTACAAAGACATATATATCACATTGCATCAATATTATATTAGCAGAAGGTCTTACAGAGATATTTTGCTTATTATCTTTATACAGCTCAGCTCTAATTACCAGGCTTAAAGGGGTAGTCCAGCAATTTGATACTGCACCTTCATAAACTAAGAGGCCTTGCGTCGGACAGTCTGAAAATAGAACCGTTTAAATTGAAGCGACAGATGCATGGGTATCCAGACTTTTTGTTTATTAATATGAGTTTAGGTTCAAAATAGGAGGATCTTTTTTTCTCTTCATTTCCCATAATGCACCTTAACAGTGATCTTTCATTAGCCCCTCCCTGCCTGTTAAATTTACCCATCTTCCAAATTACATGCCTCCAGTTTTTTTTTAGTTTTTTTATTGAACTTTTGGAGTCTCAAGCCAGACCTAGGATTACCCTGATGACATCATCAGGATGTTTTTCACAGTTTGAGAAGTAGCCTCATGCCCCTTTACCTACAATCTTAAATAAACTTGCATTCAACAGTAAATTGTCATGGTCTAATGACATCGTCAGGATGTTATACCGAATCAGATTTTAGTTTAGCAATACATTTCTACTTCTCATTTTGCCCATTTTCATTTTGTATTGTTCAAGAAAGGTTCAGAACAAATCAGTTGTTCTCTGCCTGTATTTTCACCTATAAAATAATATACGAAAAGAAAAACAAGTCAGGACTTGCCCCTCTACATTTCCTGTTGTACTGAATGGTGAAATGAGAGTAGATGAAACAGCCCCTCCTTCCCATCCTGGCACAGTGACCAAGTGATCATGTGTGTATAGAGTACAGTTAGGTGGAGGAGGCTGGGGTCCACTGGAACTGGCAGATAAGCCTTACTGCTGTGCACGCCCCCTCATGTGTAAACAAGATGAGCTCATTTTTTGCCTTGGATGTGAGCAGGATAATTATTAGTAGAGCTCCGAGTGCTTAATGTCGGACCAAAAGTGTTTTTATACTGAAAAATGGACCTAGGAGACAAAAGCCTTGTTGAAATGTTAGCAAAGGTTATTGAAGAAGGTAAGAATAAAGAGAAGAAATACTATGGTTATATGTGTATTTGATCTTAGCTGGAGTTAAGCAAAGTCAAATATAATCTGAACTGTTGTTTTGTGCCACAGTTTGAGCCTTTTAATTGTAAAAAGAGTAAGACTACTTCCTCTTTCATTTCTCTTTTCCATTTTGTGTGCTCAGCTTCAGACACAGATGATAACCATGAGGTGTTGATGGCCGGCAGGCGTTACCTGTCCATCCAGGAGTTTGCCTCAGCAATCCCCAACCACCTTCTGCTGGGCTCTCTGCTGGAGCACCTGTGCTTCGTCTACGAGAGCAATCCAGCACGCTCACGTATGCTGTTTAAAGGTATGTGCTGAGATGAAGTGACAGCTGGTTTAAAGAATAATACATTATGCATTTATACATTGTTTTTGTTGTATCTCTGACAGTCATTGGCCAGCGTTTAGCCACCATGAACCTCCTTTCACCTTTGGCTGTAAGTGATGAGTTCAGCACTGTCAGACTGCAGCACAACCGGGCCTTCACTGAGCTGCTTCATGCTGCCAGCTCCTCGCTGTATCCACAGGTAACAAAATCATCAGTATGTCTTTGCAGTAGTCGGTATGTTGTCAGTTTTAATTTTGGGACTGACTTAATTTCTGTTTAACTAATTATGTAGAATGAGTACTTGTACTTAATGTAGTAGATATAGTCAGTGTGAGTGCTGATCAAAGCAGAAGTGCTGTAGCCATTTACTAACTGGTACTTGTTTGTCCTCTTTTCATTTTTACAGGGGCAACAACTATTTGGCACAAATGCACACAATCCAGCAGTAAGGTAGGCTGCACTTTGAGTAGCTGACTTGCTTGAAAGTAACTTTTGTTTAATCTGTATTTGCGATCATAGATCGCTCTAGCGAACACCCAGTCGATCGTTCCTCTTCCAATTTCCCCACCTTTTTTTGTTCTTGTCGTTATTATTATATGGTATGTGGGTCAAGTGTGTGCGTTTGTGTGTGTATGTGACAGAGAGAGAAGCGTGTGTTTATGGTCATGTCAACTGGCTAAAAGGGGGTGTGGCAGTGGGAGTGGCCTGCAACAAAATGCGCATCATTTTGGAGTAACAAAGTCATTAAGTTATGTGAGTAACAGATTCACCTACCGTGACCAAACTTCGTAGAAACACCCCATTTTTTGGCATGTAATCAGGTTGTGTACATGTACATGCATGTACGTATGGATGCCCATGTTAACCTGATTGCAGCTGTGTCAACTTACATGTTTTTTTAATATTACACAAGGTCAAAGAAGTGAATACACTTACACACTTAAATAAATGAACCGACAACACAAACAAATACCACCAGCTGAAAACAACAGTATATCATGAAAGGGAAAAAAGGAGTATTTGATAAGAGATGTTTGTTTTTGCCTTCCCACAGACCGAAAGAGGGCCTGTTTCAAGCGCAGACGTCTCGGTATCTTAGCGAATTTGAAGAGATGTGTAGACTTGGAAAAGGATCATATGGAAATGTCTGGAAGGTATTTTACTCTGTTCTACTCCATACTATTTGAACAAACTCCTCCAAGTAGAACATGAGTTGAGTTGATCAACACAGTTATATTATGTGTGACTTCATCTTGTAGGTTATGAACAAACTGGATGGACAGTGCTACGCTGTGAAGAAAATACTCATCAAAAAGGTCTCAAAGGATGACTGCATGAAGGTGGGCCATCAGTGTTTTGTCAATAGAGGCTTTATTTTTACCCCCAAATACAGAGATGGGATAGGCTGATAATTGTCTTATTTGGTTTTGCTTTAGGTCCTCAGGGAAGTCAAAGTGTTGTCCAGCCTGCAGCATGTAAATGTTGTGGGCTATCACACTGCCTGGATGGAACATGTTCAGCCTGCAGCCCCTGAGTCTCTCCTGCCTGCACTGAGATCAGCTGGAGATCACGAAAGGTAGGATCCAACACTAACTGTTCTTACATTCATTTATATTGATATTTTTCAACAGTAAATTGATTGGAATGTAACTATTTTTCCGGAAAATTATCTGTGTATTAATCAATAATGGAGCAGTCACAAGTTGCAGCCCTAGTATTAATTATTATACGTTAGAGCATATGAAAACTGTATATGACAAAAATATGACCACAAATGTCATTGTATGGAAAGTGTGTGAATTAAAACAGTGGCGATGCTGGGGTTAAGCGCTAGTTATGTAAAATCAATTCAGGAGTCAAACAATTGATTCAGGAATCGTAAAAAAAAAACAGAATCCTATAACTTAAGGGAGTCAATATTTTCCCTCACCCCTATTATTTATTAGGTTTATTGATACTTATCATTACCTTGTACGTTGGATGAATTACAGACTTGACAGACTTGACATTATTTCTGTTGTTGTCGTCGTCAAGTACTTTTTACTACAACACTGTGTTGAAGATTAAAAAAATGAAAACAATTGGAATTTATGCTAGTGTATTCATCTAATGTAGATGCAATTATAGTTTATACAGTAAGTAACTCCTGACTCTTTCATTCATAGTTCTGATGAGAGCCCTGACAGCAGCAGCACCAGCTCCATTGTTTTTGAAAGCCTCAGTCAAGCACCAACAGATGCAGCCCCAAGTGCCAAAGCACACCCAAGAGAGACCCAGCCTGTCAAAGCTTTAGTTCCAACCCAAGAGAACGGCCAAGTGGTGTGTCCCAAAACCATGCGGCGCATCCCGAAGAACTACGTCCCCTGTGTGTTCCTGGGACACCGAGATCCCATGAAGGGCACCAAATGTCCTGCCACAGGCTGGGACAGTTCAGCACTTCTAGAGGAGGAGTCTAGCAGGAGTAGCGTCGAACTGAACAACAACTCCTGCATTGACAAGGATTTTCAGCAGTGGGCTGACGCTCGCACAACAAAGCCTCCCAAAGAGGTTTGTGCTAAAATAGACTTTCAGTGATCAGACAAGAATTTGAAAATAAGATTGTCATGTTTGATAGCTTACTGAATTTAAAAGACTTGTTGTCAGAATTATTTTTTTAAATGTGACAGTTTTGAGTTATGGTTTGGTTGTATCTGCAGGTCCAGTTCCACCTGATGCTCTACATCCAGATGCAGCTGTGTGAGCGCTCTCTCAAGGACTGGATCTCTGACAGGAACAACAAGCCCAAAGAAGAACTGACCTCAACATGTAATTATTAAAAACATGCATGGTTTACATTATTACAGATTAGAGAATCACAGATTGTTTGAAATGATTATATGTCAACCTTTGTTCCGAGATAAACTACAATACAATTCGAGAAAATAATTTAAATGTTTTTTTTTATTTCCAGGTCCGTATGGATGTGTTGATACTGAACACACACTGAGCCTGCTGAGAAGGATACTTGAAGGCGTTGAGTACCTTCACTCCAGGGGAATCATGCACAGAGACCTGAAGGTAAGCTACTACGATTTATTTGATTTGATCAGAAGCAGCTTATGTGCAGTTTGCGTTGATACACAGGTGTTAGACAGGAGCCATGTCAATTAGGCTATTTAGTGAGTCCTGATCACCATAACCATCTGTCTCAAAGGAAATGTGTAAATCCTCCCGGTAGTTGAATACAAAGTTATAAACACTCTCTGGCAGGACTTTTCTTAACTCATCCGTCTTGTCTTGGACATATTTTAGATAAATTACTCTCTTGCAAATGTCCTGAAGCCTCCTCGGCTGCTGAATGAGTTTTAGTAGCCGCTGTCTCTGTTTGAAGAAACATGGTAGATTTAAGGTGGAGGGCAGGAGGCCTTTGTGGTTGTAGACAGTGAGCGGCGAGATTAGACTGAAGAGTTTCACCAGCAGAGAGTTTTTCCTCAAATTAGGCCTGCGGTTCAGGAACAGAAACAGACAGTTCTCCCCTGCTTTGCTCAGCTCGTTGATGTCGGCTCCATACCTGAGCAGAAGGTCCACCAGCTCATTGTCGCCTATGGTGCACGCCTCCTGTAAAGGTGTCGATCCCACTTTGTTTGTAGCGTTGACCTGGGCTCCGTGTTTGACCAGCTCTAAGACGCAGCCACTTCTGTCCTCCAGGGTTTTAGCGGTCTTCATAGCCGTTGCCACAGCAGCTATGTGCAGAGGAGTGTCCCCAGAGTTCTTCGCGCCCTTGAAAATAGTAAAGAATTTACATGAATTTAATGCAGGACATATGTACAACCTAATGCACATATTTCAACAGAATAAAGAGGACTAAAAGGATTGTAATGTGAGGGCAAAGTTGTGTGTCACTTGAATTTCTATGTCACAGAAACTTTTTGCATGTGAATCAAAAGATCTTTTGTGTTGTCTTGTCTAGCACATTTACTTGTGATTTACATATCAGGATCACTAATCAACAGTTATGAACCATTATTTATATTCATTAAGAATCTATGATTGTTTGAAAAAAAAATTTTTTTTAACTACTTAAAACAGATGGCCTGTATAAAATAATTCTAAATATATCTTGAAAACGCATCTCTGATGCAAAATTCACAGGAAATAATCTGCTCAAAATTCATTCAAATAGCTTGTTTTACATAAATGTCTATTTGGGATGGTCGTACAGTTAATCAGTTGTTCTGCACTGTACCCATAAAACATGTCAGTTTACCCAATGATAAAAAAGGGTTGATAAAGGGCATTTTGATATTTGATAGTAGGGCTTAAATAAGCCAACTAGTCAATCAATGGTTTAGTCGATCGAGGAAAAAAATGAACCGCCACTAATCTGAACAATCAACTAATCATTCTGTGGTTCCAGCCTCTTAAATGTAAGGATTTGCAGGTTTTGTTTTTTGTTTGTTTTTTTCATTTATGAGAGTAAATGTAGTCTTTGGATTTAAGGTTGTTGGTTGAAAATATGAGCAATTTGGAGATGTCACTTTGGGAAATTTCAATCTGAACATTTTTCACAAATATTTTCACATTTCATGGACTGAGCAATTGATCATTGATCAAATAAGCATGGGTTGCCACCTTAGACATTATGACTCACCATAACAGGATTAGGGGTGCACCGATCCGATATGAAGATCGGATATCGGCTCCGATATTGACAAAACGGCTGGATCGGGGATCGGTAAAATGAAACAGATCCACCGCCGATCCAATTTTTTTTTTTTGTTCGCCGTCGCAGCACATCCTATGTTATTCGTCAGCGTCAGTGTGTCGCATGCTGGAAGAGCGCAAGTTGTTGTTTGACCAACTCTTTATTAGTTTATTCTCAGGTTCAGCTGCTATGTTTTATTTTGTATTCCTGTTTGCAGGACGTTACACGTACTCCTACACAATTCTCGCTGATTAGCTAGTAGCCCCGCCATCAGTTGTTAGCATCACTGGTCAGCTGTTAGCCTAGCAACGCTAACTTTCAAACCAACGTACTCAATACTATGTGGGCTGTCCATCGTTGCTCCGTTGGTCCTCCCTCCACCACAACCTCAGGGTTATTCACCGCCGGGCTGCTTTGTCTCCTCCTCTGCTGCTGCGGTCTCCCCGGCTCGCAGCGATGCTGGATGGTCGCCCCCGCTGTGTGCACGGAGCCTCCAGACGCTAGTTTGTTTACAGACGGTGCTACTGACTTCGGTGCTAGTGTTCCCTCCGTGCTGACTGACAGGCGCTACATGCATTCATTCTTTGTTTTGTTTGTTCCACTTTGTTACGTGTGTCCTTGTGTACCCTGACAGGCGCTATATAAATTAAATGTATTATTATTATTATTATTATTATTATTATTATTATTATTATTATTATTATTAATGTTACACATGTTTACAATGTTCGGTAACTGTTTGATTATTTTGTCTTAGTTAGGAAACTCTGGTGCCTTTAGTCCCATTCACATGGTGGAAGGTATACAGTTTATTATTAATTCAACAACGGTATCGGATCGGTATCGGGTATCGGCCGATACGCTCAGTCCAGGTATCAGTATCGGATTGGATCGGAAAAAACTGGATCGGTGCATCTCTAAACAGGATAAACAGAGGCGTTAACTGATAATAAGATTCAAGATGGCTCATGTCTGTTCAGATGTCCCCGTAAGGCATGGAATGCAGTCAGTTGGAATGTACCTTAAGTTAATAACAGCTGTGGTTCTCCTGTTTTAACCAGTCAATATGACTGCCATGAAAGAGTCTTCAGTCTATTTTATTTTACTACGACTCAAGTAAGAAGAAATAGATGAAAACAAAAGAACACCCCAAACCATGTTGATATCTGCTCCCTCTCTGATCAAGCTGGCTATAATGTCTTTACGAAGGATCCCAGCAGCCATGTGCAGGGGCGTCATCCCACTGCTGTCCACTGCATTAACATCAGCACCGTAGCTGGCCAGAATATGGATGGCAGACAGCTGCGCAGCGCACTGAAAGGTGGAGAGCTGTCTGGCGAATCTTGTCATCCACCTAGGGAGGAACCACAAGACACAGTTCAAATTTGACATGAAATGCTGTGCTCACAAAGAGGGTAAACTTGGATTTTGCTATATGAAAAACTTTTACCTCTGCATTGACGTTCTCACAAAGGAGGCGTAGACATGCCTCTGCCGGATTAAACAAGCTGGTAACGGCAGTGCGAAGCTTGGAGCCTGGTTTTTGCCAAGTAGTTTTGACACTAGGCCAGCTGGTTATCAACAAGTGTAGAGTGGTTTGACCAAGCTCGTCCCTGTGACAGAGGCAAGGGAAGTGAAACCGTTGCTGATCCACCAAAAATTGAATTAAACACTTGCTGCATACACAATCTAACTTAACTACCGCACTGAAATGAGTTAATACCAACAACTCTACACTGTAGAATTGATAGGCGGGATGTTTGGTGTTCAGTGTGTAGTGTGTGTATAGGATGAGTTTGTCCAGACCTCATCTCAGGGTCTGCCCCTGCTGACAGCAGGCTCTGCATGCTCTTCATTCTTCTGTAAGAGGCAGCCAGGTGAAGGGGACGGACAGCACGAGCCTAAGGCAAGACATGACAAGACAAGACAAACTTAAGCTAACCTTTCAAAAATACTTTAAATTTTGCCTTAAATTGAATGATCACATTAGAGCAAATACACCTGACAGTTCTAAGTAAGTGTTGGATTTTCTTGTGGTTGTTATTAACATGCATGTAACATGTTCCAAATCTTACAGGTGATTTGTACAAGAAAATGGCTGCATTGTTGCATTTACCTTACAGAAAACATCTGTGGGGGTGCCATCTTGTATCTTTAGGAGATAATTGCTGCCATACTTTTCTGTCATTTCTTCCATACGTCCCAGGTCTTCGTCCCGAATAGCGTTAAAGAATTCATTGCCGTGAAACTTACAGATGTTACAGCTCCTGTCCTGATGTTCCTCTCACCCCTCCAACATGACTAGGCACTGAGCTTCATTGCTGTCTGTATTTGGTTTTCGTCAGGGTATGCAGCGGTTCAGAGCTGGTTATTCAGGTTTGCAGATGCAAGTCTGTATTTCTTCGAGGCGTGTCAGTTAATTTTTTTGCACAAAATTAAGGATGCTACTTCTGTTTTCTGTTTTATAGTTTCAACAGCTATTTCCTTTTTTGAGGGTTGGTGTTTTTCGTCTGTCTGATGATATCACGTAGGTTTGAGTGTTGCATGTCTAAGTTGGATGTGTGGGCTTCCTGTTACAGCTGATAACTCTCTGTGTGTGGGGCCAATTATGGGGACTGGTGCGTCCTTTCAGAGTATTTTAGAGGTTTTCTAGTGCTTGTGTGACTTGAATGCACCTTGCATAAGCTCACATGCTTTGGAAAATACATTACAAAAATTGTGTGTCTTAAATGTCAAATTAAATGGCCTGAAATGCTTAAATTGCTGAAATCTGACCTGAAATATCTTGTTTGAATACTGTGATCCCTCGTGCAAAAACACCTGCATCTTTACACCCAGTCAGATATGAAACCTATTGTGATATTATTGCATTTTCCCACAGCCACGGAACATTTTCCTCCATGGTCATGACAGCCATGTTCGGATTGGGGACTTTGGTTTGGCCTGCAGGGATCTAATAATGGATGGCCATAAAGGGACCACCTCTCCCAGCACTGGTAAATGCTGTGCACCTCTTGTCTTGTTGATTTCATGTCACGGTTGCTCAAAGAATCACCACCAGATGGGGCCATATGCTTTAAAGTCACATTTCTGGTGTGTTTTTGCAGATTCCTCACATACCACAGGTGTTGGCACATTTGTATATGCTGCACCAGAGCAACTGACGGGCTCCCATTATGATTCAAAGGTAAACAGATTAATAATATTCAGACAACTTCAGAATTAATATTTTGTAGAACAAAGCACCTTTTCTTTCTGTACTTTCCATTATTAATATGTATTAAAAATGTATTATTGTCATCTCTTTTATGACTTTTTGAACAACTGTGAGTCTGAACTTGTGTTTTCCTCTCGCAGTCAGACATGTACAGCATCGGGGTGCTCGCTTTCGAGCTATTCCAGCCCTTTGGGACAGAGATGGAGCGGGTCCGGACCCTTGGGAACCTGAGAGAGGGGAAAATCCCAGATTCGTTCTGCCAAAGATGGCCAGTCCTGACTAAATACATCGTGAAACTGACGTGTAAAGAGCCAATTGTTCGGCCCACAGCCAGCCAGCTTCTACAGAGTGAACTCTTCTGCAGTAATGACATTGTATGTAATACATGGATGGATCATAGCTCTATAAATAAATAACCCCTTAATGACTTTCTGTGCCAGTAAAGGTAAGAGTATTTTGTGATTACTGATCTATGTAAGCATGTCATGAATGTCTTTTCCCCCTTCAGGTGATCCATGGCTTGAAGAAAAGGGTTGAACAGCAGGAGGAAGAGATCATGCAGTTGAGGAGACAGATCAGCCAGCTTCAGAGCTCACAAGTCACAGTTCACATCTCTGAGCCGGACAAAGCCTGACCCTTTAATCTCAACTCTTCACAGACTGTCAATACTTGATTCATTCTACCACTGCCGTACTGTGTTTTGCTTACTTGGTACAAGTGGTAGAGTGTGTGTGGGTGGGTGTGTGTGTGCGTGCATGTGTAATCATTTGCCTGTGTCTTGTGTACCTGGATGTAAGGGTGCAGCTATTTATCTTCATTCAGCTCAATAAAACCAGTTTCTGAAATGCCTTGCCAGATTTATAAGCAGCAACATGTGATTGTTGGACATTTGAGATGTTTCTAGTACATCACTTAACCAATTTTTGATGCTGAATTTTGTCTGGCTTTGTGAGCAGCCCATTATCAGCAAATTGTCAATCAATTGTGGTCACAATTAGCCTTCCAGTTTTGATTTTATTGGGACAGGGTCACATTTATTTATGTGCACAGATGTACAAATGCTGTGCACATGTGGTTGATGATGTTTTATGGGGTTTAGTTACTGATCACAGGGGATGCTCCCTCATGTATGTTTTGAGAACTTTAAATTGTGGAGATAATGTGTGCACTCGAAAATCTCTTTAGAAATGGACATTACAGCTTGGATATGGCAATCTGACTGTCTGTCTATAGCCAAATAAATATGCAGGTATCGTTTCGAGCATAGATTTATGGCTATGAAGCAAACATTGTTATTGTACATCATGTACACAAAGGTCAGAGGTGTGAACATGCGACGGATCTTCCCGAAACACGTTCCTCACGGAGAAACGGCTGAATGAGCCAATCAGAGACCTCGTTTCATCGCAGGTACCCGGATGTACCCGTGGGGCAATTAGCTACGTCATTGTTCACCGCCGGACACCCGCTGGAAATAAGGAATGGATTTACAACCGCTATTAGCGTATTCATAACAGATTTCAGGTGAGTGTGTTGTTGCTATTACGATTAAGTGGCACTTTAACTGTGCGTCTGTGATATTTTGGGAGGCCTGGGCCACTGGGATTTGTTGTAGTAGCCTTACACCGGTTCTCTGTCATGTCGGAGACAGCGGCGCAGTGAGCACACTCAGCCGCCGGTGTCGAGCCCCTCCTGTCTCAGCTAGCTAGACGTCCCGTTACTGGGGCTCATGCTTGTAAATCAAATCTACTTCGAAGCAGAAAACAAAAGAGTGCCCTTCGACATTGATAGTACGCGGTTTTGTTACTCCCCGCCATGTCAGTCAGCCTCCATCGTGCCGAGCTAGCTAGCACCGTTAGCATCAATATTGCCGCACGAGCGCCGCCGCGCGTAATGTTAGCACCGCTCGGTAGCTATGTGTGTTACGTTCGCGGTTTCCATGGTGTCGCTGCCTTCACGAATCGCTCTCACATCATCAGTCTTTCCGTCCCAGTCTTTGAGAAGAACGGTGAGCTTTTAATCGGTGCGCTGTCTCCCACAAGTGCTAAAGTAGGTTTTAAGTCGTGTTTTAATGAGGTTTAGCATCGCTGCGTGTTAAAGGCCTAGCTGCCGTCTGTTAGCCAACGTGAGGCGGTGTGCCGGAGCTGGTGGGAGGGAACAGCTGTTGTTGTAAACGTGCTTCCGACCAGGAAATTCGCTCTGTCGGGGTTTTGAACTAGTAACGCTCGCTTAGGAACTTTGGCACTGCAAAATCATTTTCATGTTTGCACTCAGCAGTAAGTCGATTTGAACATGTTCAAAATAGAAGTTAATACTTTGCCAGTGTTACTATTTGCCCTGTAAGTGAACCGTGCACGGTGCCCACAAATGGCTATCACTTATCGTAGAGCTATATTGACTTAGTATCTAAGATCCAAGCGGCGGTTGAATGACAAATGTGGTAGTGAAATCAGTAAGCCAAGACTTTTCTCCCACGGCAAGCAATTGTGGCTTCTTGTTTAGCCATGCGATATTATGATTGAGTTTGGATACTTCGTTACAGAAATAATCTGCTATTCAGTTTATGGCGCGTTGGTGTACTCTTGCATTGTTTTTCTCAAAATAAAAGAAATCGATCTTTTATAACATTCTTGACTATTTAGTAAAAGTGTTAGTACTGTATAAATTCGCGAAATTATCTAAATAGAATATTGCAGTGTTTTTAACTGATTGATAGACTGACTGATTGACTTACTGATTAACTGTACTTTCCAAGTGATCATTTGAGAAAAAAAGTGATCCTATTGTATTTTGTGGTTGTAATCGCTATGCAAGTAGTTTGTGTTAACTGGAACAATCAAAGAAGTTAAAAAATGTTACCAATATATTTGCTGACAGCCTCTAAATACCACAACATTTTGGTCGTGCCACACCAACAGCTTTGCCTCCATATAAAACAACAACAATGAGGAAAAAAGCAAAACCTTTGAATTAATCTCTCTTTTCTGCAGCTCATATAGTTGTATACTTCTGTGTTTCTGCCCCTCCTACAGCAATGAACAATGACCATAGTTGACAGATCTTCAGAAAAGTCTGACCACGAGTCAGTCGGGTGTAAGCGATCTCCCTTCACCAGTGGAGACGTGGGCATGGACAGCAGCTGTTCCAGCAGCTGGGCAGTGGGTCCCACCACCATGCCCAGTGACTCTCCGAGGCTGAAGGCTCCAGGAGGCTGCCTGGGCCCGACACCTGGAGCTGTAGTCTACAACAGTACGCCCTCCTCTGTTGATCGGCCCAAGGAGCAAGGTATGAGCAAGGACTCTTATCAGCTGTGGTTTTGTGATGCATGTGTCCTGAAAGCTGAGAGGAAACAACTGAATGTTGGCAGGTTACACTTACTCCATTGTGTACAGCCAAGCTGTACTGTGCCTCTATTTAGCCATTAAGCAATAAACAGATGGAAGTGTTTCCTGACTTTTGATCAAGCTGTACAATTGAGGAAGCATTTGAAGATACATGCCAATAGTCAATAGTTTCCTACTGATATCTGAAATGCTGATGTACACTTTGTTAGGTCTCATCTCAATTGTCAGTTCAAAACAGACATGGATATCTTAAGCTGTAAGTAATTGTAATAATGTGACATACTCTTGCCGCAACCTGAGAACTGTTACCTGGAAACTTTATACATAAATGATACAAAGCTGCACCAACGAATCTAAACCTACGGCCAGTGTTTCTGTATCAGAGTGTGACACAACTGGTTTTGTGGGTGTTGGGTTGCTGCTTCCACTTTCATTCATCCAATTACATAACCAAGCCAGTTTTGAATTGAGAGCGTGATCAATCTCTTGCGCCTGTGACGCAATTGTTGTTGTTTGACATAAAAAGCAGCAGCCTGACTTAGACAGAAACAGAAGAGAAAGCAAACCCTGTTTCCTTCAGCTGCTTGACAGTCTTATTCAGTAGCCAGAACCCCTCCCTATAACTGTTTAGACTGATAGCAGTGGCTGCAAGGTCCTGGTGTTAGTGTTTTGTGCCAGTACATACTTGCATTCGCAATGTAGCATTTATACAGATAATTATTGGTGTCCTTGACCTGGAAAAAGTATTGAATCAAATTGTAGTAATGATGTTGTCTCTGTGTGTCCAGTGATAAGCAGTGATGACGGCATTGACTTGCCCCAGAAGGTCCTCTTCTCTCCAGAGCGGCTCAACCTGAAGTGGACCCAGGTTCACCGCATCGGTGCAGGCCTGCAGAATATGGGGAACACCTGCTTCCTCAACTCAGCCCTGCAGTGTCTCACCTACACCCCTCCCTTTGCCAACTTCATGCTGACACGGGAGCACTCCAAAACATGTAAATTTGTCTTGCATGGTGCTTCTTTACACCAACAAAGTTCTTGTGTAATTGTACGGTCACGCACTGATCATCACATCAATCTTGTTCACTTCAGCAGTATGTATGAGTTGGTTTCTCGCCTGATTCATATCTTACTCATCAATGTTCTGTCCATCTGTCCCTGCTGCAGGTCACGAGCCGGGGTTCTGTATGATGTGCACCATGCAAAACCACATCATTCAGGTTTTCGCCAACTCTGGGAATGTCATTAAACCCATCGGTGTGCTCAATGAGCTCAAAAGTAAGTGTCTGCACAGCTAAAACATTGAAATTATGCCTTTAAAACATTTCTTTTTTTTTACCTGAAATGAATGACAGGAGGCGCTGTGTGGCTGTTTACTTTTTAATTTTGGAGGGAAATTTTCTGGTGGGTGTTTGTATATTGCTGTAAAAGAATTTGAACTTTACATTGGCTTGTAAGTGTGATATAATTGATTATCTTCTATATCTACATATGTTGTGTTTTTTTTCCCCACACAGGGATTGCAAAGCACTTCCGCTATGGAAGCCAGGAGGATGCTCATGAGTTCCTGCGGTACACAGTGGATGCTATGCAAAAGTCCTGCTTACCTGGAACCAAGTATGTGTGTTCCCTTTCCAAAACCAGATACAGCTTAGGATAATACACTTACTTAGAAAAGTGAATCATATTTTTGGCTTGATAATGTATTCTGTATTGTGCTGATCCGCTGAATATTCTGCAAAGGAATCCTGTCGAAATCTTGCTAGCTATATGCAGATACATTGAAGTATTCAAGTTTTTTTGCTGAAATGTATGAAATCAGTGTAGAGCCATTTTCAAGTAAGTCATGTAAACACATACATGCATTTTTAATCAATGGGTTTGGCTGACCATTCAGGATATTATAAAAAGGGATTTTAGAAAGTAGGTAATTATTCTGTAGTAACAGGTGCCCTTTAAACAAATTCCTCTTGATCTATTTCCTCCCTTTCTTTTTCCTGCACTTTTTGCTGCCATATGTTGTAACTTGGCAGTTTCAGAGTTCTGTATAGTGATTGTCTGTGCCAGTATAGCCAGAAAAGATGTGTCTGTGTTGGATTAATAAGTATAAATAATAAATCTGTCAATTATGTAATTACTCTTATTGGTTGTTTTACATCCTCTTATTTGTGTTTGTAACAGATTGGACAGGCAGACGCAGGCAACTACTTTCATCCATCAAGTGTTTGGCGGGTATCTAAGGTCCAGAGGTAAGTTTTCCTAGTGTTGATGAGTTTTCTTGATTTATTCAAGTTATTGTTGTTGTTGTTTCAGCTTTAGTAGACTAAAAACAATAACTGATTTTCCTTTGCAGTCAAATGTTTAAACTGCAAAGCAGTCTCGGATACATATGACCCTTTTCTGGATATTCCTTTGGAAATTAAGGTAATGAATCATTATTGTCTCTTGTGGGTTTGAAGTGTCTATTCAAGTCAAGGAATTCAGAGAATCTTAAGAACAGTACAAACATTTATTTTTCTTGCCATGCAGACGGCTCCTAGTGTCTCAAAGGCTCTGGAGCAGTTTGTCAAGCCGGAACAGCTGGATGGAGAAAACGCCTACAAATGCACTAAGTAAGTTGTTTTACAGACAAAAGCAATTCAGAAAAGCTGACGAGAAAGAGAGCTAAACGACTGAACATTTGTTTCATGTAGGTGCAAAAAAATGGTCACCGCCTCAAAGAGATTTACCATCCACCGCAGCGCCAACGTGCTCACGCTCTCCCTCAAACGCTTTGCAAACTTCAGCGGCGGCAAAATTACAAAGGTATTGTAACATATGACTGTATAAAATTATAAAAATTATAAGACTATAGGACAACACCCAGGTGTCACTAATTGGCTATTAATCAGCTATTTCTTTTGGTCTTCAGGATGTGAAGTATCCGGAGTACCTGGACCTGCGGCCCTTCATGTCTCAGACCCAAGGGGAGCCCCAGGTCTATGGGCTGTATGCTGTGCTCGTCCACTCTGGATTCAGCTGTCATGCTGGACACTACTTTTGCTATATTAAGGTACTGGCACTGCTATGGACCACTGTTCTAATCCATCAGGATGCTGTTGCCAAGTTGCATGCACACATTTGTCTCTGCAACACTCTATCAACTCACTACTAACAGTTTAATGCAGGATTTCCTACGACACGTCTTGCTCTTATAGAAAAAATCTTTTTCAAGTTCAATCAATTATACATTTAAAACGAAACTGAGGAAAGTAATATTTAAAAATGGAAGTTGTGAAGTGACGATGATTCTGTTAAGCAAATATGATCAAACCTGCAAACTGTTTTGTTGTGTCTCTCAGGCAAGCAATGGGCAGTGGTATCAGATGAACGACTCCTCTGTGTCTGTCAGTGACATCAGGTCTGTTCTCAACCAGCAGGCCTATGTCCTTTTCTACATCAAGTGAGTAAATCCTTTAAAACATGTTCATTGCCTCATTCCAGTGTTTAAATGCTCCTGTGCCAATGTTACAAACACCAACACTTGTCACATTGGTTGTTTCAAGTGTTTCCTGTTGCTAATTTTTTTGTGTCACTAGGTCCAGTGAGGTGAAGAAAATGGGGGACTACAGCCACATGAACCATAATCCAGGCATTCCTGGTCAGTCGTCTCCACGACCGGTGGTGATACCACGCATCAATACCATCCACCACAACAACATTGGCTTCATAGGTCCCCAGCTGCCACCACACATGACCAAGGTACTGCAGACTTGTTTGTATCTTAATTCAAATTTATCACAGTTTAAGACAAATCACCAGTGTTTTACGTAGACACTCAAAATATGCATTCTCTTTTGTTTCTGCCTCAGAGCGCACTTCATGTTAATGGAAACGGATCTCTGAGGGACTATCCCGCCAACTCTAAGCCCAGCACCAGCAGCAGTGTGGTGGGAAAACCTAGCCATGGACTGGCCTCTTCCTCTGCTTCCATTTCCCACTCAATCAGCCGGCCCACAATGATCCCAGACCACGACAAACGCCAGAAGCTTTCATTCTTCATCGGGCAAGGCAAACAGAGCCGCCCGTCCTCGTCCTCTTACAGCCAGCCGTCCTCTGCCAGCAGCAGCTCCTCCTCCAGCTCGCTATCCTCCTCGCAGTCTACCTCAGACGTCCACTCAGACATTCGCTTTGTTCCACGTCAGCTTAATCATGTTAACGGCACGTCTTGCAGTAATGGGGATCGGCACCCTGGAGGGAATGGAGCGTCGTTCTTGGTGCCGTACGGCCAAGAGTCCTCAGAGGAATCAGACCAGGAGAACTGTGGCACTGTGGATAACGGCCGTTTCGCAAAGTCTCACCTTAATGGAAACAACGGAACAGAAGAAGTTTTTGATAAATCTCCTCAGGCCACCAATGGAGAGTCAGGGCTGCACCACAACGGTAACAGATTAAACGGACCAATTTATTGCGTCTCTAAATCGACTCAAAACGGACACCATAATGGACACCACAAAGTGAATGGACACAACACCCCTGATAAGGTAAATTATATGCTTTATGTTTTCGCTATCCTTTCATAATATATTGATAAGTGAAAGAACAGTAGTGGTGTGTCTTAATGAATAATTGTGTCTGAATTTTGCTCCTCAGATCTCTGGCAGTAATGGCAGTTCATCCTCTGTGGCTACTGTTGCTGCTAATGGACTGGACAGTGAGCATAGTCAAACAAGGTAAGATACACACTTGGTTGAATTGACATTTTCATTGTTTGGTTTTCACTTTTAAAGCTTTATTCTAAATGGGTTTTGAAGTTAACATAACTTTTGTTATAAAGTTTCATTAACTTCAGTCTCACTTTCAGTTGTGATAGGGAGAAAAGTGTATATTGGTAGAGGCTTCATGAGAAGTCAGAAAACATGAAGGCACCAGCTAAATGCTCACCATGCCCCCAAATTGTTCTGTGCAGTCATGTTCAGTTAAATGTTAATAAATTGATTTACCTTGCAAGTAATTCAAGAATTTTCCTTCATACCTTTTTTGCCAGTATTCACTTGATATAGGTCTTAAATTGCATTAAAAATGGTCTTTAAAAAGTCTTAAATGTATCTTTTTGAAATCTGCAGATACCCTGAAAGTGTGATATAAAGCAGTATTTATATTCTTGTATATTTTGTTTGTTTTCCAGCAAAGAGGCACATAATTCTGCACCATCCAAGGCCAGTTCCTCTCAGAGCATCCATCCTGCTGCCAGTGAAAGCCAGCACCTCTCCACTCCTGACACAAGGGCTAAAAGTGTGTCCGAACCCCTGCCTCAGCACACAGCGTCCTCCGCTGTTAGCTCTCTACCTTCAGCTAACGCTACAAAGACTCATTCTGTCACATCTAGAGAATGTGCTTCCTCTTCTGCCCATCATGGCGACATCAATGCGGCCTTATCCACCCCGCCAGACTGCTCCCAGAGCACCAATGGGCCCTCTGCAGTGCCACAGAAGGTAAGCAGAGGTGGGGATGAAGCAATGGATCTACCAGAAACCAGTGTTCTGTCAGCAGGGACTGAAGGGCATACAGATGTTAAGGAACAGCAGCAGTCCAAGCCCAGTTCTAAAGGCAATGAAGAGATGAAAGAGTTGAAAAGAGACAGACCGTACTCTGACTGGAGCAGAGACAGGGAGAGACACTACAGGGACAGGAGTCAGGAGCGAGACAGTGACGTCGATCGTCATCGCCACAGACGAGACTACAGAGATCACCGCTACAGAGACCGCTCTCACAGGGATCGCTTGCCTCACGATCGTTCCTACCGGGACTGGGAGCCTGAGCGTCGCAGGGAGCGGACTCACCACCACCCCAGGGAGCGAGATCGTGACAGGTGCTCGAACCATTACCACCACTATGAATACTACCGGTCCAGGGAGAACTGGGGTCGGGAGCGAAGGGGACACGATTATCCCTATCGCGAGGATTCTCATAGCCGTCGAAGGTGGCAGGACGAGAGTCGAGACTCCCGGTCAATGAAGGACAAGAGCAATGGAAGGGAGAGGGACAGGGACAGGAGCAGTGGCGGGGAAAGAGACTATTACCCCCCAAAGGAGGAAGCTTCCTCGCCTGCCACTGTGCAGGAAACCTCCACAAAGACCAAGGGATCGCCCCCTCGGGCTCGCCTCTCCGCGTTTGAATCGGCTCCAAACAGGGAGGATCAAAATGACAAGAGGACTGCTGAACCTCTGAGCAAGGAGAGGGATGACAGCTCTGAGGCCCGTCGCTCTAAAAAACACAAAAAGAGCAAGAAAAAGAAGAAGTCAAAGGATAAAGACAGACATCGTGAGAGCGGGTGAGTAAAACTATCTTTGCCTCCATGCTGCTTGACACTCACCTGTGTACATTTTGTTTTGGACAGTAATATTGGCCATTTTGCACAACAATTCAGTGTTAGATCAGAGTTTCTGTTGGTGCAGGTCCATGGGTCCTGGAAAAATCATTTCCAATTGTATGCAAGGCCACTGATGCTGTGCATCGCCAAACTCATACCTTAGTATTTGACAACCTAGGAATGAGAGTCTCTTTTCTTAAGCTGCAGGCGTTCATTCCCTCAGAAGCCCCGGCTTTATGTCCAACCCTCTCCACCATAGCTGCCCAGCTCTCAGTAGCTGAGCACCAAAGCACCATATGCTCAACCTTTTTAGCTGAAGTTGAGTATTCTCAACTTGCGTTGGGTAATGATGCTTTGCATTGACTTTGTATGAAACAGCACTGCATGTAAAAAGTTGCCCCTTGTTCGTTGAGAACACCAGGGAAATTATTTTCATGGGACATTATGATCAGAGATTTAAATACACACCTTTAAAGATGTTCTCATCACCAATTGTACTGACCTACATTGTAAATGAATGGCGCATCAATTTATATACATATATTTGTTATAAATATTTTTTCCCAATTGAGTTAGCAGTTTTTCAAACAATAATAGCAAAAAAAATGCTGAATTTAATGCTTAGTATAATAACGGGTTTTGACTAATTTGTTATATTTATTTTTATATGAAAATACTTGTGAGTTGTAGCCCTAAATTATTTGTCTTTGAGTGAGATGTCAGGCTTTGTCATCAGCTAGTTTCGTTTTTTGGATTCAGAGTAATCATGGCTCGTTTTCTGTCTTCTCCTAGAAGCTCCGATGCGGATTCGGACCGAGCCACTGAAACAAAAAAGAAGAAGAAAAAGAGGAGGCAGCGGGACAGCGAGGCCGAGCAGCACAGCTCGGGAGACGCTCTGAGCCACAAGAACAGAAGCAGCGAGGAGAGGGAGAGCCGCAAGCGACGATACTACGACAGCAAGGACACTAAACATGACAATGGTTTCTCTCCAGAAAAACGCCGGCGAACAGAATATGCTGACGGCAGAGGTGACCATGTACTGCCCTCCAACCACACCTCACCCACAAACGGTTCAACTCACCGCCATCTCAATGGACACATAGGTATGACAGGTTTCTCATTTTCATATCTTTCTCAAATGTCACTAGGACACTGAATTAAATGCTGCGGTGGAGCGTATCAGTTCTAACTGTTGATCCTGTTTTGTAGGAAATGGTTACAGCCAAACCAATGGCGACTCCTACGGATTCTCTGGTGGCTTGAAACACTGACTGTGAGTGGGCGCTCATTTAACCATTTTTCTCATATGCTCTAGTTCAGTCATTGTGAACAAACAGCAGAATCTCCTATTTTAAATGCAACATTTTTTAGCGCACAGCTCTGAAAATAGATGAAACGGAGGCCTGTTTTTTTTTCTCATTTCAGACGCATCGACACCATTTTAACAACAGCGGAGGAATGACATCAACAACTTTTTGATGTGGTGCTTCTTCACTGGGAATATATTGTATTTTTACCACACCTGAAGTGTTTATATGTTCAGAAAATTTCTTTTTTTTTTTTTTTTAATGCATTGTTTTATTTGCTGTTATTCTCCCGACTATGGTTTTAAAAAAAAACAACCCTGTTGAACATTTATGATGAAAAATAGTAATATATACTTGTATGAACACAAACAAAGCCTGGAGCTTAAACATCTCAACTGCTGCTCAGTGGAACTCAGGACTTGAAAACTTGTTAACATCCATCACGGATAACCACCTGCTTCGAATCGGAACGAGAAAAAAGGGAAACGTGTTGCCTAAGAGAAAGAACTGCAAGGCATCATGTCGGCTGCAAGTTTTAAGATGTCACCATATCTACAGAGGCGTAACGTTTTTGAGTTTTTTCTTTGATCCCACTGGGAGCGGACATCCTAACGGAGGGAGATATTCATGATTGAGACAGACTAGTGCAGTGGTGGGAACAAGGCTTGGCTGACTGATACCTCCACGTTAACCCTGGACAGACTTGAGGACATTTCCCAGCTTTTTTTTTATTTTATTTTTCCCTTACTGTATGTTTGTTTCCATTTTGCTCTGAAGCCTAAGATTCACTCTGTAATTTTTAAACTTTTCACTGAAGCGGAGGTTTTTTTAACCCTGGATCATGCCTCTCCCTCCTCGCTCACACATTCTCTATTTCTTTTTAAAACGTTTAAAAAAAAAAAAAAAGCATCAAAAATTTGTCATCATGGCTGTGGACCATTTGTGTTTTGCTTTTTAATGATAAAAAAAAATACAGTTTGTGTCTTCTAGCGTCATAAAAAATACTGTGAATTTAATTTTGAACTGTACTATCAGTTATTTTTATACGTAAACGATCCTGTATCAGGGTTGCCAGTAGATGTTTTGTTTGCTTTGTTTTTAGAAAAAACTTACGTTAATTTTGACCATATATTCAGTGGGTATGGTTTGCTTTTTGTTTTGTTTTTTGTTTATGTTTCAACTTTAGACAGAGGTTGAAAAACTGCTGTTATATCTTTAGCATGTCAGAATTTATACATTGTATAAGGTAAAAGCCTTAAAATACATTTGTTAATGTCAGAAATTGTAATCTGTTCCTGGTCTTTGACTTTGTTTACAAGCTGCGGTGAAATGAATGAAAACTGCTGATTGAGATGACTGACGAGTTGCCAGGGATTTTTGAAAAAAAAAAAATGCTCCCGTCTGCCTTCGTATTACACACTAGGAATAGACCGATTGTACTCGAGCCTCTTTAAATTATGCTGTAGATACATTTAGCGGAGAAAGAGATATCACTCTTATGTATACAGGTTTTGTTAAATACACTCACACTTTTCTAGCTATCGAAGTCAACAAGATGGCTCTGTTTTAATCACGACACTGTTTCCATGTTTGAGAAAATAACCAAAGACCTGATAAGTTTAGCGAGTCGAGCTCTTCTCACTGAACTCACATGCACACAAAAACGTGTTTTCTGATCAGCATGTATTTTTATTCAAAGTATTCAGGAGCAGTTTTTCGCAAATTCACATCAAGCCATGTTTTAAAAACTCTAAACTCCCATCAGATAATAAAAAAAAAAAAATCAGGCTGTGATTTTGGCTTGATCTGTTTGGGAAACACGGTCCTCAGATTCCAGTCAGCACCCACACACAGTATTCGTGGGTATTTTGAACCCGCTTATGTCCATAATGAGTTTTTCTTTCATATAACATCATGTATTATCTGAACTTCAGTAATAAACACAGTGTGAGGAGGTTTCACTGCTCCGCAAAGAGCTGCACAAAGTCCCCCTCCCACTATTGTAAACTGTTAGCTGTTGAACTAAAAAGGTGAACGGGTATAGGCTACGGCCGTTATGATTTACATGCTACATAAACACAACGGAGAAAAAAAAACGGTATGTACATTATATACTATACATGCATAATGTAACTCGGGGGAGCTGCCCCCGTTTTTGTTAAACAAATTCAGAAAAATAAATACAAAAGAAATGAACTTGATCACAGAGGTGGATCTTCAATACATGAAATGACAGTTTGAAAACACTTAAAAGGGTCATTACACTCAAAATATGTCCAGTATTCTTCAACCTGCATCTTTTTCTCTCTTTTTTTTACCTTCAGTCAAAAAAAAGACAAGGGAGCTTACTGTAAAATAAAAATTGCCTAGGTTAAATTTTTCTTGAATTAATCAGTGTTTGCATATACAGATACAGTCACTTGAGGGCTAACAATCAGACCAGCTGATTTATAAGCTTGAGGCTTTCTGTAGTTCGAGGACACTACAAAACATTGTTGGTGTTGGCAGTTGTCCAAGGACATGTGAGATAATTAAACAGGTGATTTAGAGTCCACCAGGCGGGGCCAGTCTGGATGATAGGAATGTCATATTATGAGGATGGATATTCAGGTTTCAAATCCTCCCACTGCACATGCAGTAAAGTCATGTCTCTCCTGATGTCTCCAGCAGAGGGCAGTCTTGTTACAGGTTTCCTCGTGGCTGTTCTTGATCCTCATCTTTTTGTCCATTTATCAGCCAGCTTGGTGAAGACTTCCCTCATCTCCATAAAGTCTGGGCTGGGTCAAATAAAAACCTTCACATAAACCAAGAATTGTGTCGCAGACAATCTTCAGGTGGAAAAAAAAAAAACACCTGTCACCCATCTGTGTCTGCTGCTTGTCTTCCAGCCCTCAAAGAACTGAAGGAGGCCTTAATGACCTTTGTAACACAGACACACACACACATACACACACACACACACACACACACACACACACACACACGAGGACTCTGCTGGCGATGCAGCTGTGGTCATAGAGTAGACGGTCATCATTTCTTATTGGCTATCCTCCTCTTCCTGGTGGCCAGCATGTCGTAGAAAGGATCCCTGCTGATGCTCGCTCTGTGGAGAGAGGACAGGAAGGGACGGATCAGTGATCGGCTGTTCCCAGCAGTTGGTGTCGATGCTGCACACAGCACGCTGTCTAGACTATTCTATTGTCTGCTGGACTGATAATTACTGTGTACTAACTTGACCTTAATCTGTCTTGTCTCCGTCAGTCGGTGCATCTTCCCCAAAACGTGTCATGTCTGCACTGCATTCTGAGGGATGTAGAAATAAGCTTTGATTCTGAATGATCAACGCCGAAACCTGACATTTACAGTGAAACCTCCTCTTCAGTCCTGCAGCGCTATAAATAGCTCGACACCTGAGTTTTTATGTTATCCACAGAGGAAAGAACACACACGACAAAGTGCACCTGGCAACGCAACAAAAATGTTGTCAAGCAGTCGATTTACAGCTGTTTCGGAGGAGAAAGCCGTCAAACAACGCGTGTAAGAAAGCTTGACGGGTTAGTAACGTTCAGACCTGCGTATTTAAGTCAGAGTGCAAACCCAACGGTATGCTATTATTGCTAGTTATTGCTACCAAATGTGAAAAACGTTAGACAAGGACAATGTTCGGGACTTTGATCAAAGGAAATGATTCACATCTGTTTTCAACAGCAAACCAGCAATTTACGCTGCATTTATCTTTTAATGCTGTAGTCTGTTAGCTGACTTAAACCTGCAATTACTGTTTTTTTGGCCACTGGGGGGGTTCAGGAAGTAAGCTTTTAAGTTAAGATGTTAGCAAACAATTGCCTATTCACACACCCAGCAGACATGAAGCAACAATCAGTCATTTAGAGTCTCGTTTTGGGGCATTTAATGAATATGAACCCATTATTCAGTCTCCTTTAGCACTATTTTGGTCACCACCAACTCTGGAGGGAAAGAATCTGGCTCTCTGGCCGGTAAATACTCCAATATGTTCACTAACTAATTGCTAAATCTCCCGACCATTTGGTGTCAGACAAGTTAGTGTCCAGTGGGTTTGTTAGAGATCTTTTGCTGTGCTAAAAACAATGTTACAAGGGCAACTTGAGTGAACAAATAGCTTAAAATTGTGTGCAGTAAAATCCAAACAAAGAGCTCAAAGATGCTAAAACGCTGAGAAGAAAAAAGAGAGAACTGCGCAGTCTGGTGATAATTATTTGTTACTATGGGTGCGCAGTCCTATGATACATTCCTGTTTTAAAAAAGACATTTTTGTATTGTGACATGTATCTACTGGGGTTGGCATGCTAATCAGCTATCCCCTTCCTGTCCCGACGCAAAGCTCTTGTGCTAGACACCAACACCCCCCCTTGTGCTCCGAGCTCCCAGTTTGGATTGCTAGCTGCACGGCTAACTGAACTAACTAGCTAACAGTAGCTACAAGTGGAAATTATTCTTGTGACATGCTGCTCCATATTAAGTATTTTTAGCATATTTAAGTTAGAATCTCATAGGATGCCAGTTCTTACATACGGCACCTTTAACTACTCAGTGGTTTAATCTACAGCGCAGCATTATATTGGAATATACTGGAATCTGAAAGTAACTACAGATGACACATGCAGTGGAGTATGATTTACATCATTCGCTTCTGAGATGTATTAAAACTTCATAAAATGAAAAAGAAACTTAGTGACATTCCTCTACCGCTGACACACACTGAAGATGGGAATAACGCTGACTTACCCTCTGCTTTCCCAGCAGCAGAACCACCGACATACTAAGAAGACCAGTCTCATAAGGGTGTGTTTGTGTGTGTGTGTTTGTGTGCATAGAGCAGGTTCCGGCCTCGCAGATGAGTCAGGTGGGACGGTGTGGGCACGCTGCGTGTCTGTGTGTGTGTTCGTATGCGTGTGTGAATCTGCTGACCACAGGACAGTCTGCCGCCGCAGCAGCAGCTGAGTCAAACGAGAGTGTGTTTGACTCCTGCTGAGTCCAACCTGTGATCTTTATTATTCAACAGCAACAGGAAGACGATGTGCAACTAGACTAAAACACCAAGCGACTCCCGCTTCACACCTGTGCTTCTACACTGAAAGCACTCAGAGGCCGGCAACACCAGTGTGAAATGAGTAACACAGACTGTGTGTCATCTGAAGGTCAATCGACTAAATCTACCAAACCAAGAAGAACGACCAGCTCTCTCCTCTTTCCGATCTCTTTAACTGCACGTGAAGCGGCCTCACCCGTGCAAGATTTCCAGTAACTTAGCCGAAAGAGCCATCACTTTCATTAATGGACACACATGTCAATGCTAAGTGGTTTTTTAATATCATTAGAGCATGGAAGCATTGTGTAATATGATTTCTGCTGTGATATTGATCATATTTGCCGGTGAAGCTGCAGCTGAGTGGATGATAACCAGCGAGCTGATCAGTTACCCACTGGGTCCAATTTACTGCTGCACCTCCACTCCTTCCTGGCAAGGCAGCATTTGGATATGACAGATCAGGTGTGAACGCTGCCAAAACACTTCCAAGAGTAGGTGTGTGCGCGTGTGTGTATGTGTTTGCTTGCTGAGGCCAAATCAAAAGGGAAGTGAGCTTATCCAGCCGAGCAGAAATCACCACTGAGTGTTATCTGTGTGGAAGTGTGAGAAACAGAGTCACGTTTAGTCACCAGCGTTGGTGTGTGTGTGTGTGTGTGTGTATTTATGCTGGTCTGCACATTTGTGATTAGGCTCACAGCTCTGTGTGTGAGATTGTGTGCGTGTCGGGGTCTCACACTGTCAAGGTCAGACATGAGAAAGTGTCACATGGGAGCAGCCCGGCCTTGGCTAAGTGCCCTCTCAGTGTAAATGGATCCACACGAACACCGCGTCTCTTACTTGATGGATTTGATCCACTCCTCCTTCTCCTCCGGCGTGGGGGCCGATATCCTGTACACTACGTGGTTGCCCTCGACGACTCGCCCGTCCGCCTCCGTCTTGCAGGCCTTGATCACCTGACCTTTGTGGTTGGGGTTGTAGAGCTCGAAGCAGTTCTGAAAGAGAGAAGGAAAAGAATTCAATCTCTGAGCTAAAATGTGAGATTACGAGGGACAAGACAGTGGCTGGAGTCGCTCCTTACAGGTTTCCTGGGCTCGTCCACCTCTCTGATACTGAGGTTCTCCAGAGGAATAATCCCACGAGGCTCTTTATCCTGTAACACACAAAGACAACACTTTAGCATCGACACATCCCTTGATGTACATCCGTTTTTATCTCAACCTAAGATAAGGGCAAAATAGACTTTAAGCAAGTTTAAGTATTTATTTATAAAACTTTACTTTGACGGTGAAATGATCTTATCTCCAAGCAAAGTCTAGACTTGCCAAAAGTAATGGGGTAGTTTGGGACACACTTGCATCCGACGACTTGAGAGCTTTGTGACAAATATGCAGCGCTACTGAATTCACTGAAAAATATGCGTCATCCGTCTCCTCAACTATCTCTGTGGTCTCCTCTTTCAACGAGTTTGACTTTCTCTTTAGGTCTACCTCTACTCCTAAACCCCCACTTGTGCTGGCCTTATATGAGGGGAAATCACAAGGCAATTTAAGTCAATTTGAGATTTTATAAATCACAGCTGCAGATTCTTAGAACCTGCCAAGAAGCAAGGTTTTTATGCTGAGCGTCTTTGGTGAATCGAAGCACATCATGATCTAGACTAAGTTCAAGTGTGAACATTTTAATAAATGAGACCCTGGGACAACAGCAAGGACAAAATAAATGGATAATGAAGTTGCAAAGGCACATAATGAAGTCCAGTCCAGATAACATCAACGTCAAAATGTGAATGCCCGATATTTTTCTTTTACGTCAAAAGACAGCTGTTATTTTGGTATTTAGTCCTAATTCCCTAATTTTAGCACGCTAAAGGTCCGGCAGATCGCAACCAACTGAACACCCCTCATATCTTTCTCCCTCACAGTGCCTGCTAAAAATGGGAAAATACAAATGACCCTCTCCAGAGTCAGCGTCTGTTTTGTCCATCCTGGGAACAACATGGCTGACTCCATGGAAGAGGATCCATTCCCCCATTCCCTCGATAAGATCTAAAATGCTTATTCTAAGGTAACAAAAACAGAATTTGTAGTCTCAGATGACTGTACACAAATGAAAATATAATTATGAATATTATACTACATTTCTGTCAAAAAATCCCACTAACTCCCACACACTGGACCTGTAAACACATTTTTTTTAATCCTCATTTGCTGTGTAATGTGTTGAAACCTTCACATATTTAACACATTTAACCTACACTGTGGTGTACACTGTGTACATACCGTGGTGAACGAGGATGCAAGTATCTGATTATTCAATTTCAAATTACAATTTTGTACAGCTTATAAATAGAAAACAAGGACCTCATGTCACTAAGTTGATGCAGTAACATTTTAATGCCACATGCAGCACCTTTAGCTTCCCCTGCAGCAATGCTGAGCATTTTAACTGCTATTAACATATTGAACCTGACAGGATAAGAGTAAAAATCAAGGGGGTGATAAAACCACACTCTATAGAGGTTTTTATACATTCTGGTCACGTAGGGGACAGCACCCAAGGGAGACATAACCCTATACCCTCCAGTGACTGCTATTCTGTCTGCGGGGCCAGATGTGAGGGGTGTGTGTGTGTGTGTGTGTGTGTGTGTGTGTGTGTGTGTGTGTGTGTGTGTGTGTGTGCGTGTGTGTGTGTGTGTTTGGGGGAGACCTTGAGGAACAGCCCCGTGTCCTGCTTGTCATCTTCCTACTAATGAGGGGGCACAGCAGGGGGAGGAAATGCCCTGGGACAGCTGCTCACAGCTGGCTGTGTGTGCATCTTTTTAAGTGTGCGTGTATGCGCCCGCTGTAGTGTGCTGAGGGATTGTTGCGTGTGTGTTTGGGGAGGGGGGGTGTTCTCAGAAACGTGTGGGGTGACAGGCAGTGGGTTGGAGGAGGCACATGGCTTGCGGCTTAGCGGTGCCAGATGTGGGCGGTAGACTTTGCAGATGTTTCCCATGATGCCTCATGTTAATTGCTGAAGTGAGGTTCATTTGGGTCAAAGGGGCTGCATCTGTTAAAGAGGCAGAGCTGGAAGGCAAAGACCTCTGCCTTAACTGTGTGTGTGTGTGTGTGTGTGTATGTGTATGAGACATAGATTAAACATATTTTTTTAGGTTTCTACTTCACTTAAGATCCTGTCGCACAACAGATTTGAGAGTGGTATCTTTTCGAATACGTTTCAAATCAAAAAGATCGATATTTGTGTTCTGCCGGCTTACCGTTGTGTATTCAAAGTAATAGAGGCAGTTGTCGGTCAGAATGAACCACCGTCTCTTCCACGTCTTCACCCTGCCGCCTGCCGAGAGAAAACACACAGCATTTGAGTTCAAGCTGAAGAGGTGGCGGTGTTTGTGCATGTAGAGGCTAACCTGCAGAAGACCTTTAGCTCCACGTGCCACATCTGGTTCTGATCATCAGCTCTCTGCGTTATTAGGCTCAATCAGAGGCGGGACACTCCCTCCAGCACCCCTCTCAGTCTCAAGAGATCGATGCCCGAGGGCTGGATAACTGTTCCCAGACATGCAAACATCTAAAACATGTGACGACTAAAAGCCGGAGCAAGTACAATTAAACATCTGAATGTGGGAATGATATAAGAATATCTCCTCATAAGGGACGAAATCTCTCCATCTGCCTCCATTGCCAGACAAAAGTAGATTACACTAGATGCATTGGGATTACAGGATTTTCTGTTAATTACACCATCAGTGATGCAATTTAACTATTTACTCAAAAGGAGATAATGTGTCTGATGTCAATGTACAGTCTGCAATATGTGCACCATAAGACCATGCCTGCTGAGTTTACAGAATGAGCACAAAGCAGCCGTTACTGACGTAATCAATATGTAATGTTCACTTGACCCAGATTTTCATTCTATAGTGCAAGCTAGAGCAAAATCCAACGTCTACATAATGGATGAGCAAAGTTTACTACAGATGCAACCGCTGCATTTTACTACGAAAATGGACTGAACATGCACATGTATAGTTTATAACGGTTGAGAAAATATAAAATATAAGTTTTACTCCGCTTCAGTAAACAGATACGTTGGTCCCGATGGGTGTTTATCCCCCTGAGCCATATGTTTCATTTTAATAACATTTTTTTTTATGGATTTCTGCCGCAGGATCCTCCATGTTCGCACTTTTCTAATGCAGATTAATCATTTACTTGTTTGCTTATTGACACTCCAGAGAGGCATTACTCAATTTTCATAATTTGTATTATTGAACAGGAGAACTTTTTTTTTTTTTTTTTTACGATTATAGTAATATAGTTTGTGATGAACTGTGTAGCTTTCGGGAAGATCTTCACTGACTGATTTTTTTTATGCCTAAACAAACCAAATAAACAGACTCTCTTCGTGACTGAATAAACTGAATAAACAAACCTTAAAGGACACAGTTTCATACTGTTTTACTGTTTATATGTGGCGGACCCTGCCACCTTTCTAGCTTCAAACAGTGTTCTGGCGACATAATTTTCCTCTGAGAACAGCTTGTTTATCCAGTTATGGAAAAGATAAATATTTCTGAGTTTGTATCATTACCTCATTAATATTCTAAATATTAAACATTTTTAGTTTGTTTTTCTCTCTTCTCCAAAACGACATAGCGCTCTTTTAAAAGATCTAAATATATAGTTAGATGCTATGTTTGTCTGTTTACACACTGATCACTGAACAGAATTTGAATGTGACCACTTTAACTACATAAATGCTCGAACAGCAGTGGTGCTATGTTTGTGCTGGCCCTCTGAAATGCACTATAAGAACATCTGAGTAGCTGAATTTGATGACATGCTGTTTACTCTGGATGATGATGATGGATTCAGCCACAGCAGCAGGCTCAGGCCTGGTTAATAGTGTGGTGCAATGAGAGCTTATGGAGCTTCACAGTCTCACAGCAGTGCAGCCATACGTCATATTGAACTACCTGACGGGCCAGCTTCATCCAAGCTAAACCAATCTTCCCTCGTTAAGCAGCATCTCCTCTGATGGAGCTAAAATTAGTGTGGAATTCAGTAATGGGAATAATTGGACCTAAAATGATGTGGCAAGTGCAGCTGGTGGGGTAGAGAGCAGAAGAGGAAGAGAGAGGGATCTGTAGAGGAGAAGGAGAAGCAGCAATGTGGGGTACTGAGGCCTGGTGGACAGGAACAGGAGGGAGAAGAATGAGAATAGGCTTTATATCACTGCATGAACAGTACAGTAGGTACGCATTCCCACAGCGCAGACTCAAGCAGCCCATTCACTAAAGCTCGGGCATGACTGCATGTTTTGGCTACGCAGGAGCTGATGTGCATGGCAGTCTCTAATCGCCATTTAAATCAGAGCAATGTATATTAGCGTGAGCATGCAGCAGTTTATTCATGAAGAATTTGGTTTACTTGCTAATGTTTTAAAGGTGCAATATGTAAGAACTGGCCAACTGTAAAGGAGGAGGTAGCTCATTAGAGTAAGGGCTAACTGCTTTCAACTTTCGCTGCTGTTAGCTAGTAAGCTCAATTAACCATGCAGCTGGCGGTTGTATTAGCTGATGGTGCCTGGGCTGGGAGCTTGAAGCACCGGGGAGAGTTGGTGTTGTGTCCTCTCAGACCATCACCTCTTGAGGTTCAACGTGGCTTTTTATTTCATTTTTAAATATTTTAAACTAAAACTCTTACATAATGCACCTTTAAAGCTTGTCATATAATATTTTGAGTCTCCACAGCTTTAAAGAAAAATTGGAAAGTTAGCGAAGAAGACTGGTACCACTTTCATATCTGTACGTTAAATATGAAGCGAATATTGCAGCCAACAGCTTGATTAGCTTTGCATAGCACGGAGGCTGGAAACTAAGGGAAGCAGCACAAAACAATTAGTGAGTTAGTTAGTGTACTTTTAGTCAATTTTGGACAGAGGTAGGCTAGGCAAGCAGTTTCTCACGTTATCCAGTTATTGTGCTAAGCTAAGCTAACCGGCTGCCGGCAGCACCGTCATATTTAACGTAGAGACACGTGAGTGGTGTCAATCATCCCATTTAATTCTCAGCTAAAATAAGCTAAAAAGTGTATTTCCCCAAATTTTAAACTGTTCCTTTAAACAAGTGCAGTTTAAATCTGTTGTCATAACCAATATGAACGTTAACTCAAAGCTGAAGGCACCTGTTACCTTCAATATCCACTGCACTGTAAATGTGCATGCGCCATAACTACAGTATATATAATATATTGTAATATATGTAGTGTTCACTTTAATTTTTGCTTTCAAACAGCTTAAATTGATGTAGACTTGTGTAAAACTCACCAGATTACAAATTACTGTATCTACCATAACATGGGCTTTCCATTTTTACTGCTAAAAGCAGCTTATGGCTCTGACATACCATACTTTTATGTCTTTATCCTGTAATGATGGTAAGCTTGTCTGAAAAGAGGCCAAACAATAAAGGGGATTTAGCAATTTGCACTGTGGTTTTGATGTGGTAAGCAGTGTACTTATGCTAAAGGCTTCTCTGGATAAGAATTAACGCTCTGTGTGTGCATCGACTGAGACAAGCCCTGCGCATCATCCAGCCTCCTCCAGAGCCACAAAAAAAAAAAAATGCAGCCAATCCCCATGCAGAATGAGATCACTGACCTCCAACTCGCTTTGCCTTTGAATGAGATTACCCATCACCTCAAGATGCTGTTTTGATTTGCCTAATAACGGCTGATACAATGAGCCAATTAAATGAGGCGGCTAGCATGTCAGGGGCCCAGTGTGCTTAGGAGCTAATGGCAGCCAGTGCCAGTATGAGGGCACTCTGTGATGAACTGGGGAGGATGGAGGAAGGAGTGTTACCTACCTCCTAATACAGAGATTTAAGGAGGAACAGCCATCACAGTACAGAATGAGAGAACAGAACAAAGGTGAAAGGGTGACAGGTTAGAGAGAGGGAGCGGAGGAACAAAAAACACTGAAAGACTTTTGAAAGACTTAACAAAGCACAAAGATCACCATGCCAGAGAGACAGAGAGAGTGTAATCACAAAAAAGAACATGCCGTAAGAGAGGAGAGGAAGGAGAGGAGAGACAATACAAAGAGAAGACTTCATGGGATGATGGGACAAGGACAGAAACTTTGCGGTCGTGTCACAGATCTCTGAGCAACCTTAATTAGCTCCATCGTGAAGGTGGACAGTTTTTGGGCAAAGGTAGGGCTGCATGGGTAGAAATGAGCTAACTAAAACTTTTTTTGCTATTCAATGTAGAGTAAAGTAGCTTTTTCAGTAGTAGCTCCCGGTCTGTGAAGACTTAAGTCAGTTTATAGGCACTAGCTGCACGGTTAACTCAGCTAACTAGCTAACAGCAGCTAATAGCTACAGCCATAGACCGCAACAGAAAAGAATATAGTGAGCAGCAGTGAGCGGCTTCACTGGCGACCTGCTGCACCCTGTGTGTTTTGGAGTGACTTGTGAGAGGTGGTCAATTCTTACATATGCACCTTTAAAATGCTAACATGCCCTACATTCACACATTATTTAATGCAAATGGGCTAACAGCTAAAAATCAAGCCAAGAGTATACAGCCAATGCTAGCGGACTGTGAGGCTGCACATAGGCAGAGTGTTGCTTTGAGCTATGTGTTAACACAGACATGCTACCGTGTCATGCAGCTGGCTAACAGCTCAGGCTGAGTCACCAGCAAGGAGAGGTAATAAAAACTAAATCTGCAGGATTTGCCTTGGGTCAGAGCTGAAAGAGGCACAGCTAGATGACATATTTACATATCATCACAAATCAAGTGGTGCTGCAGGCTTTGTCACTACTTCCACTCTCGTTCACTAGTAAATCCTGTCCCACGACTGACTGAAAACTATGTCACATTTTTTTATGAGGCAATTTATACGCAGAGCAGAGTAATATCACTGACAGCTTTAATGGGCTCACAAATTAATATAAAGGGAGGGATATAAATATATTCCTGTCATAGTGTGCACCTTGCATCATTTTCTCTCAGTGAAAATGTAGGACTTAATTCTAAGTTAAGAAGTGCAATCGGCTATTTTCAGTCATTAAATGCCCGAAGAGCTGTCGACCTCCATCCATCATAAACAAGTTACACACAAACCAAACAAACAGGGAAATAAAGGACACTGCTCCTTAAGCTGACGTTGAGGGTCTTCTGACAAAAATCAACATAATCAAAGTTTCTTCTTTTTTTTGTGTCTCCTGAATGCACATACCGAGCTTTAGGAGCCAGCCTTCTCTGTCAGGGTTGAAGAACGTGTGCGTCAGATCATTGCCATCGTCCTCTGGGATTTTGAAAGGCTCGTTTTTGATGCTGTCGTAGAGGTTCTGCGGGGGGGACAATTAATCAAAAAGGTAAACAGTGGAGGAAATGCCTCTTTCGTATGGAGTAGGTGTGACAGAACGTCCCAGAGGTCATTCATCACACATACACACACACACACACTCATTACAGAGAAATACTCTACCCTGAGCAGTTCCTCTGGCAGATCTCCTCCTTCGTTGATGCCTCTGTTCATGGAGATAAAGCGCTCCACGGGGGGCTTGTCTCTGACGTTGGGGTTGTGTAGGCTGGTGTTCAGCATGATGATGGCAAATGACAGCACGTAGCAGGTATCTGAGAGAACAGTGGGAGGATCCAATGGGTTACACAAGTTTATGTCACAGTGACAATATCTTTGTGTACACAAATCATTTAACAACAATAATGCATTTACAAAGTGTGTAGAAAGGCGCAGAATAAAAGTCTCTTTTCCTCAAAAACATTATTATGATTGTGTTTAACTATTTAAGCCATTAGCCAATTGTGAGCCAACAGTATAACAAGTAAAGCATCACGCAGTATCTTTGTTTTGTCAGCATCAAGAGTCTTAGTAGTTGCTGCTTGGTGGGGACAAAACATAGAAAAGGCTGATTTCTACTTACTACTGTGCTTAGCTGGCTTGTTTTTATTGACTAGCTGATTGACAGACTGATTATATAGATGAAACATCTATAATAATATAATAACAATAACATAAGCTGCCAACCTCGACCAAAAATATGACACTAGATTTATACATATCTCAGACATGTTTTTAATTAACTTTGTATCGTTCGTTTCCTGAGGTAGGCATTAACTTTGTACATTTGACAGGGAAGGCAAATTTTTGACACATATGCTGTACTATTTTTTGTTTTTCAGTAACTGGGTTTCATCAGCATATGTTGAACATTTGTGTTCATTATGACCTTTTGGGTTATCATTTCTTCTTACAAATCTTGCCATTTTTCTAAATGTATTTTTTTTTTTAAGTGATATTAAGGCATTTTCTCAATAGATGATAAATACAGACTGCGGTTCATCTGTCTCTCTCTTAGCAGTGCATCACTTTTAGACTCAGCAAGACAAGTTTTTCAATAATAATTTGGATTTTGTGCTGCATTTGATAGATGTGTGTGGTGTGAGTGAGAGAAAAAGTGGTGGGAGGCAGGGCTTTAGTCTCTCTACTGTGTGTTAATGCTCAGACGCACACGGGCCACTGGCTGCCTGTAAATGAATCATTCATTCCCCTCTGTCTGATCCTCTCACTGACACACTTTGGTCCTGGTTGTCCTACGCTGCCTATTGTCCGCCTGCTAACACACATTCTCTGTAAAAAATAGAGGAGCTTTACTCGCAGTGAGTACGATGGGGCAAGAGGAATGTCAGCGCAACCAAAAGGACGATGAGTGTGATGAGGCAGCGAAACAAACGGCTTGCTCATTCCCCTGGTGATTAAAGATGCCTGATCGTTTTATATTTTTATGGGCTCAGTGTGTACTGACTGCTACACACATGGTTCTGAGCGGCTCTTCTGTCATCTACACACAATCATGCCTGACTATGCACAGATTGTGTATGAGACTTTATGGGGCCACTAAAAACCTGTTTCATCTAAATGCCTGACAGTGTTACAGACCTGAGAAACGTCACAAGGTCAGATTCACAAATCATGTCAATCACCGCCTGTGGAACACACATCACTAAAAAGTCCGAAAAAGCCTTGTGATCTGAGTTTGAATTTGAATCTGAGCAGGAAGTCCGTCAACTGAATTGACAGAAACTGTAGTATGCCCTTAACGGGACTGATTGTATCCTCAACAATCTTGTAAACAATAGATTGCTCTGTAAAAACTTTAATTATTTACAGACTGTTGTAGTCATAGGCTTTGTTTATAACAAGGCCGTGTATCACTCAGCCGGGTTGACTCTTCCTGAATAATGGATGTCTCTTGTTTGTTGCTGGTTGTTTACTCTGAACTCATCTCCTGCAGGGGACTGTGATCTGTAGTTACTGTAATCTGGTTAATCCTCATTGAGCTGTAGTTACAGTAACTCTTTTGGCTTAATGATTAAAATGCATTAAAAAGCAGGCCATCAGTCGATGCTTTTTGGAACCTCAGGCAGTAATTGTGTTGGACTGCTTGTCAGTGCATTGATTTTGTCCAACATATTGGATTTCACACTCATATGCATATAGACAATCTGACTATTGTTCATCATTGATCAACGTCCGACCAGAGTGACTTATCCCAAGGGGTACTTTTACAGTTACAGGATACATGGAAATACTAGCTCAATTAAAAAAAAAATGTAAGTTATTATTTTTTTTTTTTTTTAAAAAAAGGAAAAAGAAAGAGGAATCTGCAATGAGTCAGCTGTAACATCAACGCTGTGACAAGTGAGAGTAGCCTGTAGGTCTAAAGCGTTGGCAGCTAACAGTAGAACATAAATGGTTGAAACAGAAAGCTAAGATAAGAAAACATAAGATGAGGTGAGACTGTCTTTTATTGATCCCCTGCAGGAGAAATTCATTTTTTAAATTGAATTATAATTAATAAATAGTGAGATTACTTAAGAATTCACTAGATGGTTAAATGGTTAAAACTAATAAAAACTTAGATAAAAGTAGGCTAATGGATTAAGTGGTTAGCTAACCATGATAAACAGTTAGCGGTAGGTAGGCTACTTGATAAATGGTGAGCTTACAGTAATACATGTTTAGCTAAAAGTAATACATTAAATGGTTAGTTAAATACAATAAATACTTGTATTATATAAATGACTACAGTGGTTGGCTATAAGGATTTAATGGTATGCTAACTGCACTAATCAGTTAGCTCAAAGGAGAATACTGAATAATTAGCTAGCTAAAAAAAGAGAAATGAATGCTTTGCTAAAAGTTAATGGACCTTTTTGGACAGATTCATGGTAGGCTGAAGAAATGTAATCATCTGTAGGTAATGATAATAACTAGTCAAAAGTGGGCTAATGGATTAATGGCCACGTTCTGCCTTACAATTATAGTAGGGTTAGGGTTAGGGTTAGTAGTACAAATGCAAGCTAGACCAAATTGATCTAAACATTGGCCATTCCATTGTATGAGAAAAATATTGTAATAATCTCTTCTTTTACATGATTAATAGTGAACATTAACGTCCAGTTTAAAATCGATTTAATTGAACACATTTGGAAAATGACAGATGGTGCCAATGAGGGGTTGGAGGAGCACATCTGAAAGGCCGGTCGGTACATGAAGCTGGGAATGACTGGTTGACAGAACAGCAGTCTGCTTTGTGTCTGACCTGTCGACTGGAAGACTCCGGGGTTGCACTGGCAGTACCGCGAGGCAAACGCCTCCATCATACGGTCAATCTTCTGAGCTTCCCCTGGCAAACGGAAACTCCACAGGAATTGCCTATGACAGGAGGAGAGGAGGAGTATATTATTTGTGGCACCACACAGAGTCCTGGTCCAAGGGACATTGCTTTTGTCTTCTCTCTGCTCAGTTATTTGGGTTAATCATTCTGCTGACCGTAGAGCTTGGACGAGGTTGAGGTCTGCAAACTCATGCAGCTCCACAAAAGCCTGCAGCACCTTGATGTTGAAGTCATCCCTGGTGGAAAGAAAGAAAGATGAGTAAAATCAGATTTTCAATGCTATCTCCAAGTCATTCCTTTTTTTTTTCAAAGGACAAGATTGTCCAGGAGATACCAAAACACCTCAGAGAAGATTCAAGATAACTGAGCACAATGTGAACCCAGAAGACAGGGTGGGGAGACCGTATTTCCTCCACGAAAGCATTTCTCAACCTGAATTCCTGTTTTCTCAGCATTCCTGTCATGTTTGTTCCCTTATTCATACTGGCCGCCGAGTGTGAAGTCTGGAAGCAATTTAAACAGCTGGCCGATGCGGAGTGTTTCTCCGCCCTGAGGGGGGGAAACGGTGCGTTCGAATGACGGAAAAACAGCTCAGACTGAACCCACACAGGCTCCTTTTTGTCAGAGGTTTGTTTGGCTGTCGGAGGAAAAGTCAACAGCTGCTTTCAGGCTGCGGTCACGGCGTCTCTGATCCTGTTTGTTGTACATCCATGATCCCCATCCTGTATCATCTTTGTGTTTTGTATTGTTCCAATGAAACCAGGAATTTTTCTGACTTTTGTGTTGTTTTTTTTGGTCTTTTTTTTGTGGAAAGACGCAGTGGAAATGTTGAGAGGGAGTACAAGGGAGTGCTGGCTAACATGAGCCAAACAAACTTGTATTGCAATAACATTCTTTGATTATTTGGACGACGACTTCGGGGCTTTTCTTCTCCACTGAGGGATTCTGATTGTATCCTGCCCTATATAGGCCTCTGCAGCCAAATAAAATGAATCCTCTGAGGCTTTCATATATACGGTTATTGCATTTATTAAACCCGAATGTTGCTTAAAAATGAAATAAAAACCGCATATATACCTCTCAGTGACAAACAAGGCTGACTTACACAGAGACAATATAAAAGTCTAGTTGTGTAAATTAAGAATCAATCATGTGCTCAGCCTGCGTCAGTCTCCCACTATCTTCCTCTCCCTCTCCGCTCAGCATGTAATGATAGGTTCCTGCTCCTTGCATAAGCTCAATTAGTGATAATTACCGAGTGTAAAGTCTCAGCCTGTGCTTAGTGTGATTTTCACCGGGTAGGTGGCCTCTTTGAAGATCCACCGTGAATAAAGCCTCAGTCCCCAGAGCCCCCGCCCCAAACTGACAGCCTCATTCTCCTCAGAGAGTGTGTGTGTCATTGTTTCTGCCACTTTGCATTGGTACACTGATGCTCAGTCAGCACCTGGCCTCAGATAAAATAATAGACAGCGGTTGAAGAGTTAAGACAGTAAATGAAGGTCCTACATTTTTCCCAAACAAGGGCGTATTTTCAAGTTCTGTATGCCAGGAAAGAAAGTGACGTTTTAACTTGGCCCGTGTGGGTCTGTGACCAACACAAAGCACAAAGAAATTTGGCTGCAATCGTGTCTTTTTCTCTCACCACCCTCTTTTACTTTCTTCACGCGCTGCTGATCACTCTTTGGTGTTGCTGTTTCTATTCCGCCCTCCCAAAGACCACCTGCCAGTCACAGAGCCACAGCTTGACTGCAATCAGATTTGTTCTGTTGATAACGTTTATGTTTTCTTCAGATACAGCAGGTATCAATAGTCATGCTTACCACCCGGTGTTCATTCCACATTAGAGGCAGAGGTAGATCGATGCGTAGTCTGATATATACCGTTTGCTATTGGCTTATTACAAGTATACTGGCAATGGTTTTAGCTGAGTATAATTTCAGCATATAGTATCGTAGAGATTCCTGCAAGACAAAACTCTGCTACATCCAATGTAAAATATTTTATAAATCAAATATCGATATTGGTATTAGCCTCAAAACTTCACTCTCGATTGTGCTATAAAGTCTGGCCAGATCGAGTGTCGTCCTGGGAAAATATCACGACCAATCGTCAGCAGCTTTGTTGTGTCAGATTGTTAATTAAATGCATTCATTTTAAAATGTGCTACTTTGGCACCTGATGCAGCATCCTTTGCTTCGGTAATGGAGTTTACGGTGTCAAAAAGCTAATAATAGTAATAATAAAGAGGAAAATTGATGTACAATTCAAGATTTTTTCCCCCAAATGAGAAATATCAAATGGAAGTGTATGTCACAAAGCTGCGGTTTTGTGTCAAATATATTCAAGATACCAAAACTCTGATGTGCACTCCTTCGCAGCCTGGTTTTGATTCAGCATAGATCTTCCCTGTTCGCCTCACACAGTTTGTTCAGCTATCTAATATCACCATCAGAACCCACCATCATCCATCTCACTAGTTGCAGGACTCCCCTTCTTCTTCATTATCCATCAGTCTGGCCTGAAACGTGAGCAGCTGGATGCCCCTTTTACTACCACTCAAGCACATCAGTGGACTATGACAACACACCCACACCGACTCTAAGATTCATGGGGGGGTCAATCATGATCTCCCTCTTTAATCAATAAATCCAGCCCTTAATTCCCTTCTCTAATCACAGAGGGAGCATGAATCTCATGTAAGGTGGACTTGATAGATGCTCTGTCTCACCGCTCGCCTAAGTAGTCTCCGATGACGGTCTTGTTGAGGCCCTCGCCTTTGTAGAGGAACTGGGCGATGTCTTCGGGGGTGTGTTGGAGGAGGTCGTTCTCCAGCAGGAACTGGATCCCCTGGGGAGGAAAAGAAGAGAAAACAGGATGGCTGTTCGTCTCAATCGAGGAGGGGATGTTGGAAAATGACAGCAGGGTTTCGTGGTGGAGCATGGATGGCTCTTCACACCAGACATTGGAGACTGCGGCGGTTTGTGTGGCGGTTACCTTCTTTGGGTCCATGTTGAATTTCTTCCTGCCCATGGCGATCTGCTTGTTTCTCTGGGATGTTTTACTGCCACACAGAAACGGAAATGTAGAGATTCAGTCATTCAGTTTTCTCCATTTCTTTTTACCCTCAACAGCCTGTTAGGTACCAGAACGTCAAACACAACAATATACTTTATTTATAGTCGCAGCTGCGATATAATTTCCTGCCACATCTGGTCTATCAATTATATGTGGACATGCTTGAGTAATCTAACTAATCTAAAAAACATGCGCGCACACGTCTCCAGACTTCAAAATGTGTGTGTGATTCAGGTGACAGTAATAGATGAGAGGACAAAGCAGACAAAAACCATAGACAGACTGCACACTCTGTTTACGTATGGAGAACATGCCTGTTGATTTATACCGGGCACATATGCCACGCGTCGGCTGCCACTGTTTGTATAACGCAGCTGTTGGATGGAGATCATACACCGTCTATCCAGAGTGTAGCATTAAGTACATTGTATAGAACGTGCAGGTGTAATAAGTCAATATTTTATCGATGCAAACAACCAGGTAGATACGGCTGTGCTGAGGTCACATCCTCGTCAGCTATGTCCGTGTCATTCAAAACGCGACACGTCCTTCTAATCTAACTGCGTCTGATGTCTCTGAACATGCAAATCCCCAAACCTAACAAAGATAGAGGCGCGACTAAGAGCCGCAGTTCTGGTTCTGGCTATTTATAAAACTTGGATGAAGGATGGGTCTCGGCCAAGAACAGACCCCATTGACTTTCGTTGTGGATTATGATAAACGGATGGATGGATGGATAATTTCTCAGGTGATAATGCATGGATCAGACATATAAAGGTGGCTGGTAGCTATGAGTGAGGGGACCGTTGGGCCCTGGTGGTATATTATATCTAAGTCTGCTTTTGATTATTTATATGTTATTGCAGAGCTCCAAAAGTTCATGTGAAACAACATTTATACCTCGCCCACCACATTTCTCACTTTACTTACATCCACATTCTGAATAAACTTTATAAAAAAAGCCCCCAAATATTTTCAAAGAGTGATTGTTTGTCTTCAGTAATGTGAATAATCTTAGAATCTTATCCGGGAGTGATCACATGCATGATGTTTATCAGGGTGTGAAACCAAAATGATTCAGTATCTTTGATGTTGTTATGAGGGTTCTGTATTTCCCATGAATACATTTTATTCTTTTTTTTTTTTTTTTACATTTGCCATTACTGACACTGTGAAGTATCACGCAGAAACTATGGTCTTTTAATGATTACTTACAATATCACTGAGCTTCTGTATGAAAACATAAAATTAACCTGAATATACCGACACACAGCCTGTTACTGCTCTGGCCCTGGCGTCATAATGTCATTCATTAAATGAATCATGATATACGCTCAGTTGCCTCTTCATAAGCTACACCTGTACTCTCTAACCCAGTACAACACAACAGGTCTGCCTGAATTTGAGCATAATGTTCACAAATCTCTAATAAAAATCTGTGATAATTGCAACAGATTGCTCAGGTGGTACAATGTATGTAGTTTTTTCAAGCCGCAAGTGGCTTGAACGCGCTGCATTAGACACATCATATGCACCAACAACATCTGCATCTTGGCTTCTGAGACTCACCTTTCTCCAACACACGTCAGCTGCTCGATCTCCGTCATGACTTCGGCTATCTCAAACTTCAACCTCTGAGAAGAAAGTGCGAGACACGTCACAGTCGGTTAAAACAGGAAAGAATGATGTACGGCATGAAAAGGACAGCAAACGCATCGCACCAAATGGAAACTTCATCCCTTTTTTTTTGGGAACAAATTGGGTGTGCAAAGATGTTCTTCAGTTCAATTTGCATTGATGACAGCATGCAAATGGCACTTCAGTGCACATAGATAGGCAAAGAGAAAATGATGGCCAAACTTCAGACATTATGAAAAGAATACACTGTATTCAGAAATATTTTTTAAACCTTTTTTAAATGATCTTTTCTGCTATCAATGCGGTGCATGATATTTATCAGAAAAAGCAGGACTACCATCCGATGCTCATTTGGTCGAACACACACCTCAATATCATCGAGCAGCTCTCTCTTCCTGCGTCGGATGTTTGACAGCTCATCCCTCTCCTCCAGGGACAGATCCTCAGGAACTGAAACACGTGATGGAGGAAACACAGCGCACATTAACTCCTGTTTGTACACAGATCACATCAACATACCCTCTCAGCTGGCTGCAGATGAGAGAAAAACAAAGGGAGCCCTCAATCCAAAGTTGTCCAATCTTGTGGAGTTCACAACCAGAGATGTAAAATGGAAAACGAGTCATCCTCCCCCTTGTAAAGTCGAGTGAAAGCACTGCTGCTTCTGGGTTTGACTGTTTCACCCTGTTCTGCTGGAGCAACACATATCAAGAGCCTGCTTGTTCGTCTTAATTAACTAAAGAAAGAGCGAGGGCGGAGGGTTTTAATTATTCCACTTGAAAGTGCTTTGCCCCCTCCTTCCCTCATACTCCACTTGGCTCGGGGGAAAAATTCTATTAATAAAACCAATCCAGATTACGTTTTCTTTCATTAAAAGTGAATTTGGTAATTTAACACGGCCTATGACCCTGATCCACAGGCCGAGAAGGTTTCAGAGCTCCGGGCTAAAATGAGCGTGGGGAGGGGGACTTCAGTTCTTTGCTCTTGTCTTTCTGGAGCAATCTTGTTTTTCAATCTTTTATCCCACTCCCCTCGCTCTCTCTGCTCCATTCTCTCCCACGCACCCTTCGTTTCTCAATTTTCCTCATCCCTCTGCAGTGCAGAGAGCCTGCGCAATCCTGCTTCATTAAGCCAGTTTAATAGCCAGAAAACGCAAATCTCTCAACAGGAAAATGGCACATCTAATATCACAGCCGCTTTGTGCCTACATGTTGCTAAAGGAGACACACACACACACACACACACACACACATATATACACATATATATGTATATATGTATATATATATATATATATATATATATATATATATATATATATATATATATATATATGTATATATATATATATATATATATATATATATATATATATATATATATATATATATATATATATATATATATATATATATCACTTGTTATTTTCCCTTGCAGGTGGGAAGCAGTGCCAATTACAGTAAAACAAGGTCACTGGGCTCCAAAGGAAGCCTGCTTCAGCCCGCTTTTAATTTAATAAACAGCTGTAGAAGAGTTGTGTTCAGGGGAGCCAAGTATTGTTATAGATGGTGTTCACATTAACAAAAGCGCTTCCTAACCTAGTTGTTTGATCCTGAAGCGCCTAGATGAATGTCAGGTAAACAGCGGCAGCAACAGCTGAGGGATTTCCTTCGTGGGCCATGTAAGAGCACAATGTAAGAAAGTATGAAAATAAAGATCTTAATTAGCGTTTCTTACTTCGGGGAACCTCACAGCATTTATGCAACACAACTGTGAATGTAGCTCCAGAGCCAGCTAGTGCTCATAATAAAAAAAGTTTCAAGGCTGTTCTTTAATGTTTTCTAGACTATTTTTTCTTGCCTACAGGACCAAAAATGCTTACATCTGTCCATCTGTCATACAGGATGTCAAACACAGCTAAAGCTAGACTGTTGAGATGGGTTTTAAGGGTATAAACTTAACAACAGTTCCAAACATAGGGAAATACTCTAATTTAGTTCCTTGCTGAGAGTTATGTGAGAAGATTGACACCACTCATGTATATATCCGGTAAATATCAGGCTACAGCCAGTTGGCTTCGCTTAGCATAAAGACTGGACATGGGAAAACAGCTGTGTTTGAAGAAAATCCTACAAGATCTTCTACAGCTTCGACAACATGTTTTTTTTAAAATCCTATTTTGTTACTTTCACACAGCCAGGCTTGATGTTTGTCCTTGCTTCCTTTGTATCTTCATATTTAACAGATATGAGAGTCAATCTCTGCGCTAACTCTTGGCAAGAAAGAAACGTGGAACAGTTTCTTTAAACTCACTGGGCTAATGAGGGCATTCTAATGAAATGTCAAAAATGTTTAACTCATATACAACCAGTCACGTTTTGACAAAGCCTGGGGGGCTAAAGCAATGTATTTCTGTGTTTTTTGCTGGTTCAAAAGAGACAAAAAGTGATAGGCCTGAGGAGACACTGTAATTAAAGGTCAATCTATCTAACTTCAAAAGGTTGTTACAACCACTATACTGATCCAATTTTGATAAAACTGATTTGACAGAGCTCAAACACAAACCTGATTCTATTTTGTGGAGCTGAAACATCATGTAGCGCCATCATCAGGTGAAGACGTTCTTTTTTGTTAAATTTATGGACAATACCTTCATAACAAATGACATTCCCCATTAGCTGCAGTTGTAGCCTATTTTATGTAACTGCTAGTTAGCACTCACCTAAACTAAGTATCTTGTGTTTAGTCATAATTAGCCCACGTTAGAATGCTAATACAATAAACTAAGATGGTAAATTCCTTCTAAACATCAGCATGTTTGCATTGCCATGATGAGCCTGCTAGCCTATGAACATTAGCATTAATCTTGAAGCTGTAGTACAGCCTCACATGCTGCTAGCATGGCTGTATACTCAAACAAAAAATACATCTTCTTAAATGTGATTTTCCCATTATTTGTTGATATTAGTTATTTCTGTCTTCGAAGGTGGTTAAATTACTACTAATTAAAACTACAAGTTTTCGGTTTTTGCTTAGACATATTTTGATGTGACACAGACCAAAATGATAGTCAAGAAAATTATCGTTCCACAATTCAATAAGACTAAAACTTGAAATATAATTACCAGCTCTAATATAATGATTATTCTTTGCAATTGCTGAGAGGAAGATGATGTTCCAGCAGGAGGCAGCTCCATGTTTTCTATTGGCCTGAGGCTGTGCATTAGCTAATGGAGAGATCCGATGGCTCCAACAACATGCATGATTACAATCTTGATTCATTACAAATCGAATGCAAAGCAGAGGATGCTCTCTTTAACAGAAGCCTACCACTTTTAATGGCACAGCATTTCCATTATCCTCCGATCCAAGTCTCTCTTACTGAGTATTCTGTAATGCATCTCTTTCAAACCATACATTTGATAACAGAGAGGACTATAAAACCAGTGCAAATGTCCCTGTTCCAGTGGATAATCTTGTTTAGAGGTGGTGGTGGTGGTGGTGGGGGGGGGGGGGGCTCCTCTACTCCTCTACAGAGGTGGTCCACCAATTACATTATTAACAAACATCCCCCTGTGACCTTCTATGAGTCACTCAGGAAATTAATTTAGCGTCTTCAGCAGGCACGGGGCGAGTCGCAGGGCTGATGCTGGTTGTTGCCTCCATGTTGGCTCAAACCAAACACAGCCACGCTTGAATGATAATCTACTAAAATCAATGATGTTGTGAGTCATTGCCTCATGGCAAAGGATAGACACTGAGAGGGTCATACCGTCTAAAGCCGAGGCACTGATGGCAATTTGTATGAGCTTAGCAAGCAGGAAACAGTACACGTTAACCTCTTTGACTTCTGAAAACCTATCTGCTGTATGAAAGCTCCAAAATCCACTGTATCTTGCGATGGGGTTGAGTGGGTCCAAAAGGGTTTAAACTCCAACATGTGAGCCGCAGGACATGAGGCTCCAGTAATTTCCCCCCCTAAAAACAAAAAATCCCTCATAATCTACTTTTAGGAGTAAATCCCCTGCTGCTCTTCACACCCAAAACTAACAACTGTCCCCGGCCACCCACTGAAACCAGAGGCTTTGATGGCATTTAAACTAATGCCGGGATGCTTTAGCACCCACAAACTCAACACCACCTACATCAACTTTCAGTTTCATAACTTGTGCGTTTAAGCCAATTGTTAGAGTGGAGACACACCGAGAGAGAGAGATAAAAAAAATCGTATTTACAGGCCTTGAGAACTTATTCAAGGACTTCCCTAAACCAGTATCTATACCAGCTGCACAGGAAAGGCGGCAATGTACTCAAAGCACGTGGAGCTCAGAGAGAAAATCCCACGCTCACTTAACACTGGCTGCGGTCCCAGTTTTCACTCACTCGTGTCAGTGAGAGAGGATTTGTCCAGATCTACTGGCTATAAACTGGCGACTTTACTCTCTGTAATGTCTTTCAGTGTGGGTGAGCTTAGAAAAAAAAAATAACCCTGTTACCCCGGTTAGCCCTGCAGCACAGTGGGGCACAAGCATAGAGGCGAGACAGGCAACATAAACTTCCTTTGGACCTCGACTCTAATCTGAAACCCGTCGCTAACTGTAGACGATGACATTCTCTCCATTAAAGCCCGGGTCATACATTAAGACAGACGGACGGACGTGTGGATAGAATTTCTCATGGACACCAATGCCAGCTGGCAGTAATCCCACTCAGCCCGCCACTCTGTAAGTCTGTCAGAACGGAAGTGTGATGTATGACAGCGTATGCACAGATGTTACCGCCGACCGGCCGCTGCGCGCCTTTAACCTACTTTGCATCAACGATGCCGGACCAAATAACGTGACAGGGTGGCAGGAGAGTCTGGTGTAGCTGTCTGCAGAGGCACTTTGGCTCTGAGCCACAGAGCAGGAATGCCAGGACCTCCGCACGGCACAAAGGTCGACATGTGGAGACGGAGGTTATGATACAGAGGGTGAAAGGTCGGGCACACAGGCGTCACCATGCATGTGCAACAAGCACGCTGCCATGTAGCAATAGAGATAATAGAATAGAAGAATAGAGGGAATAGTGAAACTGTTTTTTGTTTTGTTTTTTAATTAAAGCTGCTATACATTTCCAAAAATTGCTGTTGCATTTTGTAAGTGCTGTAGTAGATTGAAAAAAGTTTACTCCAGCAATACGGTTGATTTTTACTGAAAGACCTCTGACAAACATGCAAAATGAAAGATTGCTTTGAAGGTAATGGAGTGGCTCAGTGTCTCTACATGGAGCACTCAATATTAAATTAGGAATACTTCAAAGTCCATTCATGTTATGTTGGTCTTGTTTAAAATGTAATCTCAGTTGTTCATCTGAAAGTCTTGGAGTGCCTTATGAAAAAAATCTACCATAATTGTTATCGTCTTTTTTCTTTTTTCTTCAGAGCCATGAGTCATGATTACTTTCATTACTTTCATTACTTTCAGTCGTAGGAGATTATTTTGTTGATTAAGCAATGCACTGTTTGGTCCATTAAATGCCAGAAAACAGTGAAAACACACATTTTTTCATGGTCACGATCTCCTAAAGATGAATGTGACATCTTCAAAGTGACCGTTTTGTCCAAAAAACAATCTAAAACCTTGAGATACTGAAATTACTCACAGAAATGATACAGAAATATGCAAATCCAGCTGTTTAAAGTTGCGAAGCAGGAACTAGAGAATGTCGTGTTTGGCATCTTTGCTTGAAAAATCGCATAAATGATTAATATTGATGCGCAACGCATTGTTTTCCTTTGATCAAACAATCGCAAACAAATCGGTGAACTGACCAATCATCCTAGCACTACATTAAATTCATCACTTATTGCGCGACAAGCACAGAGAAACAACAAAATGCTGAAGAAGAAGAAGAAACATGAGTCCTACCTCACAGCAATCCGTTGAAACAGAGAACATGTTTGTGAGCGTACTGATTCATTATCATGCTGAATTAATTATGTACTGGGAGACGCTTCAGAGACTAATACTGCACAAGTAGCACAATTTGTCTCAATAAACAGATGACTTCCTTTCAAACGGTATGAATTCCTGATAAACTGATGTGTTGTGCGTGGTATCTGAGAAATCCTGCATTATTACAGCGCGGTGTTTGGTAATAATTCAGTAACGACAGTCCTGCCCTGGCATTTGCGTGAGAGGAGAGATTTTGGGGGAGCTAACATGGCTTTGAGTTTTTTAACTACCGCTGGGGACCCGAGGAGAATCTGGGGCTCGGGGAGCTGAAGAGCCCTCACACTGATTGCTCGGGTTAATCTGCAGTTTTGGGAGGGGACCCCCTGCTGTGAGTGCATTTGTGCGAGAGTGTTGTTGCATGGGAGGTGGTCCGCACACTACGTCCTCCTTATATCACACATCTGCTCAGCATCAGCACTATGTCAACATTTGATTCGATGAACACCACTAGCAGAATCCGAGGGGCTTCCACCGCCATATGCTGGCGGGCCAAAGTAACCATAATCTGATGATTTGATCGGCCTGAGAAGGAATTAGATGGATGCTGTTTCTTCTGGCACTCGGGCAGGACGAGGGGCTTTCACAGACGGAGTGCAGTCCAAGAAGCTCCCTGTCCGGTCACTGCAACAGATCTCAGAAGATCATCCAGGTTTTAGGCAGAAGCTGTAAAAGCATCTTTTATTCTCTCACGGGGCTAGAATATCTAATATTTAACAAAAAGCGGCTGAATACTGGTGTAACATATACCACTTTCACACCAAAATTGGCATGTATATGTACTTTTATATGCCAATGACTCCTCTCCTATAGTCTGTGGATGAGTTTGCCTCTCTATTTTTTTGTTCTGGTCTTTCACGTTCAATGTCAGGAATAATTAACAATAGAAAGCAGCACGGAGGCCGGTGACAATGTTACAATGGTTACTTCTTATTATCTTTCACTGCAGTCTTTTTTTCAAACTCAAGAGACAGAAAGATGCACTTCGATGGAGGTTTATGCGCCAACATTCTGGACTTCAATGCACTTAAAGGCATTGTGCCAGAAAAGCAGCTCCGCGTAGCGTATCCATCTTGGTGTCATGTTCCGTCACTGCCAGTCAGAGCTGGGTAAATACCTGTGCTGAGGCATTTGACCCAGCAATGAATGTTGTTTGTACCCTGTGGCTTTGTATTGTGAAAGGGGTTATAGACTTCCAGTCACTCTGGAATCTAGATAACAAAGGAGAAAAGGAAAAGCCTCCTGATATATTGAGTACAGTATCCTACAGAGTGCTACAGATTGGGAATATTAAAGTTATTCCAAGATGGTTGCTTATTCTGCTGTCTTATAATATGTTTTTTTTGCAGTGTTCAAATAACTGGTGAAACAAGACACAAACAAACTGTGTACAGCTCCGTTAATTCACCCAATTGATTAATAAGTGCCTGTATTAGATCTCATTTAGATGTAGACTAACTGCTCGCTGTTTTGCTAAAAGTTAGGTTATACTTCTGTGTTTACAAAGAGGGAGATGTCATCCGTGTTTAAAATAACCAATATCAAGGTAAATGTTATACTGGCTGAACATCAGGCCCCGAGCACAAACTCACATGGCTGCTAGCATGGCTGTAGACTCTCAGTGTGTTCTACCCTTTCCTGGCCTAAAATCGAAGCTCCACCGTGTCAAACCTGCCTCTGAATCTCGGTCCCAACAAACAACGATTGAAGACTTGGATGTGACACTAGATTTTGAAAGGCGACATATATTTGAGGGATTATTTCCTGACAGGCAAGGCGGCTGCTTCCTGCAGGTGTCAGGTGATTGACAGGGAGCAGAATGAATGTAACGCTCTATCTGATACAGACACTCACCTCCATTATTGTGATAGATATCAAGCTCAGGAGCAATTTTGAAATCTGTACTGGCCGCTTTTCCTTCCCCACACAACAGTGAATGAGTGGAAATACGTTTTTGCATCACCGATGACGCTGACTAGAAGAGAAGACGCTGGCAGGGAGAGCGTCAACCTGGACGAATGGCATTCGTTTCAGCCTTTCAGTGTGCTGCTCTGCGTCGGCCTCCAGGCTTCTCGGAGGTACAGGACGTCCCTCTGATGGTTGTTAGCCTGCCTGCAAAAACACCCAACTTTGGCGGACCACCCTGATCCAACTCACAACGAGACCACAGCTAACTTTGATCACAACAACAGAAAACCACCCACTAAGTTTAGATAATAGGTTCACTCATGGTACTATGTGCTCTACGCTCACTACGGTTCGAGATGGATCTTGCTAAACATCATAATGTCCCATGGCTGCCTGCTGGATCAAAGACTCGCCATTCAAAGCAGCCTTGTCCTCGACAGAAGACAAAATATTCGCTTGATTGCATAAAAATAAAGGGGCAGGAAATGAAAAGAAAAAGTGCCAGGACGTGTTATTAAGGTGAGTATGAGCTGGGCGTTGGTGTGGTTCTCCATTTCAGTTGAGCCAGAAGCCAAGAAACACACGTCTACCCTCTCTGAATACCCTCCTCCTAGTCCCCCCCCTCCCCCGAATCCTTGTCTGTATGGTCAGCTGGCCCTTGTTTTCTCTTAACCCTCCTTCCACTGAAATTAGGCGAGGATTACTCGAAACACAGTACATCTCTGCCGCCCTTAATGTCAGTCTGTGTTCCTCCCCGACTCCAGCTCATTTAATTTGCCGTTCCCTTTGTCTCCCATCTGCTCTCCGTCTCGCACTTAAAGGGCTTCCCCTCTCGACAGCTCCGAGCAATAATTCCAGGCAAAGAGTACCTCTATTCACAACAGCAGAAACGTTGCCCGACTGAAACTGCTCCGATGTCTTGTCTCCCACACACACACTACCATGGTGATGGGAACATGTCAGGAAGCCTCCCCAGTCTCTCCTCTAATCAGGTCCATATGTAGTCTTCTCTTTCAGCACTTAAATAGTGCAGTTTGTTACAAGCTCCCGCTCAATCCCTGCATATCGCGCGCGCCAGCACTGTCTGTGTTTGTGTATTTGTCTTGCTGCATGCGGTGTAATGCAGTGTATGTTTAATCTTCTAATGTTGCGCCACAAAACCCAAAATCTTGGCAGTCAAAATGAATTTCTGTTCTTTCCAAATCTCCCCTTAAGCCTTTCAACAACATCGCCAGCCTGCCGAGGTCAACCAATGAGATTGTAAAGAGTACATTTTAGCACATTTTTTGGCATCTGTGCAGACACACATAAGAGACACGTTTTGTCTAAACCGTTGCAGACATTATAGTTTCAGGCTACCGGAGTGCTGCAGGAAATTTGGATGTGGTGAATTCAGTCCAGATATATATTTATATCTGATAAATTCTGCCGGCTGCAAAGTTAAAGTAATGTATCGAAAGGTATTCAAGAAGGATTTTATACCATAAATACCTAGTGTTATTGGTAATGGTCTATTATTATGTTAAAACAATATTTTTAGAATTTGAAAAATGCACTTTTTTGCTTTTTAATGGCCAAATGTTGGATGAAAAGGTTGATACCAATCTACACCGTGCTGAAGCTAATGCTAGCTGCTGGCAAACTTAGCTTAGCACAGAGACGGGAAAGAGGGGGAAACGTCTCTCTTCCTAGTCCGACAGTTTGTAACATGATCTACCTTAAAACTCCAAAATGTTGGAATTTTTTTGTATGAATTTAACATGTGACTTAAAAAGTCCTCATCAACAAGCTTTAGCTAGCTTTTTGTTACTTTTGGACAATGCCCGGCTAGCAGTTTTGCCATTTTCCAGTCTATGTGCTTACAGAAACTAACAGGCATCAGCTTGTAGTTTCATTTTTGGTGTATAGACAGACATGAAAATAATCTTCAATTTGGGAAACACACCATTTTTCTTTTTTGCCAAATGTTTGATGAAAATATACTGAAGCTTATGCTAGCTGTTGTAAGGTTAGCTTTGGGCAGAGACTACAAAAGAGGGGAGATGTCAAAAGGAGATAAAATCCACGTTTCGTTACCTTTGGAGAGAGCTAGGCTAGCAGTTTAGCACATAAACATCAATCTTCCTGTTTAAAATTCTCTGTAATAAAATGAATAGCCATATTTCCCAAACTGTCTAACTATTTTATTAACTAGTGATGTCTGGCCAAGTGTGGAGCTGATTTCTGCAAAAAAAATGTACGGTCTGTTTTTTAAACCACATTCTTTCCTTTTCCCCAGCTTTAGGACAAAGTTAATTTTGGAGGGAAAATACTGGAAAATGTTGTAAAAGCAAATATCACCAAAACACAGAACTTCATACCTATTTCATTATACATGGAAAGAAGTTTACTGAAAGTTTCTGTGACACCTCTGCCTTTCATTTTTGAAGGTGACTGATGGGACGCAATTCATTATGGATTTGATTGATCCATAATAAAGCCAGGAAATATTCACACTTGAGAGGATGGGACTATTGATTTCAGCATTTTTTTTGCTTCAATAAAATTACTCAAAATCAAATCAAAATGGTCAAATCCAAACTAATAGAGCAATCGTTTTTGGTTGATTTTGCAGACCTGCAGCGTGTCTACAGATGCAAAAAGAGACCGCTGTCTGAGCTCTGCCGTCTCGCCATTCAGCACCAACCACTTACAATAAGCCCGCCAGCCTCCCAGGACGAAGTATAGCTAGAGAGCAGCCACAGTCGCCTCAAGTGACTGTCTGATGTCCTCCCACACACTCACCCTAGAGCCACAACAAAGAGCGTCCCCTAATCACACCAACTTCTCCGTCTTACCAGCTAATCCCCCTCAGAACTACGGTACTAGACGCCAAGAAATCACACACACACAGTATGTTGGTTCAGGTTTTTCCAAAAGCCACCTTAGCTTAGGTTTCATGCCTGCTGGGGTGAATGTGATATGAAATAACTGCAAACAGTCAGATGTCCATTAAGTTTGAGGAGATGATTGCAAAAAAGGCAGCGGTTTTATTTCTAAGGGAGATATTTGAAAACCAATCAGAGAGCCAAGGTGTGCATTTCTGCTGTGTGTGCGCCATTAATAGGACGCTGAAGACAAAACAGTCGTGCCTCAGTCGGATGCGATTTGTTATTTTAGCACACACTCACACATTCAGTCCAAAGGGAGTAGAAGAATTGAAGGAAAAAGACTTTCCCATTCAACTTTTCCCACACTCAGACAGAAAGAGGAGCGCTGACTGATGCGGTGGGGTTATCACAGACGGCACTTACACAGGAAATATGGACGAGGAAACCTCGCAGGACCCCATAAACAAACATTTTGGCACTTTTTGTGGCGTCAAAAACAAGACATGTTTTGCTTTGGAGCCTGAGTTGTCACAGAGGTTTTTATTCAGGCGGAAGGAATTTTTAAAAGGTGAATTCTATTAATTCCAGCGCTTTAAAAACCCCCACCTCCCAAAACAGCCGTTTACTCAGCCTATATTAATCCCCCGACTGAAGCATCACAAATTTGCTATAAAGAAGAGAAAATACAAGGAAGCCAAGTGTTAAAATTCATGGCCTCCATCCAGCCGGTCAGTGAGCTGCTTCCCAGCCAATTTCTGCTTCTGTGTTCTTTCCACTTCTCCATCCAGCTATACAATGATGCTAAAAACAGACTCATGACTAACGAAAACACTTAAGATTTTTTTGTCAAGCCTGTTGCTCATTTTCATCCATTTTGAGGCCAGGCCCTGTCTGCTCCGTGGAGTGTAAACGGAGCGGAGAAGCGCCAACTCTGTTTAGCGAGCGCAGTAAACATGCACTAATGAATCCCAGGCTATAAATGAGACCCACAAGTAGTTTGATTCAACGTGGAGCTAAGTTTAGCCGAGAAATATGCGCGGGTCCGCCTCCCCTTGTTCCTACACCACCATTATTTCAGGAAATGATATACCCTGCTGAAGTGATCCGACGTGCCTCAAACCTATTCTATATTTACCTGGACAGGACTTTTCTACGTCTGCACAATGAGCATGCTTCTAAAAAGCATCTGGGGTGCTGCTTAGCTCAGTTGGTAGAGCAGGTGTCCCATGTACAGAGGCTTTGTCTTCGCTGCAGTGGCCCCGGGTTCGAGCCCCAGCCTGGGACCTTTTGCTGCATGTCACTCCCCCTCTCTCTCATCCTGTTTCCTGTCATATCTTGACCTGTACTATCAATAAAGGCCAAAAACAATACTTAAAAAAAAACTGAAAGAGTCTGTGTAAACCTGCATTGTTATATTTTTTTGGCCACTAGGTGGCAGCACAACAAGCTGTAAAAACAACACTGACATACTTCCACCTTACAAAGCTGGCAACAATGTTAGCAAATGGTGGCTTATTTACACAGCCAGTAGACACGCAGCCACGTTAGCATCCGTTTGAGAAATTAAGCCCAATATTCAGTCTCCTTTTAGCTCTGTGATACTCTTATTTAGCTGAAATCTTTACTTTAGCTACTTAGCTAAAAGCACCTGAAATGGGTGAACAAGCTCAACCTTGCATATTTTTAAATTCTATTTGGGATCTCACGGCTCCTGGAGACTCAGATTAAGCCAGACAAGATGTATGGAGCCATTTAATGTTTTCTATTGTCATTTTAAAACAAGTCTCCAGCTTCTTCAGTTGTTCAGAGGGAACGCGGCAATGCTATTTGAAGCACGACCACCTCCTGACAGAGAAATGGGGCTCTCTCGCTGCTAAATGCACCATTATGGTCACACGCTAGACATAAGATAAATCATCGTTTTCGGTGCAAAAAGCTGCCTGCTACATCAGGAGACATCTTTCATGAAAGCGGTGAACCAAAACAGTGACAATGTGAACCGTAAAAGCAAAACAATGAGTTTAAAGGTACTAAAATGCTCCTTAAAGCTAGAATAGCCTTTTATCCGACACTAAACACTCTCTCTTTAACATTACAGGTAGTCATTTACTGCATTGTTGATAGAGTTTACAGCAGCTTTATTGCACTGCTCCTTCCTCAGTTTGGGGCCCTGTGTAATCAATAACTCTGATCGCCATAATGCAGCTCCTCTCATACTGTTTCAGCTCAGTGAGAGGTGGCTCGTGGGAGTCTTAACTGGTTATACACCATCTATTAATCCTTAAGTGTATCATGACATCTGTTGGCTCTGTTCTCTGTTGTTCTCAGACTCGTCCGCTGGTGCAGAACAAATTATAGCCCCAACTTTGAACGTATGTTGTACAGTTTGCATGCATGGTGCACATGCAGGCGTGAGAGCGTTGGCCCTAATGTGCTAATGCATGAGGATAATGTGGGTAATGCATTCGTTGGCATGCAAAAGAACATCCCAGAGATATGAAGCGCAGCTTGTCATTGGATGGATTCACGGCCACTGCGATGGAAGGTCCCAAGAAATGGTTGAGTCTATATTCCTGTGATTGTTGATGTCCTAATCAACATTTTTTCTAAGTCCTTTACTATTGGGTGTCTGCATATACCGAGTCAGATCTTGAACGTTCTCACCTTAATTTTGATTATAAATATATCAGACACATAGAAATAACATGTAAACTACCTAATCACCTTATTTGTATTAAGATACATGATCCAAATAATAAAAGTGCTTTATTTAAACCATTATGTGATCAACTTAAATGATGTGAGTGAAAATGTAAGGGGAGAATTTGACTCCTGAAACTGACTTGACACAACCCACTCGAAAGAAGACTTTTGATGAAGGTGTAAGTGTCAAATTAAGCACCAAGTGCCTGTGTGTGACACCAGCGTATCGAGGTGTGCGCGCCAACAATGTTAAGTGTCGTATGCGAGGCGGCAACAGTGTCAGCAAGCGAACGAGTGCTCTTAATTGCTTTATGGTAAGTTATTTTGGGGCACAGTGCTGCACGTATATCTCCGAGCCTGCGTTGTGCATTTCCAGTCTGATCACATCGCAGACAGCATGCCTCTGCTGCTCGCTGACATACTGTCATATGATTCAGAGACCGGTATCTCTTGGACTGGCCTCGCGTATGGTGGAACATGCGATTATCTCATTTTTGAGGTGAGACTTATGGCTGCAGTGAGTCCACATGGTTTGAGTTACAAAGACAGTCAAAAACCAGACCATGGTGACAGACAATAGGGCTGTGGATATATCCAAAGTCTCCCTTCTGGATAACAATATATATCACAATATAGCACAAATTATCTGTGAATTCAATGAATAGTTTATATCATTTATTAAAAAAAAACCAACTTATTTCTTTATAATTTTGAATTTGAATCTGAATGAAGCTCTTTTAGGCACAAGCTCCTTGTTTTCACATGGCTGGTCGGGCAGCAACATTCAAATAATGACAAATTTTGCCATAAAGAGTGTGATTTGCGACCACATCATGAAAATAAAGATGTTTTTCAATCGCCCAATCACACAGACCTAAAAACACGCAACAAAATAAAAGTGAGATATTGTTCACGCAAAGTTGACTTCTGATGAAGTGTCCACAATCAGAGGGGTTCTTCCTCCTGGGATCATGAATATGCTCAGTCAATTTCAAGGCAATCCGTTAACTATTTGACTTGGACATCTCCAGTGAGCAATTTCTGCCCAAGAAGGTAGGAGAGGAAATGTCAGGCTGTCATCAAAAGCCTCAGGGCTCATCCTCTGGGGACCATGAATATGTGTATATCAATGTAAGGGAATGAAGAGTCGAGAGATTTGAGTTTTTTTCAGGACTGATACCGATTTTTAGTGATCAGTAAGACCAAAAATGAATATTTGGAACCAATATACATTTGCAGTAAAAAATAAAATCATTGGTGTTAAAATATAGAATAGCCAGTGATAAAATATAACTAACTACAGTTCACTTGAGCACTGTACTAAAGTACTAAAATATTTTACTTAAGTACTTCCATTTCTTGCTTCTTCATATGTAATTTCCACCACATTTCTTTGATACATATAGTTACGAGTTACTTTGCAGATTCAGATTATGCAGTGTTGATAGGCTGTTACTCATCAGATAGTGTAGAGGAAGAGAAAGAATGCTACATCAGAGCCAAAGTATTGCAATTTTGAATAGTCTTATTCTATAGACAATCAGACACAAAAAACCCCCAGCAATATAGATAATCTGAAAAATGCTGAATACCAGCCAGACAGATAATCGCTCTATGCCTAATGAAGAGTATCATTAGTGAAGGTTGTGCCTACTTAAGGAGCAGGCTCTGCTACTACACCATAGCCTCTGTACACACAAGTGTAAATTAAGATCACTGAAATAGGTCAAACTTGCTCATTCCCACTTCCATTCATATTCAGGGCAAAATGTCCTGGTTCATATTCAGACATGAATATACGTGGAGGGGGGGAAAATGTCCAGATGAGGGTCTCCCTCTCCTGGCTCGGCTAATCACTCACAGTTTAACTGACAAACTCTTATCTGACTATAGCCATTTGTTTACATGACACCGGCTTGAAGGCCTTCAGCCCACAAGGCGGTTTGGATTATCTGCTCAGAAGCGTACTGCGTGTGTGTTTTGGCACTATCATAAAATAACTGATCTGAGACCCGGAGCTGCGACGGCTGCCACCATGAGAGGGAGAGTAATCTGGGCTGGACATGCAGCTGCACGGGTTCACTTCATGCAGCTTTATCAGTAAATCACACAGTCGCGTCTGTGGCATGAAATACTCTCACTTCAGTTTGTTACCTTCTATTTACTAATAAGTAATTATACTCCAATGTGACTCTATTATATACTATAGTTAGTGAGCTTCTATATGCAAGTCAATGATTTACTACTATATTATAATTAAAGGCACTTCCTCCTTCTTTCCTTTCTTAGTTGGTATTTTGCTTCAACTATAATAAAGCATATCATTGCACATTACTATATTTTGCACAATTTGCAGCATTTATAAGAAGCACATGACCTTGTCATAATTTATAGTGGGTTAAAGGAGCACTATGTAGAACTTTAAACTCATACTTTTTTATATTAACAATATTAATGAGGCAATAATACAAACTCACCTTTTTCCATAAGTGAGTAAACAAGCTGTTCTCAGAGGAAAATAAGGTCAACACTGTTTGAAGCTAGAAAGGTGGCAGGGACCGCCACACATAAACAAAGCAAAACAGTGTGGAATTGCGTTGTCCATTCAGGTCGGTTTGTTTTTTCGGTCATGAAAACAAAGAGAGTTTGTTTATTTAGTTTGTCCAGAGCATAACAAGTCCGACACTGGAAACTACATAGTGCGCCTTAAGGGACCTTTTTTTTTCTTTATTCCATATATTTTTGTTGCAGGATGTAGATCCAGCCATAAGTCTGTCCTCCACATGGAAGGCTGCCAGCCAGATACCTTATCAATTTCCACCAGTTTACAGGCTCCCAACAGGCACAGAGATACCCAGAGCAACTTCAAAGACATCAAAGACATCAGACAGACGGACAGAAAGGTGCATGCATGATAAATTTGCAGGCTTGTTTTTTTTTTGTTTTTTTTTACACCGTGACTTCAGCGTCTCAAAACATGTTTCTGTGCAGGAACAGACAGACTCTTTTTCACCGAGTCGCGCTGTGTTTTTTTGTTGTTTTTTTTCTCCTCAGAATGGCTCCTTTAATGTCAGGATTTAAATCATGACAACCCACTCTGGTTGTGTTTTTTTTCTATTTAGGTCTGCAAATAAATAAATAAATGCAAATTTAAAAAAAACTACACACAACATCCTGGTGTTCTGGAATACCTCCGTGTCCCCCTCTGACTCAGACACACACATTCATCCATACATCCCCTGCACACGGACTGAGAGAGGAAACCAATGTGGGGAGAAGGAAAAACAAGCCTTACCGTGATTGTCTTCATCCATATCGACCGAAGCAGTGGCAGGGCAGCCCCGCACAAGACGTGAGCGAATGAAACCTCCCGGAAATATGTATTTTTTTCCTGACTGATTCTCAGCGTGATTGTGTTTGCTTTTCCCCCCCCCCGCTGACAGTCAGCCGGAGCCGGTGTGTGACAGAAAGATGGGTGAAGATGTCAGCGGTGAAATGAATGGAGAAAAAACAAAAGAAAGGAAAAAGACGTCTGGGTGTAGATTAAACAGAGGTCCCTTAAAAAAATGAAGGAGGAGGTATTCAGAGGTGTCTGACCGCGATTTGAGAGACTGACCGCTGCGCTTCTCCCTCCTGCTCCATCCTCAGCTGCTCCGTCTGCATTCACATTAGCTACACTGCAACCGCGGCGACGTCATCAAGCCCCGCCCCTGCAAACCTCCCCCCCCCACACACACACACTAAAAGTAGTTCAACTTGAATGTATTCAATCTAAAAATACTGTAATGAGCCTATATAAAATACCAACGGTGCTTGAGTTGAACTGTATTCTGTGAATTCCAGGCCCCTGACATACCCGCCTGTTTGGAAAAGGACAACTTCTTGTGCTCCTACATCTGATAAGACATGATAAATTACCCTCTAATGGCCCAGTGTGCAAGAGGGTGCCCTTCCATTGAGAGCGAACATAATGAAGTGTCTTCGAGTAGACCCTTTCAGCAGAGAAAGTGCCCTCTACAGTGTCCTCAAGGTGATATCGAGCCCTTGAAGGTGCACATTGAGTGGAGAAAACCCGATGCAGTGCCCTCTAGTGTGTACTTCCAGTAGAGAAAGAGGAGATTGTGTCATATCGTATCGTATCGCAACGCATCGCATCGTATAGAATCGCATCGCATTGTGTCGCATTGCATCGTATCGTATCGCATTGCATCATATCGCATCGCATCGCATCGTGTCGCATTGCATCGTATCGTATCATATTGCATCGCTTCGTACCGTATCATAGTGTATGTATATACTATGTATGTACAAGTCTTTTCTATTTCTTACCTCTTTATTATGTTGTTTATCTTTTACTATCATCATTGTTTATTGTTAAATTGAACTGTTCTTTGACTGCTGTGACACGCAAAGATCCCTGTTTGCGGGACTAATAAAGAAACTCTGATTCTGATGTATCGTATTGTAACATACTGTATCATCTCAAATCACATGAAGTGCCATCTAGCGTGCCCTTCCAGCAGAGAAAATGTTTAGTGTAAAATGACCATAAAGTTGTCTTGTTTCGTATTGTTTTAGCTAATATGGTATTCTATGTATCGCGTTGTATTGTAGCATATTATTGTATTGTATCGTAACATATCTTATCATATTGAAATATTATTATTGTATCATAATACATCTTATTATACCCTTTCTTATCTTATCGTTTCATAGCATAATGCACATTATTGTATCCCTTTAATATATATCGTTTTGTATCGTACCATATAATATGAAGTGCCCTCTAGTGTGTAAAGTGACAATAAAGTTTTATCGTAATGTATCGTATTGTCTGGCTCACTTTAAAGGGTGCCCCTCCAGTGGACAAAGCGCGACTCTGCCCAATATGCTAGAGAAGTGTCAAGAACAATTTGTAAATTCATCATGACTTTCATGACTTTTATCCAGAAGGAACCAACATGAAAGAACTTCGGGGAAATTAAGTTTCCTGAGGGTCATATTCCCTTAGATTTTTATCATTGGTTACTGTGTTCATTTTCACCAGGCTGCAGTAGGGCATGTTGCAAGTAAACATGTAACCATAAAAGACCAGTTTTACCATGATCTAATTGACTTATTTGGAAATTGGACACTAAGAGGAATGAGCAGTTTTATTACCCTGTCCATTTTCAATTTGATTCAGCAAACTGGGTTAAACCGGGGATTGATTTACGGCTTGACTGACCATTCATGTGGCTTTTGTGGCATTGTTGCCTTCAATAGGCTGAACTTCTGACCTTCCATGGTGCAGTGAGCTGTAGCCACCAGTCTGTGAAGTCTCCATTTCAGCATTCATGCAGATAAGACATCAATGAATGTAAAAACACCTTTTGCATGTCAATTTTAATCACAAGTAGTAAAAGATTAACCCCTTGACTGTAAGGACTCCTAACATTACATTTAAGTAGCCTTCCTTATGTTCAGTTAGGGGTTAAACCACTTAATCAATAATGTGACAGTAAAGTGATAAGCAGGAAACATCCCTTGTTTTTATTGCACTTCTGAATGAGCTGTTTCACCTCGTAAGGCTACTCAATCCACGCATGCACATTCAAATCATAATATATTATTAAGAATGATCTCTTTACAATGTGTCAGTTTAACATTATCAGTTTATATAAAATGATTTATTTCATTTATGGTCCACACATTTAATCAGCTGATTTTAGGAAGAGCCTTATTTAAATTAACAAAAGAAAAAAAAAACAATTAGTTCAATACTGAAAATCTAAAGGATCTTCTCTGAATCTGACCTCATACATCCGCTCTACTTTCCTTAGTACTGACGTAGGCTTGACGCCACCTTTAAAAGCTCGTGGCCAAACGGAATCTGGCTCGGGAACTTCCTGTCTGTCTCTGCCTGTGTGAGCTCAGCACTGACTGAGGCTTTTCCAGGGAAGATCCCAACCACACCAGCAGTGATGTACTACAGGGAGGAATATGAAGGCAGGACTCAGCATGTGGTCCCGTGTTCAGGAAGGGAGTTGGTGCTGTGGACTCATTGTGCAGCACTACAGAGGGACAATGAGAGAAAGTCACAGAAAGGGAAGTGATGTGATTAGCCTGCCCTCCTTCACCCTTACTATGTTATGAAACCTGATCCGACTTGTGTCATTTCACTGCCAGAGATGAAATGTTACTAATTATATTTTCTCAAGTACAATTTTGAGGTACCTTTACTTTACTTGTGTATTTCCACGTACATACACATGAATCTGTTAGACCAGAAGCATGAATACCCAGTCCGATTTTTTGCTATACAGCGAGAATATGAATGTGTTGGATTTTCCTTTCGCTCATGCAAAGTTTAAAGTGTTCAGAGACAAGTCTGGAAGCTGGTACACTGCTGCACAGCACCCCCAGTTTTCCTTCTGCGGCACAGTCTCACACACCTCTCAACCTGCTGGCAGTACGACCACGCTCACATAACTGATGCATGTGTCCATTGTTTCAAACACCAGGAGTGACCTCACTGTTACTGGAACCGGTATGGCACAGACTAAATTTACAAGCATTTCCAATCCGTGCAACTTTGCACATGATGTAATACACTTGAAAGTATGTGTAACTCATGAAAGTGTAGTGTTGGTTTTTAAGGTGGAATAGAATTTTCCACATGTGGAAACAAAATATGGCACAAGAAATACGTGAAAATTTGCATCTTCACTCGGGAAATACACATTTTCACATTAACAATTAACTATTTTTACATGTTAACTCAAATTCTAGCATGTGAATGTCACATGTGAACAGGTAATAGCCTCTTTTTATTTACACATGAATGAAAATGAGAAATACACATTTTCACATGCAAATCACATACAGTCATGTGACTGGCTTTTTTTCACAAGTGTAGAAAAATATGGCATAACATGAAATTTGCATCTTCACATGTGAACATTTTCTCAAGTGATTGGCTTTTTTCACATTTGAATTACAAGAAATTAACACTTTCACATGTGAATTATAAACATTAATATGATATTGGCTTTTTTCAACATGTGGAAATCAAGAGATTAAACATAACAGATTACTCCATGTGTTCTATTTATCAGAGCATACCGTATTAACACTGTAATATGTTCACATCATCAACCTTTAATGGTCAATTGATCAAATTGCCAATGGCTACAACTAATTACCTTTAAACATCAGTTAGTTCAGGCTCAAGAAGCCTTAGTCTTATGATCTGATCACATGACACCGATACAAACCCTGCTCTCTCTGAGAATATATGATTCCTTGCGTCAATGTTCTGCTCCAAATGGACACAGCGTACTGTAAAACCCTATCCAAAAATAGAAAATTAATAGTCTCACATGTTTTCCCCTCATAAGCTGTGGGCATAAACAATACTGACATCACAGCATTTCTAGTTAGAATTAATTTATGGTCTGTTTCCATCAATTCCTCCTCATGCACCCTCAGAGGCCCGCTCCCAGCCAGGAACCACGCGGAATGGGTTTCACATGACGTCTTCATCACCATCTCTCTTTTTCTGTATCTCCCTAACAAGCACACAGCAAGTTAAGGGGGAGGTGAATGCCATCAGTTTTGGGAATAATCCTGTGTTAAGTGCTGATGTCCGGACCAGAACAGGAAACGGCTCCATTTCCAGCTTCAGCGGAACCAAGAGGGTGGAGACCAGCAAGAGCTCTCTCCATCCTACGATTCAATTATTTCCATCTAATCAATGAAACACTGGAGTTCATTTATCTGCTGTTAATAATGAGCACAGTCTTTACTGGGATTAGGAACAGTTGGAAATGAAGCGCTTGGCTTCCCGATGAACCAAGACAGCAAAGACAGCGTCAAATGAGGATCTCTCATCTCTTACATCAAGTGGATTGAAAATAGAAACATAAGGAACAAGAGTCAGGCTTCTATGATTAATTTTTGACCCGTAAACTTGGCCTCTGTCTGATATCATTTCCCCCACATTATTTTCCCCCATTTACAAGCCAGCAGAAAGAAAAAAAATGTTGCATTGATGCGCTTCATATTTCACTGGAAGCGGGTTCCTACAAGGCAGCATATGTCAGCCACACTCAAACATCTCATGTGCAAGGCCAGGGAGTGGATGGAAGAACCTCAAGCTCCTGTAAATGGTCATAGACTACCATCGGCATGTACTGCACACTGATTACAGCACATATACACTGTATATGTATGCATGAGAGAGTAAGGGTAAGACTGACACATGAACTGGGTGATATGTGCTCAGCTAAGTGGATAATATGGCTAAGATATGGTTTTACTCATTTGCATAGGGCATTCTGTTCAGAAACTTGCTTGAGTTTACAAAAAACAGACACGTGATGTACTTTGAACTTGCTTTTTAGTTGGTATGGTTGCTGTTTCCCCACAAGTCACCAAGTGGCCAGTATTGACACACTTCAGTGTTAACTTCTCCTCCAGCGTCAGAATCCTCCATGGACCAGTATGCAATGCAGCCACGGTGTACATTCTGAGAATGTGAAGATGTAGAGTAAATTCATGTGGTGTCAGAGTAATTGGAAAAATTTGCTCCTGGCAGGGAAAATCCATGTGAACGTCCCCTGCGATGATAACACAAAAGAAAATGTACATTTCGGGACACGACTTACCGACTTTGACTTCATGTGTGCAGAAACATAACAGATGACACAAACTTTTTGGTTGACAATCTGAAACTTTTTATCCATTAATTCATTCATTCAAGTGTGGCATATCAGTTCTTTTCTCACATGTAGTAATACGGTATCAGGTTGCAACCTTCAATTGCTTTCCATGTACAGTGCTCTAAATTAGTCAGAAAAGTACTTTATCATCTTTAATCCTGATAACAACTCTCGTAAAGGACTATTTTAGTGGTTTTTAAGAAATGTACTTGTGCAGCAACAAGTCTCAAAGGACAAAATCACTCAATAGTTGTAACTTAAACCTTCAAACAGCTATTAACATGTTGTTTGAATGCCCTAAGGGATAAAATACAACACATTTTCTTTGGAGTGTCTGTATCATATTCATGATATGACACACACATAAGTCAGGTGAACAATGAAATGGGACCATGAGGAGCAACACAGATACCACATGATTCCAGCGGCGTTACACTATCATTTTGTATAATTTACAGTCTCCATTCTGTTCATTTCCATAGAACAGGGCGCGTTACAGAGATGACACATGTAGTTATTTAGAGTCTCACTTGATCTCCTACCAGGAAAAACATTTAGCTGTTATCACTCAACAATATACCCCAAGGCCCAAGTGTGCAACAAGTTCTGCTCTCTGGTGGTTAATGAGAGGTTTTCTGGGAAATGTGTAAGACCACAGACCCTGAGGGAGAGCAGGTACACTGAAAAAGTAAAGTACAACAATTCATCAAAACCGGAATCTCAAAGGCAGAACAAAAACTAGCACACAGAGACACAGAGGTGCATGCTCTCTGGCAGAGAAACACACTTTAAAACCCCTTAAATGCACATAGAGGCTATTATCTGTGTGGACAATTTCTGCACAGCACCTCATTGGGGGAAACAAGCTCATCCAAAGATGTCATGGTCTGAACTCTTGTTGCACTCATCAAGGAAAGGAAGATTAGGAAAGGAAGAAGTGGATTCACCCAGTGCATCTCTTGGCTGCAGTTGCACAGCATCGTTGTAAGCGAGTACCCTGCTTCATGACCCGTGTTGTTATAATGAGGTAAATGTTGAGCCGTGGAGCTTCAGAGCTTCACTCTCCTGTATTAAAATAATCAGATTTATTTTGATTGAGACAGGCCGATTATTCAATTTCTACTCATTCCTCTAATATGTCTGTTCAGCATGTAGTGAAATATTGGTACAAGGCAAAGCAAATAAAATGAGGCACTGCATTCATCTTGACTGCGCTTAGCAATTAGGCTGAGTCAGCTGCACTTGATTCATCACCTCTCATCTGTCACTGTGGTACACTGCTAGTAATTCAGAGTTCTTTTGAAAATTATAACCCAGATTAAACTGGGACTCGGGAGATGCTCATGTGTGCTGCGTTTCTGAGGAATTCCTGATTCCTGTGGAAAACCGTCCGCCATAGTCCCACACACATTCCTGCTAATGCAAACACACAAAGCAATGTGACCACACTTCCTTTCTCACAATGGCTGAGAGAGTGAAAAGCGGGCGAAGAACGGAAGAGAAATCGGAGAAAGGGAAACACAGAGAAAGTGGGAGGACAAAGGAAATTGCAAAGATGGGACACTCTCCCCAACTGAAGGGGCAAAATGCTGGAAACTTCCCCTCACTTCCACATCACAGCAGCATGTGACTCATCTAACAGCTCTGATCGCAAAACTGAGTCACGGCTCATTATAACTTTGTCATCAGGAAAAAAAAAGATGGGACTGGACACTAAACACAGAAGTCCCCTCTCATCCTGATGACTAAAGCTGTGCGTATGCTGCATGTCACTGTAAGTGCAGCGCAAGGACTTCAAAACAGTGCTTTATATATAGGGAGCTGAGCATCCGCTGCCACTGGCTAATAAACAAGCTGCATTGAGCTGCCTGAAACTTGCCTGAACTGAACGACTCGCAATCCAGTGAGCATCTAGAGGCAGGTTACAGCTTTCAACTGATCAAAAGGAATTAAAGACACAGTATGTAACTTCTGCTATGAGTGGTCTCTGAATCAGAACAAACAACACATGCTTATACATAAAGGACTGAAAAGGTTGATTGCCAGCAAATCCCCAAATAACATATATCACGGTTCCCAAAAACAACACGACCGTTGCAGCACATCAGCGACCTTTGTCATATGGTCACAGTTTTGTGAGGCCCTAAAACTATTTGGTTGGGTTCAGGAAAACATTGAGGTTTGCCTTAAGTTAAGTTAACTCAGCAAATTCTGTTACAAACATAACTGCGGAAATGTAACTCGATGTAATGCAGTGACAGCCGCCTCCTGTATAAAAATCCTGTGCTTGTTTAACCTCAACGGATGGCAAAATGTTATTTTTCAGTGCTGCTGTGACATTAAAAAAAACCCACTGTTATGAAACTCTGTTATCAGATCAGATATACACATTTGCTGTGCCCTAAGCAGACTCGCTTCAGCAGATGATTTCTCTGAAAAACCATCAGATGCCGAATGACTCATAGCATCGCTAGTTATCTACAGGATCTTATTACGGTGGCATATAGGCCTATATTGATCATATGGGAACTGGAGATAGCAGCAGCACAAATGCCAACGCCTCAGCTGGGTTCAGCCATCTGCTTTATGAACTCTGTTCAGCTGAAGTGAAGAAATCCAGGGAATAGCCTCTGAATACTCTCACCCTTTAGCTTTCGCTCCATTTAAAAATGTTGACTCTCTCGACGTTATGTGATTGCAGAAGTCCCGCGCTGCTACCATTACGGAGCACATTCTGGCATTTAAGCGTTGATTGCCTGCAGACTGTCAATCTGACTCCTCTGCAAATGCGAGCACCGTGACAGGGGTCATTAAATCTTGGTGATTATTTAGAGAGCTAATGGTTTAGCATAATGATCCGATGAAATGACTCTGAACTGCAGTTTAAAAAGGGAGATGCATATGGTCTGAGGGCGACAGGAGAGCAGGAGCAGGGCTGAGCGTGACAGCGCACAGCAAACTCTCACCACCAAAGTTTTCTTTAATAGACTTCTGGCTCGTTAAAACCTCTTTCCCTCCAATTCTGATGTGAAGCTCTCGCACCGATCCATCTTTCGAAACACAGAGCCGACAGAGCTCCGAAATTTCTCTTCAAATTAAGGGTATCAAAGGCACAACAGTTCTTTCATAAAGTTCAACATAAAGAAAGCCACAACTGTATTCTTCAAGGAGACATATTATGCTCAATTTCAGATTCATAATTTCATTTTGGGTTAACAGCAGAATAGGTTTACATGCTTTGATGCTCAAAAATATACATCCGTTTTCTCATACTGTCCAGTGCTGCAGCTCTGTATTCCCCCTCCGTCTGAAACGCACGGTTTTAGCTCCTGTCTCTTTAAGGTCCTCCATCCTAAATACCCAGTCAGCTCTGATTGGTCAGCTCACACACGCCTGACCCAGCATTGATAACAGCAACAGAGCAGCTGTGCTAAATTAAGTCTGAAGTGCCAAACATGCTGCTGGAATACATTATGCGAATGTGTGCCATGATGACGTAGATCAAAATGAACCTAAAACCAGCAACCAACCATTAGCTTAGCTTAACATAGGGACTGGAAACAAAGGTAAACAGCTAGCCAGACTCTAGTGTTAAAAGCTGGAATATAATGACAGCAAATGCCAAACACAGACATGCTGCGCTATAAAGAAGAACCAGACAAAATGCGATCCTAACCAGCAGCGATATGTTGAGTAACTGTAGTGGATCAAGTGCTGATAAATGCTACTAATTAGCAGTCTATTGTGTACGTTGTATTTGAAAATTCCAGTGTCTCTAAAACGTATTAAAGACGCACCTAATTCAGATTTTTCCCTTCGCGAGATATATGAAAACTGCCTCGGAGCAGATTTTTCTTCTTAATGTCTTTTCCCGGTTTGACATCCTGGTGTCCCACAGCGAGACTCCACCGTGTTTTACAGCCTCCCTGATGTGCAGCGACAGGCCCGTTTATCCTTCATTAATCTCTCTCCCCTGCTTTTTACTCCCCCCACTTAATGTTGACGTTTATCCTATTAATGTGTTGTTTGATGGGAAAATCCCCCAATAACATAATCCAGTGTCAAGGTTACTAATGCGAGCATCTCCACTGAGTGCATGTGTGTGTGTGTGTCTCTGTGAGCAGAGTTGATGCTAGACTGCTTGGTTGCCATGGAGTCAGTGATTAATCGATTGAGATATAAAATCATTATAAAGATGATGGTTACTTCATGCATAGCTGGGAGGAAAGGGTTTGTCAGTAGGTGAGTGTGTGTGTCTGTTAGGTGTTTGCATTTTATATATATCCCCCCTGGCAGGCTGTAAAGGTTTGGGGGTAGTGTCATTAACTGTAAAATTGTAAAATGCTGCCCCCTTATGTTCACATTCAAAACTGTGTTTTTACGTAACGTGTGAGAGGAAGAAGTAACCATGTACTGTATATCAATGGTAGAAATATTCAGATACTACAATGTGCAAATATTTGACTACTAAATAAATATCTAACACTGCTTGAAATGGCAAAGCTCAATTGATATGACCAAAAGCCGCATTTGTTTGTAATTAAATGTAAGTAAATGGAGCCAACAGAATCAGTGCTTGATTGTTGATTTGTTGTTAACACTTCACACATCCATTCTTCAAAAAATTTCATTAACCAATGATGGAATAATAAATGAAAAATGAATAACAAAATAATCTTCAGTTACTGTCTGATGCAAAACTGTTGAAAATGAATGCCACCTCAAAAAACTACAACTGTGAAATCCTCCTTTTTACATAAATGCAAGAGTAATAATAATCTACTAGTATGATATATAGCCTAATGATCAAAGGTAAGATTGAATGCATTTGAAATACTTTTGAAGTGATGTATTGTAGTTTTTACTGGAAGCCCATTTCTGCCAGTTAAAGTCAAGAATAAGATGAAAACTAAGCTTGATGAAAAAACATTCCCATGCAAAGTCATAATTTTGAGAAAAAGAGAAAAAATACATAATTAAGACATTAAAAAAATCACTTCTTATAACCCACTTTTATAGCTTTTATATGAAGCACCCTTTTCTAACTGAATTTTCGTCCTTCCTTCCTTCATTTCTTATACTGCGCTCATTCTATTTATTTGTTCAATTCCTCCCTTTTGATGTATTTTTCTTAACATTCTTCGCTGCTTTTATTTGTAATCCTCAATCTATTTATTTTTGTTCTTTATTCTGTATACTGCCTCTAATCGTTTTATCTATTCCTTATTCGTTTGACATGATGTCATCTTCTTATCATCCTTTATTGACTTTATTCTATTACTTTTTCTCTCTCTTTCTTTTTCCGTGATTTTGTCTGTTTTATCACTTGTATTCCTTTGACTTGTAATGACTCATATTTACTTTTTGTGTTTTTACATTTTCTGTTTCTGCCTTCTTGTTTTAACTCATCTGGACTTCCTTGGGTTTGGCTTGACTGTTGCAGGTATATTCTGTAATATTGTCTTCATGACTATCCCACTTTTGCTTGACGTCAAAGCCATTTCTAAGCTGTTTTTAAAGGTGCTATATAAATAAAGTTTATTATTATCATTATTATTATTAGATAAAAACTCCAGCAATAATGAGATAGAACGACATAGTTACAAAAATCCTAACTATGAGATTAAAAAACTCAACACTTATCTCATAACATCGATTATCTGTGACCTAGATTACCATGTGAATTTTTTTTTCATCATTTTTTTTTTTCCAAGTAGGAATCTCTTCTGTAAAGGTGTCATGTTCCATTGTGACCAGTAGGCGGCAGTGTTTCAGCGCCCCGCTCTGACCGGATGTGTGCAGGGCTCTCTGCGCCGCAGCCTCCAAACTGTGGGCGTATTTTTCCCTCTTGACTCCAGAGTTTTTTTTTTCCTGGGTGTTGCCTGCCTGGATTACAACTTTGGAGTTTCACCGGGTGTTGCCGAGAACGAAAGAGACAAGCCGGAGAATTTCTGTAACGACAACGGTTTTTTTTTCTGTTACTTTTCGGAACGCGCTCTTGGACCCCCGCACTTTGGGCACGTTGGACTTTTCTAGCGACACCGGACCGGTTTATTATAGCCGCCGTTAGCTAGCTAAGCTAACTGAGCTCGAGCTGCCGTAACGTTGACTGTGGTTTGCTAGCGACAGAGCCGTCCGATGCAGGCCATTAAGTGTGTGGTGGTGGGGGACGGGTGAGTCAAAGTGTCCCTTTATCTTTACTTTGAACTGTAAAACTGTCTGCCGTGGTAACACGTATAGTTGTAGTCGCTGACCCAGTTACCAACAGTTGGCTAGCGGCTAACCAGCCCTCAGATAACATGCCAACTTGAGCGACAGCTGTTGTTGTGCTCGGCGGTCCAGCTGGGTCAGACAGATTTATCTATCGACATGCTCTCGTTAGGTGTGACTGCCTCGATGGGTCACAGCAAGTCGTTTATTAGACATGACGAAGGCTGCCATGTCGACAGCTAAGCTAGCTACTTGATAGCTCGTCCTAAATGAAACTTTTTGGATATCTCGCCTGTGAATTGATTTCGTCATCAACCATACTTACATTTGATGCTTTTGAAAATCATATACTTTTATAATCTTTTATTGTGTGGGATTCACACGTAAGTTAAGCAATATAGTATGTGTTTTTTTAAACTAGATGTTGACTTATTCTGTCCTATATTTATCCTCTATGAGCCAAAGAATACAAGCCATTTTGGGGATGATGTAAAATAGAAATAGGTCATGACATTTATAGCCAGCGAATGTTTGGTATTTTTGCTCAGTACACTTCTCAAAAACAAACTTTTAATTCAAAGAAAGGGGCTGAACAAACGCAAAAGCTGTGTTGATGCAGAGTCTCGCCATTTTTTAAATTTAACATGAACTAATTCTACCAACTTTCATGTAAATGTTATTAAAAATGGCATTAGAGCATTAGCAGGATCAAACGAATGAATTGGTTTTCATAGAGATTATGAGCCATGTTAAATCTCTGCACTTGGCTGACCTCAAACCTTTATTTAAACGTCTGAATACATACTGATTTTTGACTTTCTGGTAGGACAAGTACATTTTTTAAACAATCTTGCCATCAACTCCAGGCTGAAGTAGTGATCTTTGACAATTCACAGTATTAAATTCACTGGTATTTAATGTACGCAGACAGATATTCTTCAGGATCTACACCTGATTAGATTTAGTTTATGTTGTTAACCATTTTATAGCTCAACTATGGACATTGTCCCAAATAAAGGTCACACCCGTACCAGTCTGTCAGAGAAAACTGCATTCTAGGACAGCTGCAGCACATTTAAAGTAGTAGGTCAGGTTATTGCCTGCTAGTCTCAGACATTTTAGAGGCTTTGGTTGTGTGCAAAATTTTACCTGATCCTCTTATGTTTTATTGTATATGCACATCCTGTACCCATTAGGTTAGGTTGATTTATTTGGTCAAACAACCACTCCTGATGTACAGTTTCAAATCTAAAATCCACCCATTGATGACTGCTCTTCGAGTCAGGAAACACAGTTTAAATTGGGCTTGCCTGACTTGTCAACCCGTCAGGCAAGACGAGTTAAACACATACATATGTAAACTATAAAATGCAATTTATGTCACCTTAATTCACTGAAGTATCTACAGTAACTAGTTCACTGTGTGCTAAAATATCTCCTCTCTAATCTCAGGGCTGTGGGTAAAACATGCCTGCTCATCAGCTACACTACCAATGCCTTCCCTGGAGAGTACATCCCCACAGTGTAAGTAACACACACACACACTGCTCATGAATAGCTGTGTCATGGAAATGGTCAGCAAATGATGATTCTGCAAGTCCAACAATGCGATGAGGAAGATGACAGTCATATTTTATGATTTTGAAAACATAACGTTCACCTCCCTCTCTACAGGTTTGACAACTACTCTGCCAATGTGATGGTTGATGGGAAACCAGTGAACCTGGGCCTGTGGGATACAGCAGGACAGGAGGACTACGATAGGCTCAGGCCTCTGTCCTACCCACAGACAGTACGTACATATCAGTGCATTCACACGCAGTGGCATCAGCCAGACAATGTTAGCGAGAACACTGTTTTCACTTTGCCCACATTGATTTGGCGTCATTCACTGGCCAGAAATGCTTGAGACAGAGTCTTTGCACTCAGCAGAGTAGAGCCTTGTATCCACGGTACCTATACACTGTCTGGAGGACGGCTGGAGGAAGTGAAAGGCAGCTCTTGTTTGCGCTCCTTTGTCCTTACAACAAACTGCCCTCTGTGCCAAAGAACTTACAGGGAGCTGAGTGTGGGAGTCAGTTTCTATTTGACCTACAAAGTCCAGATTTGTCAAGTTGTGTGAACCCTCATGTCTGACCATTTAGAGACTATTAAGTAAATATTGTAACTGTTTCTTAATGTTATATCACTAATATTTGGCATTTTCCCTCTGCAGGATGTGTTCCTGATTTGCTTCTCACTAGTCAGTCCAGCCTCCTTTGAAAACGTCCGTGCAAAGGTGAGAACAATGTGATATTTATATCATATGGGGTAATAAATTAATATGAATAAATGCTCTACATTGTAGAAGCAGGACTGAGAACTATGCAGCATTGGTGGAAGCTTGTAACCTTTTCATGACCCCTGAGTTCCTCAGAGGTCACATCATGTTGAATTTGGATACGAACCAGGAAACTGAGAGAGGAATCCATTCCTTTAACAACCCACCCACATTCCACTTAGTCTGCCATGCTGTCCATCTGCATCCTGCCACATCTGACTTTACCCTCCTCTCTCCTGTGCCAGTGGTACCCTGAGGTGAGACACCACTGCCCCAACACGCCCATCATCCTGGTGGGCACCAAGCTGGACCTGAGAGACGACAAGGACACTATCGAGAAACTGAAGGAGAAGAAACTCTCCCCCATCATCTACCCTCAGGGCTTGGCCATGGCTAAAGAAATAAGTCAGTTGTAACACTACACATATACGGATACAATGTTTGAATAAAATTAATGTCTCCTAATATTTCAAAAGAACCCTTTTTAGTTGGTAGTTTTCTGGTAATGTTGTTACAGATTAAGATTTTATGCTTCTTTAAGCTTAAGATTCAGTTTTACTGTCAGTTTTTGTTGCTTTATCAGGGTATCTGGAGATCCTTAATCCTTAGATTAAGAAAAAGGGTTCAGTTCAAGGCCTTGAAATCAGTGAAATGTGTTAAATTTTGCACCGTGTTGCTAAATTTCTTTACATTGTTATTATCTTAGTTTTGATGGATTGTTTAATTACACTGTGACATGTGCACTTAACATAACCTTCTGCCATGCTGGAGTTACTCATAGTTTAGGGAATTGTATTGCATCATTTAATTGCTAAATATTGTATTACTTCACATTCTAATTTCAGTTAATACATTTGACAATATGCTAAACAATTTATGCAAAACATCATTGCGATCATTTTGTTACAGATGCTGCAGTCACGATATTAGTGGGAATGGTCATTTTTGAATGGCATTTTCACTGAAAAAATCAAACAGTTTCCCAAATGTCTGGAGAATAAGTTTGTTATATTTTGTGGCACTACAATTTATATTCATAATTGTATGTTGAGACACATTTTCCTTTATCAAAAAATTGCAGCCTCTGCAAGTTGAATTCCACCGAGCCATACTCACTTCATTTTAAGTCAATTCGACCTACTATTTATAACGTATTAAACCCCCACTTGCTTTGAATACTAATGTATGTACTAATGTCTTACTTAGTCTTTTGGACAGACAGTCAAAAACAAGTTAGTTTGCTGACATGTTTCTGTGCTTTCCTTTCCCTCTGCTCTGCCCACCAGGCTCAGTGAAGTACCTGGAGTGCTCAGCTTTGACGCAGCGTGGCCTTAAGACCGTGTTCGACGAAGCCATCAGGGCGGTCCTGTGCCCCCCACCCGTCAAGAAGAGGAAGAGGAAGTGCACACTATTGTAAAGAAGAACCACGGGGAGTAGAAAGTGTGGTCGCAGTCAGAACTCACCTATCAGAGGGAAGATGATGATGGCTGGGTTCCCCAAGTATCTGTTCACCCCCTGTGTCCTTGCTTACATAGAAGCTCTGGTAGATCAGACTTCCACTGAAAGAACCTCACAGATGAAAGCAGCGCTGAAGGTTTTCTGTCAGGTTTGGTGTCTGGTTGCTTTTATCTGTTTAGTTCTTTCAGATCGACAGGAATGAAGTGACTTTGCTAAGGCCTTGGGGGATGTGAGGGTGGGGGATTTGGGGGTTTGATTAAGGAAAATGAGGGAGGATTTTACAAAAAAATATTCATGTCATTTCTCTAAGACATTGTGAAGAAAACACTACTTGAACGTGAAATTACCGTAGTTTTAACTCCATAAATGAAGGAGGTCCTGCACTGCACTCGTTCCCCTACACACTAAGAGATTCCTGCTGCCTTGATGAAATTTTACTTTAAGAAAAAAATGTTTTTAGACGCAAATTTCTCCTTTTTTCATTGTCAGTCTTTTGTCAGCTGTGGTTGACCGGCCGTTTTGTTTACATGCGTCATCTGACTAGACTGAGGTATTGCCAAAACTCAGTCGACGGTCGTCGCTTTGTCAATCCGTGAACACTAAATTGTCATTTCTCTTCCTTTTTTAATTTTGTTTTAATCTGTACGATACCACCATGCAGTCACGTGCAAACGGTTTAATCCTTAAACGACTTAAAATGATTGTAGCAGCTGTTAAGATACCTAATAATGACCCTACAGTTAATGAGCATTTAAAAACACAGTGTCTGCTAGATATTTAACAGGTCGTGTTCCTTAAAGCTTTCTAGTTCCATCGCTCTGTTCTCACTTTGTGTTAAGTGAACACGCAGTATTTTATGATGGACTGTCGGGCATGTAAAGGTGCAGTGCAGTCAATGTTGTGCTGGTTCATTCTCTGTCTGTAAAGGTTAAATCATTTCATGTCAGTGCTCCGAATGTGGTATTGATATTCAGGCTTTTTTTCTCAGTATATGATGATCATATTGCTATGATGGTCTGCAACCATATCATATTGACCCCATCTGTAACTGTGTTTTATGAAGTCTGTGACCCAGTGTGTTGGCACTTAAAGGTTGCAACTGATTTCAATGTTGTACAACATCACCATGAGAAGTAAATAGTCAGCACAGGCAGTTTTATTTTGAAATGAGCAATGATCAATTTGCATGGGTGCCCTGGTGAGTGGCTGTAAATCTGGACTCATTTATCAGTGTTTCAATGGCGCAGTGGAAGTGCACACTTAGAGTTACTTTCTTGCTAAATGTGGTATCATTTTCACATAGTAATATTTTGATTTTTTTTTTATAAAAAGCAAATAAAATCATTAAAAACGCTCATGTCAATTATATATTTTTGTCTTCTTTCCAAACACATAACAGGGAAATAATATAAGTCAGGCTGCAACTCATGATGTTTATTTACCTCATTATTTCTTCATTATTTAGAAAATAGCAAAAACATTCTATACAACTTCATTTAGGTCAATCAGATATATTTAAAAATATATATTACAGTCAACGATTTCAAACAGCGAATGTATTCACATTTAATCAAAAAAAAAAGTAAACAAACAAATCATATTTGTGAAGCTGCATACAACCTATGGTTGGCAATACAAGGCATGCTGGGAACGTGCCTCTCAGGATGGCAACGTCAGCTGTTCCACCACTTCCTCTAGCACCACCAGGGGGTCAAAGTTTAGTTTGATATGTTTTTATGACACAAAACTTCAGATGTTTCCATCACTCTCAGCCGTACCTAGTGTTTTGTGCAAGTTAGCAAATGTTAGCATACTACCACACTAAACTAACAGTGAATATTGCAACGATGGCGGGCTGAACGTGAGCATGTAACCATTATTGTCAGTAAGCGTGTTAGCATGGGAAAAGCATCTAGCTAACAGCAGCAACTTCATTTTTTATCTGAGGATGGAAAAACTGAATTAAAATTCATATAGACAGAAAGTTGCTATTTCCTGTCCTTTCTTGTATTGCCTTCATCTTGATCAGCTTGTGTACAATGGCCTCTTCACGGTTTGCTGCCATTGGCCGTCCACTGGTCAAACACCAGCTGAGCAGACACAGCATCTTCAACTCCCATTCCTGTTATTGTAAAACACAAGGCATGTCATGGTTACACACTCTTAAAGAAGCTTGAAAACTGGATTCTTGATGTACTGAATTGGAAAAAATACAGTACATTCCACGTGATGTGGATGGACGAGGCTTACCAAGTGATTTGAACACGGTCGTCTTGTCTCTGTGGGCGGGTTTTGTGCCGTTAATGACATCTCCGAGCTCTGCGAACACCTCAGCCTGAAAACACGAGATCCACACTCATATTCTTTTTCAAATCTTCACACATCTAATTCATCTTATCGAGGCAGTGATAAAGCACAATGGCGGACGGACCCCAGAGAGGATGACGTCACCGGCCTCAGCCATCGCTCCCTCTCTGCTGTCAACGTACACCACCGCCCCCTTCATCAGCTCGTCGTCCAGCTCCCGCCAGTTTGGCCTGCAAGCTCCCACCGCTGCTCAGCAAACAGGAGGGAAAAACAGATAAACTATTAATGGGACATAATTCACAGTGATGTTCTTTTTTTATGATATTGATAGAAAATTGATCCGATTGATGTGAAAATGTGAACATTTTAAAGGAAAAAAAACAGTTTTAAATACAGAGATTTCTATTTATTTTTCTATTTTTTCAGCCATTTTTTTTGTCTATGATTCCGTCAAGAATCACAAAAAATCTAACTTTCTTCTCTTGCCCCTCTTGTGCTTCAACACTACGCTCCCTAAATGTTGACTAACTTATGAGATGCAGATCTAAAAATCTCCCCGATGTCCTCTTACATTTAGTTTTAAAGGTCCCATATTACGAAAAACACGTTTTCTCTGGTCACTACATATATACACTGGTCCTCCCTGAGCCTGCCAACTCCCAGAATGAGGAAAGCAAACAAGTTAATTCATTAATTCCTCTCACCTGCCACGTGGGCGCCGTGTTTGACCCACCGACCAAAGAGCACCGGCTCTGTATATTTGGTTACTGTCACTATGGCGTCTGCTCCCCTCACCGCCTCCTCCGCCGAGAGACATATCTTCACCGGACCACCGACAGACTGGCAGAACCTCTCCGCTCGCTGTTTCGATTGGCTCCACACACGCACCTGTGGTGAAGGTCCAGGGAAAATACTGTATGACTTCAACAAAATGTGTAAATCCGACAACCACAGAACTGATTTCAACAGGTATCAACGAGGAGGTCAAGGGTAAGGAGCTTACACAGCGAGGGGTATAACTTGATTTAAAAGGACAGAGTTTGTTGAATTGGGAAGTACACTTACTTGTTTTTATTCCAAAGGTTAGATGATGAAAATGTTTAACTCTAATGTCTTGGGGCTAAATATTAACCTTGATTTCCATCCAACTTACAAAAGGGTTTGCTTTACACAACAAGGTGAAGTTCTCTGATGTTAAGAACGAGAGATGTGAAGTAAAAGGCTTTTATAGAAAAGATGCTATAGGTGGATATAGTTCTGACAGTACTGATACCAGAAAAAACCCACATGTCCGCGCTAACTTCGTCGTAAAAGTGGTGATATTACCAGCACGGCGTTCATACATCTGTCTGAGGACATGTTATTGTCAAAGCCAGGGCCTCACAACTGTGCAAGATAGTGACACAAAACTAAACAGTTCCGCAGATGTGAAGGAAATGAGGGCGGGGTTTCAAAATGGGTGTGTTTTGCAAAAAGGGGGCGGGGCTAATGAGGTAGGAAGTGAGAAGAAACCACTGGCACCCCATCTTGTGGCCCTGAGCCCACGTTTGTTTGCCTGTTGCAGCACCCTTGTAACAGCTCCATTCTTTCCTGTCCAATTGCAGCTAGGGCTGTTTGACTTTGCTTACGGGTTCTTTATCATCCCTCTGGAGTGTTGGCGTCGCGGTGAGGTTGTCAGGCAAACAGCCGAGGCTACAGAGGGCCACCGCATCTGCACGTAACACACCTCATAAAGAACACAGCCTGCCATACTTTTGCTTGTTTTTCTTCTTCTACAGATTAATACACAGCATGTTACAGATAAATTTTTGAGCTTGAGGTGTTTGTAGGTGAATTCAGCGGTAGCTTCATATTTAGCATGGTATCAATCATCTCCCAGGGAAAGAGAGCCAATAAGTGTATTTCCCAAAACATTACACTGTCTGTCACGTAAATTGAGCAGCTTCTTTTCAAGCTTGCTATTCATAGATTTTTTCAGGAGACATGTTTGTGGCTGTACCTCTTTGAATGGAAACATTTCTGTGAAGACATTGTAATGGCTCAGGGCCTGACCACCGGTTCCCAGGATGGCCAGGACCTCTGCTTCAGGACGCATCAGCAGCTGTGTGACACAAACACACCAGGACAGAGCCAAGAGTGTCAGTTAGAACAGGGATGCAGGATTAAAAAAACAAAACAAAACAGGAAGTGTGAAGAGATGTTTTTAAAAATATGGAATAAGCACCTTAGCAGAGATGGCCGAGACTGCAGCTGTCCTCATACCTGTGATGACGTCTCCATCCATGACCTGCAGGGTTAAAAACATCATCAACGTCATTCCTCCTGCTGCCTGGGTGCACCCGATCTGACAAGCTGTTTCATGCAGGGTTAATGCGGGGGGGAAGACATGAATTGGGGGGGGACATGACATCGGATCTGCACCCCTGGGTTAATGGTTAAACTGACTCACCGCCTTTACGTTCCCATACTCCGGATCCAGCAGCACCACAGTGGCCTGTGTGCCTGGCAGAGTCGAACCCTCCTGCCTGCGGTAGAAACACACAAACTTTGTGCACAGGACACCGTCGTTCTCCAAGTATGTAGGCATCAGCCCCATGAAGCTGAAACAGAGGTGGAGGGCAAGATCAGACAGTGACAGAAAGAGAACAAGAGCGTTGATTATTTCTTTAGTTCAGGCTTTACCCGTTGTGTTTCTGCAGGGGCACCGTGGAGCGCACAGGCTGGATCACCTCCGCGCTGTCCCGCCTGGAGAACTTCCCCAGGGCGGCCTCCAGCCTCGGGACCAGCTCTCTGTAGTGCAGCAGCCGCTCAACTTCACGCTCCCATATGACAACAGGAGGCCCGGCCATCGTGAAAAACAGCCTGCTGCTGCGGTTCAGGGGAGGACTTGAGTTTATTAAGTTCGTCCAAAGTTCGAATCGCTGTCTGACAGCGCCCGTGCTGCATTCAAGAGCCGCAGGACAGAGGAGTGGCTGAAGCCTGGTTTATGCTTCTGCGTCGCGGCGACGGCGTAGCTACGTCGTCGACCCTACGCCGTCATTGAGCATTCGGAGTTCTGCGTCGAGGGAACGCGTTGTTCTGTCAGTGGACGTCATCAACGTCAGTGATAGGCTAACAGGCGACGGTGCGAACGGAGCTTACAGCTGTCTGTCAGTCTGACCGAGAAGTGTCTCCCTTTACTTCGCTGTTAGTTGAATTAAATGACATTCACGCTGTCTTTAACTGTCCGTGCGAACCAGTCCGCAGCCTTGTGTGTCTGTTTGTGTGTCTCCGACTCTTGCGTGTTGATGTTGTGTGTCGCTAATCCGGCTAACAGTGAAGCTGCTGTTTGATAGATTAAGTTTGAATGGACAGAACTTGAGCACACCACAGGTTTTCATGTGGTTGCCGCTCGTACCACAAAAGCTTTAAAATTGGCGGTGTTGTTATACTGTTGACCGGAAAAGCAACTGCTGGAAATGACGTTCTGAGCGGACCAATCACCGTCCTTGCCGTTCGCGTCTCGACGCGTCGACGTGACGCGTAGTCAGGATTTTTTGGAGGCGCACGTCAGGCTACGGCGTAGGCAGAGTGATAGAGTTGGGCGTAGGGTCCGCGTAGGGGTCTGCGTCGACGACGTAGCTACGCCGTCGCCGCAACGCAGAAGCATAAAAGCATAAATCAGGCTTGACACGGACTGAGTCCGGAGGGAGGAGGAGCAAGCTTAATATATATATATATATATATATATATATATATATATATATATATATATATATATATATATATATATATATATATATATATATATATATATATACACACACACGTGAACTTATCCTTTAACTCAAACTTAATCAGTTTTGGATATATTAATCAATGTATGGTAGAGAACACATCAGGAGCATTACGCTGGATAGCGTACAGCCTGAAGAAGAAGAAGAAGAAGAACACATCAGGATGTGAGAGGAAGGCAGATCCTCTTCACTTAAGGTGTCAGTGTTTGAACAGGTACAGGAACACTTTATATTAAGTATTTTTTGGATACTGGATCGGAGTATTTCTCCTACCACTGTTGTACACCTATGACTTTACTTTTAATAACTACACAGCACTGTCACCAACATTTGTCTGTGGTTATACAACACGTTGAAATATTTTTTCTTAATGATTTAAAATATGACAGTCACTGCAAAGTTATTTACACTAATATCTAAATAGTGGATTACAACTGGTGAAGCAATCTGAACTGCCATACTTTAAGTGCCCTGAGAAACATGTTGGCAGCATCTCCAAGCAAAATTAGCAGCTGTTGTATCTGTTTGCAGTGAAAGGATGCCAGCTCCCTCTGAAGAGCATTGCCCAGTGTTCGGCTAAAATCTTTATTCCTGCAGCAATTGATAAATTATAGCATCAGTTAGAAATGCCTTTGGACATAACTGATATAGTTGAGCATTAACGTCACAATCTAGTTAAAAATGAAACACTCAAATGAACAACACCAGGTTTAAATAAAAAAATGTTTTATTATGAATCAGGGGATGTCATGGCAAACTGATACACTAACTGGACACAATGTCCTAAAAAATAAAAAAAACAAAACGTATCTAACTGTTTTTTATCAAACAGAAGACAAATTTACTTTCAATCTGGAAATAGTCTTCCCCTTTTTAGTCAAGGAGAATATGTCACTACAATGCAAGAAAAATCACACGAGCAGTCTTTCAATAGCCATCTGGACAGACTGAATCTGTGGCTTGAGCTGAGACCCCTCCTTTATGGTGACTGAGGTAGCAATGACAGGGCGCGACACCCCACAGGCCCGGCCCAGGGCCTGCTTGGAACGGACAAACACGTATGGGACGTTCTTGTCCTCGCAGAGCAGTGGCAGGTGGAGGATGATCTCCAGTGGTTCAGCATCAGCGGCCATCACAATGAACTCAGCGATGCCTCTGTTCAGGGTTTTAGTGGCTGGGGATGAAATAGAGTCAGAAAATACATCAGTGACAGTTTAGAGCCAAAAATATTGTATCTATTAATGCATGTGACACAAACAAGCAGCAAATTCTCCAAGCAAAAGTTTGAGAAGCTGAACCAGCAAGTATTATTGGATTCTTACTTTAAAGATGACTGAAAGAGAAAAAATTTGACTATCATCTTTTAATCAGCTAACTGATTTAACTAGTGCAGTTTTACAATTAACTACATGAAATTGATTTGTTAAAGACAAACAGTTAAGTTACTTTCAAGGGCAGGATCTTTTAAATGCACACATCTGAGAGGCTTTAGAGAGCTGCTGTGTTTACACGTGTCCCGGAAAAGACACCACGTTTTTCAGACTTTTCAAATAGTACCAGCTTGTACGTTAAGATACATTTTAGTCCTAATATGTTCACTTCCTTACCTTCATTAGCCCCCTTCCTCAGCTGTTTGTAGTTGGAAGCTTGCTGCACCAGGTCCAGGATGGTCTTGGTCAGCGTGGCGTCGGCCAGTGGGTAGGCCTTTGGGTTCACTTGAGCTTCAGTCTTATCATAGAACAAAATAAAACCAAATTAACGTCACGAAAGCAGTATTTGAAGCTAACAAACACGAGAATATTGTGAGTTAAACGTTTGTTCGCTGTGCAGCCTGGTTTCATTAGCTTGCTAACAGTTAGCTTGTCTGTTAGCGTGTTAGTCCATTCAGAACTCACCATTTTGACTTGTTTATCCTCGTATTCCGGCCCTCTCGGCGAAATGCTTCACGGAGGACTATTTTCTTTCACCTGTGGTTGAAAAGGCAACAAGACGAGATATTTACTTTCTGGCAGTAATAGCTTCTGTAGTGTTAGAAACTCTCTTAGCTTTGTCGCATGCAGCAGGTCCAAACGTTCACCGCACGTGTGGGGTGACGCACATGCGCACTGGCGACATCAGCTCAAAACGACAGGAAGTGCTTTTTCCCTCTTTGCTTTGTTAACATGCTACTGGTGGAGGAATGGATGCTTGATTTAACTGCTAATTCGACCAACTGTTAAGCAGTTTCTAATGAGTAAATATTGACTTACATAATGAAAACAACAAAGAGGAAACGAATTCTGATTCTGTAAATCAGTTTAGTGGACATGTCAATTATATAAAAACAATGAAATAGTAATATTAGTATCAATAATCCTTCATATTTTCATATTTTAAGTAGGTATTTCACTTTACTACTGTGTCATATTTATTATATGTCCAATATCTTTTTTATATACAATGTTAACTTCTTCATTATTGTATTCTACATAGGCCTATAAACATTTTATTTGCTGTTACTAACTACTTAAATTAGGACTATGTATTATGTCCTTTATACTAGCATTTATTCAGGAGTGTGGATCTCAGCGTTTACCTTCAATACTTTCATTTCAATCATGGCTAAACATTACACGTTCTTTGATTGTAAACACGACAGAATTATTACATGTTTTTAAATTATAAGCATGACAGAATCAGTACTTGTTCAAACAATATAATAGGCAGAGCTTTTATACATTTCTAGAGCACAATTAGGACTATGTAGTATGTCCTTTTTTACTTGCATTTGTGTATGGCAGGAGTGTATCTCAACTCTTCTGACACTCTTCTTACATTTCTATACTTGAATGTTTTGTATATCCTGATGTCTTTGTTTACTGACCCATGCAGAGAATTCCAAGTAGAGTAAACTGGACAGTGCAAAAAGGAAAAATTAAGTTAAAATGAACAAATGCAAGTTATAATAGTTAAATAATAAAGTAAGAAATAGTATTTAAAATTTCAAACAATTGAATAAATTAAAAGAAATACACTAATTAAACCACAGTTGTTACAGGTTTGTTATCAGTGCAGGATTTAATGGTGTAAATCTATTCATATTGTTATTTATGCAAAACAGAAAAGAGTGGGCATTTGCATATGATATGTGAAATTTAAGATTATTATAAAATGTGCTTGTTTTCTTTATCATTTCTGACTACTTTAGAACATAAACAGCAGATCATGGATTCATGTCATTCAGAACAGAAAGCAAAGTATCCGTAATAAACATGGAAAAGGGTGCTGAGGCAGTGCTGTGCAAAATAAAAATAACAGGACGTATCAGATTTTTTTGTGTGTATGTAACTTTAAAGGACATTTGTTTGTTATATTTATAATGGTACTTTAGTGGGGCAATAGCCAAACCTGTTCCCTTGAAATATGAAAGAGAAAACCTTTCATATAGGTCTTGAGGTCAGGAAAATAAACCACCTACTTTATAGTAAATAAAACATATAGCTCTACTGTGTCAGTATGGTGAAATAATAACTCATCATTAAGATATTAGTGCTCAGTCTTTACTGGACAGTCTGCAGCTGGGTCACACTCTATTCATCTCCGTGGCAACAGAGGGCGCACGCTCATTGGCTCAGCGCTACTTTTGCGAACGAGGACCTCGCTGTGCATTCTGGGTAGGGCACTTTCACGACAGCCATATTGCTCTATCGTCCTGACCGAAGGAGAGAGGGGAGATGAAGGGGATTCGGGGAATCAGCCAGCTTTCGGTAAGGACCAAACAAACACGTCCTATTTAGTTATGTATCGGGACAGCGGTACAAACATGAGCTGTCCGCTTCAGTCTATGGGTGAGAGTCGGACGGTGTAGACTTTCGGGGTCGTGTCGGGACAAGGTGTGATGAAGAGCAGACGAGGAAGCAGTCAGCTGAAGCTTGTCGTGACCGTGCTTAACCAGCACTAAAGCAGCTGATAGCGTTGCATACTGAACACCTCACAGGCTGGGTGTTTTTACATTTAAACTATTTTTAAACCCAATCCGCTCAACTCGGGGTTTTCAGAAATGTTGAGGCAGCCAGCCAGCCAGCTAGCTTAGTAGATTCCGCATCTCCTCAACAGCTAATGTTGATGTAATGTGGCGGCTTGCTTATCTTACATTTCAATTAGAAGTTAATAAGTCATAATGTTCTGCTTAATGTACATTTTGAGTATTGTGTCTGGCGTTATACAACATTGTCCAAAAGCCCAACAGTGTTTGCTACTGTTTGTTATAAAAGTAACCAAATGTGGTGAATAAGACATGTTCCATCTCAACAACCTGCATTTTACAGACAAACATATAATGACTTGTTCATTAGTTGTGAATAAGCACGATTCCCTATGTATTATATTGAATTGAGAACCTAAGACTTTCAATGTGCTTATTGAAATACTTATATAGATCTAAAATTAATCACAAGAGATTTAGCTTGCTGTCAAAAGTCTGAAACTATTGAGCTTGAAAGACCAAATAAGGTCCATTTAATAGCTGTGCATGAGCTTTTGATCCTATCACTTAATATTCATCAGCAGTCTCAGTTTGCTTTGTTAGCCAATACATGATACATGTATTTTACATTTCCAGCACTTTCTTCTTGTGGAAGTGTGGAAGGTTTTGCTGATGTTAAAGTGCTTAGAGAGATACTAAATAGAGATTCAGGGGCAATCGAGAGAAAGCCATTTCATGTATGATCTACTGCGAGAATTGGAAGATAATAATATAATATTTTAACAGCACCAAAGCAGCACTACAGGGTGTCCAGCTACACAATACGTAGTGTAGCTTAGAGTAATAGTTTTCGTGAAAGTTTGACATATTTCTTCTCACACTGCCCTCGCATCAGTCAGCAAGCCAGCAACATGTTAGTTGTAATGTACCGCCTTCCAATGTTCTCTATCTTTCCAGACAAGGCTTTACGCGGCCCAAGCTGCCCGTAAGGTGGACTTCGGGGCCGCCGAACACGTTAAGTTTCAGCCGCAGGATGTGCAGGTCAGTGGATGTTCACTTTTCTCTCTCCTCCACAGAGACGCTTCTATGCGGCTACCAGAAAAGGCCAGTCCCTTGCCCAGCCTCTTGCTGGCCTCAAGCTCTCTCCAGGGGCTGCACACGCCTTCCAGGACGTCCATGTATGTTGGGGAGGGATGAGGATGGCTGTACTGGGCTTGGCTGGGTCCCGACAGTGTGGTTCTGGATCTAAAAAAGACATGTTTTGATAGTGTTTTATGCCTTAGCCAATTGTCTCCTCTAATGAGTAATGAGATAAACTTAGATGACCCTTTCAAAGTGCAAATTGAGGCTTATTAGCTTGCATATTTCATCTACATGTTAAAATTAAAGTCATGAAACTGAAGGACATTTCTGTATGTATCCTAAGGTCACCAGGCTGCCCAGTGGACTGGTGATTGCCTCCCTGGAGAACTATTCCCCAGCCTCCAAGATCGGCGTGTTCATCAAGGCCGGCTGTCGTTATGAGACCCCTGACAACCAGGGGGTCACCCACCTCCTCCGGCTGGCCTCCAACCTGGTATGATACTGCAAATTTGTTGTATTGTGAGTCTGGTATGGTTTCAAACAACTGTTTGTTGGTTTCCTTTTCTTCCCCAGTTTTAAAGTAGTTAAACTTTACAGCTACTTGGGCTGCACAATGTATCGTTTCAGCAATAAATATATGGCAGAAAAAAGATGCAATGTCTGTTTTTTCCACGATCTTGCAGCCCTTATACTATTCATATAGCTATAAAGCACAATTGTGAGATTGTATTCAGTGTATATTTTCAAGCATGACTGTTGCCACCTTATTTATCTTGTTGTTGACTTGTCCTTTGTACCTTTGTAGACAACCAAAGGAGCTTCAGCCTTCAAGATATGCCGTGGTGTTGAGGCAGTTGGAGGCAGCCTGAGGTCAGTAACCTCAAAGAAATGTTTCAAAAAAACACTACACAGAAAATAACAGGGAGTCTATGTGGTCCTCAAAAGTATTAAAATTTGATCAATCAATTTAAGAAAAATTAAGTCAATTAAGTTAAAACTCATATTTTAAATAAGTTCTGTAACAATAATACAACTTATCACTAGATTGGGAACCATTGGATTAAACTTCCTAATGGTAAATAAAGTAATTACAGCTACAACTTAATAGAAGAAATATTAATAATCTAATGTTAATTATCTAATAATATATATCACAGGGACAATTTTCTACAGAACAGATTTGACTTTCGATACTTTTAGCTGATAATTCTGTACCTTTACTTAAATAGGATTTTGAATGCAGGACTTTCACTTATTGAGTACTGTTATATTTTGGTCATGCTACTTTGACTTGAGTAAAAGATTTTGATACTTCTCCCACCACTAGGTATTTGTGTTCCTACATGTCATGACCCTACAGAAGCTCACCAAAGTTTAATATATTTCATTTTCAGTTTTGTCGATTGTTTTGTTTATTGGTCAAATGCTTATTTATAATGGTTACATTTTAATAAACCTTGCATTGGGTTAGTCACTCAGTTCATTCTCTTGTGCTTTGTTCTCACTCCGCCTATTTGAATTATGTTGTATTGATATGGAGTTACCACCAACTAAGCCTATTTGTTATGCTCTCTTACAATCAATCTATAGTAAATGTAAGTTAAAGTGTGTCGCTGTTGTACACGGTTAGAACTCAAAGTGGCAATGAGGTCTTAAAATGTACGGAAAGGGTCTTAAAAGGTCTAAGAGGTATTAGATTTAACTTTGGAATCCTGCATATACCCTGTATACATTTCTTCCTTGATCTGTTTTTCTTACCTGGATATCTGTGTGTCTCTGCAGTGTGACTTCATCCAGAGAGAACATGGTCTACACTGTTGACTGCTTGAGAGATGACATGTGAGTTTTTCAAATAAAATGCTGGGTTCCCACAGAATGTTGAAATGCAAAATTATAAATTTAAATTTAATTTTCTACTTCTCTACGGACTTAATTTTGATGTTTAAGAAGGTGTGGGAACCCCAAATATCTCACTGTTGTTATTAACCATGAACATGAGTTGGGACAGTGATTAAAGATGTCTCACATTTATCGTAAAAGTCAGTACTCGGTCCTTTTAGACTCGAAGTTCAAGCTGTAAAACATGTTGCTTCTTCACAAAGTAGTGTTTTTTATGTTACATGTGATTATTGGAGGGGTTCAGCCCTTCATGTCACTAACATTTTTTTTCTCCCTCTTCGTTACCTGTCTGCAGTGACACAGTGATGGAGTATTTGATCAACGTGACAACAGCCCAAGAGTTCCGGCCGTGGGAGGTGTCAGACCTCACGCCCAGAGTGAAGGTGGACAAGGCCATGGCTGCAAGCAGTGATCAAACAGGTGGGGCGCTATATCCTTTGCAATGCACACACACACAGAGTATTGGGATGTTTTTTATACACGTGCTAGCTTGGCTCGACTTGGTTTGATTCAAAGCAGTGTTACAGAGCTACTTTTTTTTAAATTCCCGTTTTCATGCGACTTAGCACAGCCCGAATATTGACAAGCTGCAACAAATAAGACTGCAATCCTAAACTTGTCCTCGCTTAAATTAACAGCAAAGATGATGAACACAAGCGCGTCTAGTTTATGAAGTTGTTTGATATAGAATGGCATTGGACAGGTGTTTCAAATCCAGTAATGCAGTTCATAATCATTCCTCTTTCTGTTTCCTCCAGTTGTGGTTGAAAATCTGCATTATGCTGCCTACAAGAATGCTCTCTCCAACTCCCTGTACTGTCCTGATCACATGGTTGGCAACATCGGATCTGAACATGTACGTCATTTTTCTGTGTTTTTTATGTAAGACTTGGTATTAATAGATCTATTCAAAACGTCTTTCTAATGTTTGTATTTCTCTCCAGCTGCACCAGTTTGTCCAGAACAATTTCACAAGTGCAAGAATGGCTCTTGTTGGACTTGGTAAGAGTCATTAGACCTTTTAACCCTTTGCTTTCACTTTAACATGATAACCCACCCTGATGTTTTCCTGAATAGCCGAATGATCTTTAAGTTTATGATGCGTTTTGACCTCAGGTGTCAACCACGCGGTGCTGAAGCAAGTTGGGGAGCAATTCCTCAACATCCGCAGTGGGGCAGGCTCCACCGGGGCCAAGGCTCAGTATCGTGGAGGTGAGCTGAACTGATATTTTAGAAAAAAAACACATCTAAATGTTGGCACTTGCAACACCCTCCCTGTCTCCTGCTGCCTCTCTTCAGGTGAGATCCGTGTGGCCAACACCAACAGTTTGGTCCACTCGGCGGTGGTGAGCCAGTCAGCAGCAGGGGGCAGCAGCGAGGCTCTGGCCTTCAGTGTCCTACAACATATTCTGGGAGCTGGTCCGCAAGTCAAGAGGGGCTCATGCACCACTAGCAAACTGATCCAGGGCTGTGCCAAGGCAACTGCTGACCCCTTTGACGTGAGTGGTTGTCATTTTGTCATATAAACCAGTAAAACAGCCCTTGACTGGCTTAACATGGGACTATGGAAGTGTGTAAACCTCTTTACAAATATGTGAAATCATAATTGCAACATGCCTGTAATCCTATTTTCTTTTTTTTTCTTTTTTTTTAACAGGTCAGTGCTTTCAATGCAAGCTACTCAGACTCCGGTCTGTTTGGAGTCTACACCATTTCCCAGGTTGCATCTGCTGGTGATGTGAGTGTCTCATAGTCATGACAAGAGTCTTCTCAATAAATTGGCTGCAGTCATTTTTGTTTGTTTTTTGTCCAAATGAAACTAGAAAGGGAGTCTTGATGTTACCTTTGTTCTCTTGTCTCCAGGTGATTAAGGCTGCTGTTGCCCAGGTGAAGGCTGTTGCTGATGGTGCAGTCACAGCTGCTGACCTCACCCGAGCCAAGTAAGACATTAGGACAGATAGAGACACTACTTTTGAAACTATGCTGCCTCTTCCTTCCATGTTTTTATGTTAGCTGACAATAAAGACCACCGAAATGGAGTTAATGGTAAACTATTATGTGGACTAGATGAATCTACCACTAAAGTCATTTGGGGTTATGACCTCTATAAAATCTGACTGCAAATTTTAGTTAGCATGAAACATGAGCCAATAAGCAGTTAAATAAATAGTTTTTGGAACTGGCTTATTGCCTCCTGTGCTAAGCAATTACATGAGAAGATTGTCACCACTCTCTTGTATTAAAATAAATACAGAAACTGTGAAACAGTTGCCCCATGGTGCCTGTTGGTGGTGCCCTAAAGTCACGTTCTTAAACTGCACTGGTTCCTTGTTAAACTGGCCGTGCGCAGTTTAAAAAAACAGACTTAATTTAATTGTCCCCTTTGAGTTTGTGCCATTGTGGCTTATGAAGGGCTTGTCTTTGTTTCTCTGCAGGGCCCAGCTGAAGGCACATGTCCTGATGTCTCAGGAGACTTCAGAGGGTTTGCTGGAGGACATGGGGGCTCAGGCTCTGGCCAATGGGTCCTATGTCTCCTCTGAGGAAATCTCCAAAAACATTGACAATGTCTCCTTGACCGACGTTGCCAACGTAAGATATTTGGTCCCTGTCAGTGCTTGATTATTGTTAAAGTGTTAAAGAAGGGATGCAGCATATGGAAGACTGAAACAGCCAAAAATGAATAAGGACATAAATGACTCAGTAACTTAATTAATATGCCATTAAATGCACAGAAAATTGTAGGCACATAGAGTTTATCTGCACTCTGATGTCGATCAACTAATATGGGAAAGGTTTACTTGTTGACACACATTTAATTGGCCCCTCATCTGCACAAGGAGGCAGAAATACACAAATGTAAAAAGAAAACAGAATTAAAGACGCTTGGGGAAATCAAAATTTGGTATGTGCAAAAGGACAGTAATACCTCAAAAAGTAACATTCATAAATAAAATGGAAAATTAGATGTATGATATGGCATCTGTGTATTGTTTTGCAGAGATATATACAGACATTAGCATGCTAACCAGTTATCCCAAAGTTCCTGAGCTAAAGGTGTAAACAACTACACTCCCTCAGTGCTTCAAGCTCCCAGACCATATCGCTAACTGCACTGCTAACTAGCTAAAAGCAGCTATTGTTTGCAGTTACTTTAGTGATATGCTGCTCCTTGTTGGGTTAGATAGGTGGACACTTCTTACATGTTGCACCCTTTAATGCAAAGGTTAATACATTCATAAAGAAATCAAAAGAAATGTCAATTTGCCACATTTATAATTGAATTAACATAAAAATGATATATATTTTATATATTTTATATATATATATGTATATGTATGTATATATATATATATATATGTGTGTGTGTATATATATATATATATATATATATATATATATATATATATATATATATATATATATATATATATATATATATATATATATATATATACATATATATATATATATATATATATATATACATATATATATATATATATATATATATATATACATATATATATGTATGTGTGTGTGTGTGTGTATATATATATATATATATATATATATATATATATATATATATATATATATATATATATATATATATATATATATTAGTCATTTTATTTCTTCATCTTTAGTTTTGGCAGTTTCGATCGTCCTTAGCATATAGAAATTACTTCAGTTAGAGAATGTAAAATTTGCTTCATTTATTGTGTCAAAAATTGTTTTTGTAGTAAATAATGACATTCTAAACGTTCTTGCTTTTTATTTCCAGGCTGCCAAGAAATTTGTATCTGGCAAGAAGACAATGTCAACAAGCGGCAACCTCGCAAAAACACCCTTCGTGGATGAAATCTAAGAGCCCTTCTCGTCACCTTGTACTTTACCTTAACTATGGCGGCAAAGCAGAATTTGTTTCCTCAACATTTTGACGAAAAGGAAAAAGGTCCTCATCACTTTTTGAATCTCTGTTATTCTGAGAGATATAATGTCATAACACCACTGGGTATTTATAGGTGTTGTAACAGTATATTTTCCAGTGATGCTGCTCTGGCGCATCACAGTGTTGTGCTCCATTCATCTGTCCACATTAACTGTATAGCTGATGTAAAATAATGAATAAATTCTATCTACCTTACACAGAGTTAAGTGTTTTGTTTAGGTGTGTCTTTGATGCTATAAAGTGTTTTAGTTTTACAATGGAAACAAAACAGTCCTAACTCAAGGTCTACTCACTGGCTTGTTCTTGAGCTTTCGACTGAATCAGACTAAATAAGAATGAACTGTCATGTCAAGTCAACCTGGAAAGTGCTCATGGAAAATTTAAAATCTGCAATTTCAGTCTGCTCATGAAGACAGTGTAGTCCTGAAGCTAAATGGAGGTTGAGTTAAGATTGTTTCTTACAAGTACTTCCTTTTAACCCAAAGCATCATATGGCAAAATCCTCTCAGCAGCTCATTTAAAATGCATAATCCATGGTGATGCAGAAGGAGCGTCGGCTATTGACGGATTTTCTCGCGAGAGTTTGCCACAACAGACATGGAGACGCGACCTGGCTGAATTTTTAGTTCCCGTCGCTGGGAGAGGACAGCATCGCCCTGCAGAAAAAGCACTTGCTGCGAGCTCAGAGGTTTTTAAAGCGGTTTCATAGAGTTGTTCCGGGTGTGAATGTGGAGTTCTGTGCTCCAGAGCAGCGGCTCGGTGTGAGCAGGGGCGGCGTTTTCCTTCAGAGCAAAGAAAAAGCTTTCATATGAGGACAGAGAGGGAGAGAGCACACTCAGGAAATAAGTGGACTGCATGCACGAGTCCGTGTTTACTGCACGAGGATTCATCAGCGATTTAAAACGCAAACGATTTCCGTACATTCTGCACTCGCTTTCCTCCAAGTGTCACCGGGATGAAGCGATCTACGAGCAGCCGGGCAGCGATCCTCTCCTCTCGGGCTGGATGAGCGCCAGCAGGTCGGTCCAGACTCAGGGACGAATGCAAGGGAGTAATTTGAGCCTGCGGATCTCATCAAACACGATGCGCGGACAAACCGCGGATCAAACCGACCCCTTCATCACGATCACCGCGAGTTCCCGTAACGCAGAGCCGCTTAGGGTGACGGGACAAGAGGTGAAGGTGTAGCTGACTGACTCCTAAATGTCCCGCCTCCCTCCAGGTGACACCGAGGCACACGAACACTCTGACCTCCACCTGTGTCCACCGACATGGATAAACTCACCGTGATCTCAGGATGCCTCTTCCTCGCTGCGGACATCTTCGCCATCGCCAGCATCGCCAACCCGGACTGGATCAGCACCGGAGACTCAGCTGGTAGGTGGCACTGGAAAAATTAGAGTTGGTACTTTTTGTGTATGGGGACAAATAAGAGATCAGTTCATTAAAAATCACCGTGGACATGAAACTTTTATGAAACATGATTTGAAAGTGGGCTCACACCCCTGATAGACTTCTGTGCAGCTGAATGTCAACAAACTTAAAGGTGCACTGTGTTGTTTTAGGAGATAATTTTACTTTCTTATTTTTATTTTTTTTATGTCTTAAAGTGAACAAACTCTTTGTTTTTGTTACCGAGTGAACTGAATAAACAAATCCGCAATTACATTAAATATCCATGACTAAATATGAGACACTCAAGTTTAAGTTTATCAAATCAGCCTTAGTTATGATCGAACTATAAAAGCAAAGGAATCTCCGTGTCCGTCTGTTATTCTCATATCTCAAGAAAGGTTCATCCGATCTGCTTCACACTTGGCGGGTGTGTTGCTAAGGACTTGAGGAAGTGCAGTGTCGAATTTGGTGCAGCTTTGACGCGTGACGCCTTCAAAATTAAAAGTACGCTATGTAAATTTGCGGAATAAATTTGAATTGGAAGAGAAATATTGATTAATAACTGATTTGTGTGCTTTGTTACCACGACTGAATAAACAAACTGACCTTAAAGAACAACAAGATTTCATACTGTGTTTATATGTGGCGGACCCTGCTACCTCTCTAGCTTTTAAGTGTTCTGGGGACCTTGTTTTCCTCTGAGAACAGCTTGTGCATTGTAAATATAATAATTTTGAGTTTGAATTTCTTCTCCAAAACTACATATTGTGACTTTAAAGGTAACAGTTGCACTTTTTATGCATGACCCCTTCAAATGCATTAGGCCGAATGTCATCACAAGTTGTGGCCTTTGTGTGTCCATGTTTCCGTCAGATCCCGTCTCAAATGAGGGGAAGTATTTAAGTTTAAATCGAGATTGGAGAGAAATGTAATGATGTAGGCCGAGAGTATATTACAATGAACTGTGAGGTGCCGGTCTGCTCAGTTGCATTTTATCCTAACATGTTCAAATGTCAGTATCCCTGTAATATTATCTCCATTCATCCTTCAGCATGAAAAGGGGAGCGTGGCGCCCACAACATCAGTAAATATGCCTCAGAGCAGCACACTTGTCTGAAAAGACATTCTCAAGTAGCACTTAACTTGAGTACCTGAGAAACACTTTCCGCCAAAGTTTCAGCAGCTTTGTTGGAGTGCAGCTAAAGATTGTTTTCCATCATGGATCCATAATTCTGACAGTTAATCGTTTTGTCTGATATTGTAAAAAAAAAAAAGGCTTGTCGCAATTCCCAGTGATCATAATGACGTCTTCAGATTTCCTCTCTTTTTGAGAATCAGTCCAAAATGTCCAAAGACGCTTCATTTACATCATAAATGACAAAGAAAAGGGACGAGGAGAGGGCTGCAGAGGTCTGATAAACTCACTTCCTTTCTAACTTCACACCAATAGAGTCTTTCAGTTTCAGCCACAACTGACGCTGACCCTTATCAGATATCATGCGGCTTAACCATACATGCAGAAGTGCTCCTAAGCACCCGTCAACACACTTTGATGTGTAAAATCTAACAGATCAAAACGAAGGAAGACTCTTTTTTTTCTTTGATTGACTAATATTCAGTCCCGGATATTTATCGTAATAGAAGGTTCTTCTGGGCCTTTAACGCACCATAACGGAGGGATGATTGGGTCTGAAAAGACCCCGACTATCATGACGATGATGATTTGATGAACATGGTTGTTGATAATCACTGTTACTCTGATTAAAATTAATTGGATTAATTACTGACGTCATTAATTATCATATTACAGCAAATAATGATAATTAGTGGGAGGGCAAATTTCATAGATTGTAACAGTCAGTCCTATAATTCAGAGCGTTGAATCCCGCAGATGTACAGTTAGCCTCCCTGGTTATCGCAGAGTATGATATTCTGATGCAAAGTCCAAAAGCTAAACATTGACTAAACCTGATGCGACGGACAAACAAACCACTACAGTATATGCACAGCTGTCCGAGGCCTCCATCCTAATGCTACGGCGGAGGGGAGATAAGCACGTTAACAGGCGAGCTGAGTGCTTATTACAGGATTTGATTTGTTGTAAAAAAAAAAAAAATACTGACGGCGGCTGCAGGTTGAACAAGCCAGTTTCTCATTTGCGCAATTAAATCAGCAACCACACACCGAATCAGTTATAGTACGAACAGACCGAAGTTCAGAGCAGCTCGCACTGAGGGCTGCACCTTCTCCTTCCACGTGGTAAACGATAGTGTGCAATGATGACGGTACTTACTGTACTCAAAGCCTTTTGTTCCCGTTCAATTAGCCGAATAGTAATTACCTGGAAGCAGGAAGTGCTTTTTGGGAAATGAAGATGTGTGACTTTTAATTAGGCCTTGTGAGAGGAGGGTAATGCTTTCCACCTGGAGAATTAAAGCTCCTCCGGCTCAGCCGTGACGCGTCTCAGTTTGGCTTTGAGCGCTCTGCGTAAACCTGGAAGTCAGAAACATCAAGATGACGATCGTGTTTTATAATTTTCACTCAAACTGTGCCTCTGCACATAAACCAGCTCTGATAACTAGCCTCTCTAGATTTAAAAAAAAAAAATACCCACAGGAAGTAAAAAAACCCAGAATAAACAGAGTTATTCCTCCTGACATTAATGATCCGAAGCTCACTGTGAATATGCACTCTGATAACGATTACTTATCAGGATCGTTTGGAATCACTTTGTAGCTGCTGATGTTTTTATGAGCTGCTCAATCATTCCCCGAGCTTTGCCATCTTACCACATGTCTGTTAGCACTGTGTGTGTGTGTGTGTATGTGTGTGTGTGTCTGAAACTGCACTAGTAGGATTACGGTATGTGCACTCTGTGTGTTTGTGTGGCTAAGTGTTGTGCTGAGAGATATGAGGCAGCAAGAGAGGGTCTGAGTGTATGGAGTGTTCACTAAGTACAGGTTAAGGTTGGCCACTTTTCAAACACGCACACGCGCTTGCGTGCACGCCATGGCCAAGGCAAACATCTGACGTCATAGCTGCTCGCTCGGGGTAAACAAACAGAAGCTCAATGCCATGAGGTGCAGGACTCAGCAGCACCAGATACAATTGTGTAGTGCGTCTTGGATTCAGTGTGTTATGTGTTTAGTTGATACTGCATCTTAATATATGTAAGTTTTTGTCATTTCTGATTGCCTTTTATAATATTCAATCCAATCCAATCCTAATGTCCTATGCGCATGGGACTAGTATAACCAGGGGACCTCATGTGATTGAAAAATATCAATCCCACACAATTTGCGCGGAATAAAGAAAATCTGTTTTTTTACCCGTATTTAAAGACATTATCTCTGGAATAATATGTCATGGCTCCATTTAACATCGACTTCTAGAAGCGAAGCCACTGTTCCACAGCAGCCACATTGTTTATATAGTTTAGAATTGATTTGCTCACTTTCTGCATCTGTTACAAGCGTAAATACACAGTTGCAGCTCATTTAGGGTCAAGTGAAGGATGCTTTGTGTCTTTGCTCAAATGTGACGACCTCTGGTTGCTCCTGACCTTCTCTGTCATCGCTTTTAAGTGGCAACCGATCTCACAGCACAGCTGTGGACTGCTGTTGGACACATTATCAGCTGCCATCAAATGTTCATACTTGTTTAGTTGTCTGACAACAGCAAACAGATGTTTAAAAAGAAATGCGACCCCAGATCACAGATGTGCCAATTCACACCGGACTAATATTATCTCATGACCTCTGTGTCTGGTGAAATATGGTTGTTGATATTTGGTGGAATATTTACTGTACGGATTGCGAGCATGGCACATTATCATTGAATTAAGATCACAGATGTCATCCGCAATTATTACAGTGTAATAGAGGTCCCCAGGTAACACTAGTCCCATGCAAACAGGGCTTTTTGTGAATTTATTGTTTTCAGACACTTAACAGTATGGTTAGGTGTAGACAACAAAAACTACTTTGGTCACCAATCTGCTCGGTTAGGTTAACAACCACTTTTGTTTTCACATGGAACTCGAACAGCAATGATGACAGAAATAGAAGATCATCCGCTGTCTGAGGCGACAAGGCGCGTCAGGCTCTTCGTGGCGCAGAATGTAAGGCGCCACCCCAGTGCTAAAAAACACTTTTTCAGGGAGTCCTCTCATGACACTCGATTCCTCATGCTCAGAGGCAAGCAGATCAGACTCTGGATGATTTTGTAACTAGAGTCTAACTGAGTTTAGAGCTTATTGATCCTCGGAAAGTGCTCAGAAATAAGTTGAGTAAATGTCCAGATTTTGGAGATGGGGCAGACATCTCTCGACTCTGTTAACAAATAGTCTCTATTGAAGAAAAAAAAACACGCTCTATTTTCTAGAGTTTCTGTGTTTTATTTGTTTTGTGAGGCCACAGTATGAATGTCAGGACTCTGTTGGTCGGTGGTATCAGGGATCATCTTATTTATAACATTGCTGATCTATAATCTGTAAATCCTATTTAAACTATTACAATTGCACCAGCTATAGGCGTTGTCATTGCAACTGCCTGTCCATATAGAAGTCTCGAGCAGATGTCTTTCACTGACATTACAGGAAACTGTATCACCCATGTGGTTCATTCCCTAGACGATACAGAAGTAACGCCTCTAGTAGTTTGTGGCTCCTCAAATGTGTAGAATGAAATTTGTTTAAGTTCATTGTATGTCATATGAATCACATCTTTATGCCAAACAAAGATCACTGTTCATAATGGCACAAAGCAACAACACTTTCTTGTGGGGCGTGGGTATTTCTTTTGGTATGGAGTCCAGTGTGCAGGGAAGTGAATGCACTATTTACATTGTCGCCCACCCTGCGGCGCGAGAGGGTGTGTTGAGAGGGAACAGGATGTCCTGTGTATAGGGGGATAGGTCAGTCTGCAGGAGGATGTGGTTTAGGCCTGACGTTCCCTTCAGCCTGGTCGTGGTATCATCACCCAGCACTGTATCCAAGATCAGGAACTGAAGGAATTTGAAGCCAATGATGAATATTTAAAGGGCGGATTTCATTTTTGTGGTGTGATGAACACAGGAGCGTTATGTGGCATGAAGGAGGTCTGTTGTCTGTTTGGTTGTGTTTTGTTCCGAAGAGCCATGTTTTTCTTGTGCATCTTTGACTCAGTATATGGTTTAAAAAACATTAAATGCAAAAGTGAGTGGTCTTAATGGCCCAAAGTGCCATGTGTTTGTACAAAAGCGGCTTATTATATTTATTTTTTTTCCTAATTTACAAGATGCTTCAGTGCTTCCCTGTGTTTCTCCTGCGCTCTTTGTGATATCGGTAACTTGTAATTCTGGCCATCGGGACAACTATGTTAATTCTGCAGTCGCATGGGTTTGAGTTACCCCGAATAAATCCATAAATCCATAAAATGTGAAAAAGCCTTCTTCTGTGTATGCTTTGCAGCTTGCGCGCTGAAGATAATAAGTCAGAGAAAAGGGAGGGAAACAAAAGAATAAATGAAGAGTGTGGGTGGATTTAATTTTGCATTAATGTGCTCTGTGTTGTGTGGACTGGATGCACAGTTGAGCCCATGTGGTCTCTCTTCTTTCGGGGGTCTCCGAATGTGTGATATGAAGAAGCCCCCGGTACCTGACATCAGAGCGCCCAGCAGGTTTGTGAGGTGGGAGGGCCGTCAGATGATTTATCATCTGATGTGAGGTCATTGATCTCCTTGTTTCTGTCTCAGCTGTTAATTTGCCGTTTCTCTCTTTGTTGCAACTTGTTTGATGTCGTACACGGATCGCTGGGGCTCGTTGCCGCCGCTGGCACGCCGCCCATCAGAGCGTTTCCATACCAACAGGTTCCTCTGCCCATGTGGGCAATCAGAGAGACTCCTGGGAGGTCATCATGTCTTGAAAGCCACATAGGAACATATGATGTCAGTGTAATGATGCATGCAAATATGGAGCGCTGTTGTTGTTCTAAACCGCGCGCGTTTTATCCCTCTCTGTCTCCGCACAGGCTCTCTGACCGTCGGCCTGGTGCAGCAGTGTCAGACCATCCACGGCCGGGACCGCATCTGCATCCCCCCGCAGCTGCCCCCGGAGTGGATCACCACGCTCTTCTTCATCATCCTGGGCATCATCTCCCTCACCGTCACCTGCGGCCTTCTGGTGATGTCCCGCTGGCGCCGAGAGGCCGCCCGGTACGCCCGTTGGATCGCCTTCACGGGGAGTAGGTGTTCAACGTGATCTCTCATCGTCTTCCATCCATCGTGATGAAAGTTAAAGTTGCAAACTTTTATTTTTTTTTAAGCTGTTAAGCACCACATCAGAGTCAGAAATGAACCTCAGCTGGCCCATTATAGTTATAAAATGACCGCAAAGGGAGACGACATGACAATCTCATGAGGAATAAATGGAGCTTACCTTGAATTCTGCGGTTCCTTTCATGGGAAAGCTTTTAGTCTGGCAATTATGAACATCTTGACAAAGTGACTGCAGAGGAGCTCTAATTGATGCGCTGGTTTCTATTTTTATCGAAACAGAGACAGAGTTTGTCTATTAGGGATGACCGGAGCAGGGGCTGTGCGTCACTCTGCTCTGGGTGCAGAAAGATATGAAGCAGTGTAGACCCTCCATGCTGGGGACAGTTTTTAGCCTACAGATTCTCAGACTGACTCCGACAGTCAGGGCAGAATCACTCCAGCATCCTTTTACTGACACTGACGAGTATCCATAAATTTTAGCTGACGATTTCAGCTTTTACTCGTATTTGTTTTAACCATTTATTCAGTGCTTTGTAGTCACATTTATTACCTCGCAACAAACTGTTTATCCTTTACTCTAGCTATTTCAACCATCATTTAGCTAACATAACTGTATGAACTGTTTGCCCATTGCTTTTAGCTTTTCTGCAGCCGACTTGATGCTTTTCATCACAAAATGTGTTTTGTCGAATTTCTTTAGCTACTTTACAATCATATCTGAGGTACCTGTGGATGGTAATAATGGGTTTAGATGGGATGCTGACGCTCTTCTTTTCTTTGCCTCCTTGTCACAGTGGTCCTCTTCTGCATGGCCGCCCTCATCTTCCCAATCGGCTTCTACATTAACGAGGTCGGGGGACAGCCGTATAAGCTCCCCAACAACACTGTGGTGGGCTCCTCCTACGTACTCTTTGTTCTCTCCATATTCTTCACCATAGTGGGACTGCTGTTCGCTGGGAAGGTATGTTTGCCCGGCTGACGCACCCTGCTCCTCTTTTTGCATCTTTGGAGAGGCGCAGTACTCGGAGGCATGTTTTAGAAGACTTGACTCATCCAGGCCAGCGCTGGAAGTATCACAGGAGGAGAACAAAAAAAAAAATCGAGAAGCACCGGTTTGTGTTGGATGAATCGTTACGATGCCCCAGGAATCACTGCGCTCCACCCTGTCCGTCTGGTTGTTCAGTAGACAGATGCGCAGATCGCTCTGAAACACCCCTCATCGTCGTTTGTCCAGAGCGATGAATGTGAGGCGATAAACAGACAGGAGAATGTGGGAAAAAAAAGAAATGATGGAAATGGATAAAAACATCAGGATTTCAAGGGAGCCTGGCAGTATATCCGTCAGATAACCTTGCTCTTCTCAGCCCATCCACCAAGACGCCAAGATCGACTGATGTCAGGCCCGAATCTGGGCAAAGCACCAAATATCGGCCGGTCGCCTCCGACAGGGTTGAGGTTCTACATGGAAAAAAAAATTTGTAATATATATACAACGAAGTTTCACTTTCTTGGCACATTTTATTTATTTGTTGAATGGTTCAGTTCTGTTTTTTTTTTGTAAAGGTGTTTTGTATTTAAAAGGCCTAATGTATCCCCAAATTTCCCGGCCATTAATATATGCGGTGGATCACTTTGCCTTAATGAGCTGTTAACCTTAAAAACAACTATAACATCGCTGTGTTTCATGGGAGCACTTTCTAAAACTCTAGATACATGAAACGATTTAGCATAAAAAATGTCAAAACTAGAATGTAAATCGGGGGAAAACGAGTCAAACTCTTGCTGAATCGTTACGGGGACTGTAAAGTTGTATCTGCGGGTGTGTTTCAGGACGATGCAACGCTTTTATATCTCTAGTGATGTAGTGAATGTATTATCCGCCCTTTTTGAGCATTTCCTGTTGGTTCAACACTGTATCAAGAGATGAATGGATCCGTGACTAGTTTGTTTTATATATTTGTAACGCAGGTTGTGTCATTTCCTAGAAGCACTGTGGTGTTTTTGAATGAGCATGGAGGATCCCATCACATTAAAAAGTGACTCACTGGAAAGCTGATTGTCTCATCGACTTGTTTTATCAATTTCTTTTACAGGGCCGTGATTTTTTAATTATTTAAAAACCTCAAGTTGTGTTCGTCACACAAATAAAGGGCAGTTAATTCTTCACTTAAAGTGGCAGTATGTTGGAAAACCATCCATCCATCCATCTATTTTCTTCCGCTTATCCAGGGTTGGGTCTTGATGGCAGCAGGATTAGAAGGTATTCCAGACATCTTTCTCCCCAGCAACACTTTCCAGATGAGATGTATATAATCCAACCAGCGAGTTCTGGGTCTGCCCCTGGGTTTATCTAGTCACCTGCACGCAGACGTAAAGTCAGTTTTGTAGTCTGCAAAAATCTTTCCTGGAGCTTCACAGCAAAACAGAGTTGGAGCATTCTCCCAAACAGCTGAAGTAGATGGAAACTTGTGCTAAAACAATTTTAAAAAATTTAATTTACACCCTCGAGGCGCGGTCGAGCTTATGCATGTTCACTCCAGACAGGGTGCGCGCTAACGTTTTAGCTTTCGCTTTTGGCTTGAAAAAGGGTGTAAATGACATTTTTTTAATTAAAAAAAACATTTGGGACAAGCTGCATGGAGCCATTTTATCTTTCCTTTTGTTTTTCTATGTTTTTTTTGGTTGTTGCCTCGAAATGTTTTGTGGACTGTGAAACGTCACCAGACTTTCCATCGCCATGGGGTGAATATATAATGACTGAATTAAAATTTTTTGGTGATCTTGTTCCTTTAAACTGACAGATGGCGTGTTTTTTTTATCTGGGTTGAAGAAATTCTTAGACTTCTCTGTCTCATCAAATGTTTCTACAAGTCATTTAATAACGGCAAACATCTCAAGGCGAGGGCTAAAAAAGAAAGAAGGCTCTAAAACACAAACTCCTTTGTCTTTAATGTTTATCGGCAGTGATTCAGAGCTTGTTTGGAGGCACAATCTCACACCCACTTTTCGTCCTTTGTCTTTATGGATGCACAGGATGTTTAGGTTGCCATAGGAACGTTTCAGAAAAGTAAGTGAGGACGTGTGATGACAGCGGCGGGATACCAGTCGCGTGTTACAGGTCAGGCCCACCTGTGCCCACGACTGCTGCCAAAAGTCAAGTCTATAGACTGCCTTTGACCATTGAGCAAACCTCTCTGTCACAATTGCTGCTATTTTAAGCCCAGAAATATTTGTATCCATGTGTATCTACTTTTGTCCTTTTTTTGTTGAACGTTGCCGTCTTCATGACAACAAAGTAAATAGGAGGAAAGAGAAGCTTTTGGTTCTGGTGCCACAAAGGGACGAGTAGCTTCTCTCTGTCTCTTTAAGAGAGAAACAGTTAAATTAGCAACAATGACATATTCATAGAAAGAAATAGATTTGCCAGTGGACACTCATTAAAATACTTAGATATAGCATCTTTGAGAGATTAAAAAAAAAAATGAACAAATAGGATTATTTTGAGACATCAGTTCAGATTAATATAAAAGCAATCTGTACCAGAAATAGTGTTTTTATGTGACAGATGCATGTGAGAGAGAATGTCTAATCACTCTTAATGGAAGCGAGCATGTCAGATTCACACATTATGAGAAAGATTTACACAATTAATTAAAAAATTCTTGAAATTGCAATACGGCCAAGAGCAATATCTGTAATATATTATAATAAAGTACTGTAGAGCTGCAGAGCCGACAAATCTTGTTCTCCATATCTAGAAAAAAGACATGTCACACCATTATAATTGTAATAGTTTTATTTTCACTGAACTGAAAAAAGTGATTGTTAACACTCATTTTGAATCATATCACAGAGAATAATCCGGCAAAGTCATCACTGTATGAATTTTTTTTTTACAGTATCATGCAACCATAATTAGGAGCAAGACTAAAGCTCGTAAACAGTGAAATGGAATCAGTCGTTCAAGTTTGATTGGTAAGTCCATATCAACATGACAAACTAACTTTATGGTTAAAGATATAAAGTAACTGGTTTCCAAGAAGAAACGCCGTATGATACTGGACAGTTAGGACATGGAGATTTAAGAGATGATCTTACCACTCAATTCTCCAACTGAGCTCAAAATACAGACAACAAGTGGCTGCAATAGTGTGAGATTGTTATAGGCTGCAGTGACGTGGAACAAATCCATTTTTCAATGGAACAATTTGAACACTGAAAAACAACCAACAAACACAGCTTACATCGCAATAATCAGCATGATTAAAAAAATTGACAACATCGATATTAATTGTTTCTATATTTAAAATGAATCTATAGATTTAAAATAACATGAAATGATCTTAATTTGTAAGCCTTTCAGTTAAGTTTGGCAGTGTGTCATAAGTACTGAGTACACCTGATCATGAGAAGCAAACTCAATTCTCACCACAAGAGGGCGCGCTTGGTCAATCTTAACTCGGAGTAGTCCGCTTCTTCACTCACTGTAAATCACCATCTCCAATCTGAAGTAGTTTTAAGGACATTATACTTAGAAACACTCAGTCCAAAACATCTTCAGTTCAACTTCTTTTGCTAAAGCCTTTTGTACCATCCAGATATCGTTACCTTGGCAGAACCAAAGGGCTGCATCACTTACAGGTCAGCTCAGTTCAGCTCAGTTCGGTTCAATTCCCGTCCTGATTGTGTTGGATCCACTGTGGGGGTTTGTGCGTGGTCATGGTGGGACTGTTGAGCTGCAGCTTGGCCATTCGAGCAGCCAGGAGCATCAGTATGCCGGTGAGGACCTCCAGGCCGTAGGAGAGCCAGGCCAGACCCAGAGACCAGCCGAAAGAGGTGTGAATGTAGGCCATACCCTCCGGCCCCACCAGCCTCTCTGTCTCAGCCAGGGCCTGGTATGAGTAGATGATGTAGAGGCTGACGCCACACAGGGTCAGCAGACCTAGAGAAAGATGAATCACACAAACACAGAAACAAGTAGACATTAAAGGGCCAGTCCAGCCCAGAAACAAAAAAGGATCAATTGTCCCTGTAGAAGAACCCGATACTGAATCAAACACACTGCAGTGTTGTAACTTTATTTACTCATTATTTTGCCAGGTCTTCATGCGGTAGAAATCTTCACCTAAGTGGAGCTGAGATCAAGTCCCTCTATTCACTGAGAAACATGTTATTTATAGTTTTGGTTTTAAGCCATGAACACTTCAGACTTCTCAAGGCAAAGCACAAGCTATTATAAAGCGGAAATTCGTACCAGTCAGAGCTCCGTGCTGAGAGCTCATCAATAAAACCCAACAATAACATCAAGCCATTAGCCACCCAAAATCTCATATTGTGAGAGACAGGAAACGTGCTGACGCATGTGTTGCCTGCTTACAAAACATCCCAGTCTTCAGAGACTAGAATGAGACACACACAACCCCACACAGTCCCCACAACAGTGTTGCTATTGGAAACCATTATGATTTTGACGGCTTGCTACTGGTTTTAAGGGGATGCAAGTGGAGCTCAGAAGCGACCCACTGTGGGACTAATAATCCTTTTATTACAATTAGACCCTGAGGTACTACAAGCTCGCAGAATGATGAGGAAACTGTATCCGATTCTCATGCAGTTCACTGCGAAGAGCTGACAAGCAGAGAAACACGAGCACAGAGACCGGAAAGTACTACAACTGCTGCCAGAGACGAAACAACACTCCAGTATCGCAGCAGTTCGTGAAATAGCGGTGAAATCAGATTTTTTTCTCTCACCGTGGGTTAAAAATTGAAAAATTTGTGTCCAGTGAATTGCAGAGATGAAATTTTATCAGTATCATAAACTGATTTTTTTATTAACATATTACCGAAAAACATGATCTCCCCTTCCTAATCTGTGAATTATACAGATTCAATTTTGTGGCTGTTTGACCAACTGAAAATATCTTTCTCTAACCCTGCCTAAACCTAACCCTGGACTACATGTGAACCTTTAGATTGTGATGTGACGTTACCTGCCATCCACCCCAAACAACCTTTTGTAGCAAAACTATCACAAATCAACCAAATAAGCAAGACGTCAGCTTGTACTTGTACTGCAGAATCATGGGATGGAGATAGATTTCAGTGTCTCAGTCTGTTGGTCAGTCCACCATTTTTGTCCGGACAAAAATATCTCAACAATTATTGGCAGGGGGTTGGACGAACCATCTGTCCATCACAGGCTAACTCTTCTTTCAGTTAAATATACTCTGCTGTTCTGATATAACAGATGCTATCGTAGCATCTACGCCATATTCTTAAGTCACTTCCGTCAATGTTTTCTGCAGCGGATTTTCAGTTAAATGTCTGAAATGAGGCCCGTGGTTAACACAAGCTAAAGAGTTTTTAACGTTTTACATGTAAAGTGTTTACGGGTCTCAAAAAGGGGGTTGCTAACAAGTGGCTAAATGGGACTATAGAGGGATATTAAGGTGATCTTGCAAACAAGCAGACTCATCGACTCAGTAATCCGTCTTTACAGGCAGACTTAGGTTGCAAACTATGCTGACTCTAACATTAAAACTTGTCAATTGATCAATTTATTGTAAAGCACGTATGGTATAGTGTATAGTGTACTAAGGTGATAAGTGTTAGTGATGTTGATTCAGTATTCTTCGTTAATAGCCTAAAGCTAGCTTTTTACTTCTGCCGATTTCGTTCATATTATAAATGTTTGTTTGCAAAAGAGTTTATTTTTCAGCAATAATCCAAAATCCTAATAAAAAAATCAGGTTTTTGTGGAGGTAACTAGGACGATGCTAACTTCTGGGTAAGCCTTCAAAAATACATCATCCCTGCAGCACTCAGTGCATCCAAAACTAATGACATCACCATGTAATTTGTGTTCAAGGTAAACTCCACAGAACAACATATGAAAGTTAGCATGCTGACGTTAGCATGCTGACATTAGCCTGCTGACATTACCTGCTAACGTTGGTATTTAGCTAGAGTCTTCACTCTTGCTCTTGTTCACTACAATTTATAGACCTTACCATTACTAATTCATAAGCTACAACTAACAACAGTTCATACTTCACGTAACAATTCAACTGTCTGCTTCTACTCCTCCTGTTTACTGTAGATTTTCAGGCACTTCAATGGAAACAGCAGCAATAATAACAGTGATGTTAGTGCTAAGTTACACAATATTAATAACGCCACCATTTACTACTTATTTTAAGTTATAAGTGTGGATTTACTTTGAACTTGGAAGCACTTTGTGAATGTTGTCATTTCCGAGGAAGCCTTAAATTACATTGACAATTAAGTAGGCGGGAAGAAATGGAATGGTCCTGCAGGGAGCCCAGGAAAATACTCTTATTCTTTGCACAGCTAGATTCCATACAAAGTCTATGATAAAACTCAGTTAGATGCAATATTGTGTCTAATCGCTCCAGACATATGCGAGTGAAATCGCGGCGAGTGATAATCGCAAACATTTTAGACCCAAGCGAAATTTTTTTGCGAACACCAAGAGCTGTAAATGAACATATCTCCTCATACCGAGACAGGACAAATAAGGGAATGAGGGAAGTGAGCAGGAAGGTCAGCTGGTAAGTTTTAGAAATATGTCAACATAGCACAGTTATGATTGATCTGAATTACATTCAGGAGAAAAGCATTTTTAAAAGCTCTTCACTTGTGGTCTGACGGACAGTCCTGACGAAGTATGAATTCAGGCTTTTTACAAGGCAGCATTATGACTGTGTTATTTCTCCTTCCTTTTGATCCATTTATTGCAGTCAGATCACAGAGAAATCTCTTTGTTTTAGGTTTTGCATCATATGAGTGGACGTGATAAAAAATGAGTAAATCCACGATCAATCTCAACGCGAATGTTTTCAGCGCTTTTGGTCTGAGCGCGGCATTAGGGTCTTGGTAAAGGTTGGTGAGGAAATAATGTAGTCGCATCGGTTTATACATTCATGTAGGGCTTTTGTTAACACAACACATGCGCCCGAATGTAACTAAATCCAACAGAAATATAATTTTAAGATCAGCAGAAGGTCAAACGACAAAAATTTCGGTTATCAACAAAGAGACCAAAAAGAAAAAAATGGCTTTCTTTGCCAGAATCGGACTGTCAACAAGTTCACAAGCAGCTGCAATCTAATTCAAGCCACTCCACACATTACCATGTGCTGCTTATTAAAGGGAGACTATAAAGAGTCTTTTTAAGAAAGTGTTTATCCATCACAAGGTCTTCTTTATGGAAGTCATAAGGCGTCGTCGGACCGGTGCCAAAGACATCCAGAGGGAAGAGTACTGCCAGACACCACAGCACTGTCTCTAACTGCACATAAATAACCTGATTACCGTAAACAGCTTTAACGTGGTTAACGGTAATCTAACTCTCCCAATAACCCAAATTTAGATGATTTGTTTGATAGTGAACTCATTATAAAGGTGTCAGGTGTGTGGTAGCAGGAATATAGCGGCATGTAAGGTTTGGCTGAGACATGAACACCATTTTTCTATTTTCGCACAAAAAACATGTCTGTAACTACCAGCTGTGGTTCTCTTGTTTTTTTTTTATTTCAAATGCACGACTTTCTATCCAGTTTACTCTGTCAACCGTGTGGCATTTAAAGAGATTAGATTTGAAACACACAGCCGAAAGAAAGAAGACTCCAGTGTGTGACTAGCAAGTTTAATTCGACTTTCCAACTATTAATCTACTTATTCTATTTTAGTTCAGATAACCAGGTTAAATTGATAGTTTGGGTCTTTTGATGTGTTGTATGAGGTTCTTATCCCTGCAGTAGATGACTGTTAGCAAGAAGCACCTACAGAGAAGCAGCGCATTACACTGCTAAACAGCACCGACACCTTAAAATATATAAGATTAACTTTTTACGCTATATTTTGAAAATAATTTGGTGCTTTTACCCAAACAGCTGATCTGCATCTTAACAGTGCGGGGCAGGCACAGCTGTGCTTGTGCATAGGAATACGGACCTTGTACGGCTGAGGGAATGTAGTATTAAAGGATAGGGCTGTCTGAAGTACATGAGAAATCTATTGCATGTCTGTCCGTCCTGGGAGAGGGATCCCTCCTCTGTGGCTCTTCCTGAGATTTCTTCAATCTTCTTTTTTTCCCTTGTTAAAAGGTTTTTTTTTTAATCCTCAACATTGTAAGTTTTTCCCAACTCGTGTCGAGGGTCTAAGGACAGAGGATGTCCTTCACTGTACAGATTGTAAAGCCCACTGAGGCAATATGATTGTGATTCTAGGCTATATAAATTAAATTGATTTGATTTGATTTGATTAGATTTGATTTGAAGGCAATGTAAAATGTAAAATTATAGCATACATTTGAACAGATATATGTCTTTTAGGTGTGCCTTCTTTTAGGTGGAGGAGTGAGAGGGAGCTGGGAAATCATCAACCTGGCCTTGGTGTCGTCGGCACCCACCTCTAGAGCTATACTATCGAACCATCGCACCTTGCGCTACATAGTAGTATTACGAGACTCAGAGACCGACAAAAGAAAATAGTACAGAGTTGATTAGCAGTGGTTCCCGTCTGGTCTCTGACCTTGGTAAATGGTAAGGACCCAGCAGGTTCAGGCGTGGTCAGGAGAAGCATAAAGCTTGAGTGGAGTGAGAGGGAGGTGGGGCGTCACCAGCCTGCCGCTGGCGTGGTCTGCACCCACCTCGAGCTATACTCCCGGACAATCACCTTTTGTAGTACAAAGTGGTATTACGAGGCGTGACTAGCTTGTTAGCATGCTAACGTCAGTATATATAACTGCAACACAACACAAAAATGTCTGTGAGAAAATGTCAAAACTGTTATGTAACATTCTGCAGATTTTGTTATTTCTTAAAGTATGAAGATTAAGATTTGTGTAACTGCACTGTCCGCCAAGGAGTCACGAAGTCATGACTAAGGCTAGTCAAATTAGCGGGGAAATCCATTTACAGTATTTTGGCACCAGTGTAGTGAAGTAATACAATTTATTCCCAGATCAATATTTAGTTCCAACGATAATATGAACACATCACGCCATTGTGATTATAATATATATTATTCAAAAAGTAGTTTTACCAAACTAATTATAATAACTAAACATTATTTTTGATCATTTAATGTGTCATTTGGCCTTATTGCGACATGCTTCAATAGAAAATATTGAGATAATTATTTCAACCGCATCATTAACTACTATTACTGTTACACACAACTTCTCAAAAACATACATCATATACCTTATCTGTTTAGTTGTACCTATTATTATATCATTGATATATTATATTATCATACATTGTGCATATATTTGATATCTCACATTTTAAATCGCTTTGTCGCCCACACGACCCACCAAGCTGGTATCCCAGAGGGAACAGTTTTCAGTAGGCCTTAACAAGAGTTATCCTCAAGTGTCTCGCACTAACAGCATGAAATTAAAGACGTTATGAACGGAAATTTGGGAAGCAGTCGTTTCCAAGACAATTTGACTTCACTGTTGTGCCTCCCAACGGACCAATAAGAGCTCTCATATAGACGGTCCCACAGTCCACGACGAAGCGGGTCTGATGTAACAAAGGGAAGAGCGTCCATGAACACAGACACCAAAACGCACATAAACACACCTGCCCTGTCATGCATACCAAACCAATATGGCCAATTCAAACAGCCAATCAGTTCTGCGCGGTAATAAACGTCAGTCCCTTGGCCACATGAGGTCAATAACTATAACTGAGGTCCGTTCCAGCTCTGCACATAAAGTGTCGCCGTCTGCTCAGGTGACCCACATGGCCCTGCTTCACTGCCACACTCCTGCTGTACATATTCCACCGAAACTCTCTGACTCTTTCAAGTGTTTTTCACTTTTTTCTGTAATAGCAACAGTGCAGTAACCGTTGAAAGAATGGACATACTAATTGTGAGAACTGTCTCATTTAAACCAAAGAAAAGAAAAAGCATTATCATCTGTACGGGCTCTTTTATCTTATTTTAGATTGTCTGCTTCTGTGTTTTCCATTAGAACAATCAAAACACTGAATGAAAATTAAGTTGCATCATTTGTTAGGCATTATCTAGTAAAGATGCCGGTGATAAAATGTAGCCACTTAAATGTGCGATACGTAGGATTTTAGATGAAAACTATTGGAAACATACTAAAATGATCACCAGAATGTGAAGAAATCACAGTTTTGACTTTATCACATCTGTGTATTGTGTTGCAGAGATGTCTACTCAAGTGAGCATGCTAACCAGCTAGCCCCGGCCTGCCCCGCACCAAAGCTCCTGTGTTGCTGGTAGCTACACACATCAACGCTGTGCTCTGAGCACCCAGTCTGGACCGCCAGATGCACGGCTACCTGACCTAATAAGGTGACTGCAACCACAGTTAGCATGTGCTTGTGATATTGTTTTGAGTTTGAATTGGACAGGTGGACATTTCGTACATATTGCTCCTTTAACTCAGTTGCGTTCACATTACAACACAGCTGTTGTTGTGGTTAGTGAACGTGAACTTGTTACTAACAGGGCCGTTGATCACTGACAAGACACTGATACCGCGTGAGACCAACGTCGTTACACTGCTGGCTCACAAACCTTGTTAGAAGCTGGAACCAACCGTCAGAATTCTTTCACAGAGATAAACAAAACAATGAGTTTGGACCCGACAAACATTCTAAAATGATTGATTCATACTCATTAGAATGTTTATAAGGAAAATGGTCCGTGTATCATCCGTCCATTCAATTATTCTATTCAATCTGGCAAACGAAAAACAAAAAAAACAGTCAATATTTCGTTTTTCTGTTTTTCTGTTTGGCCACAAAATGGAAGATTGGAGTTTATTTTCCTATTTTGAACTCAAAACAGAGCAAACAATTATTGGGAAAACCAAAACGAAATAATAAATCTCTTTTCGTTTTCGGGCTTATGTTTTCGAGAGGCACCTATCTGCAGTCAAGATGGCCGACAAGGGCGCAGCCATATATCCAATCCATTCCGGAAGTCCCAACCGGAAGTTGCTTGATCACCAAAATAAAACCAAAATAAAAGCCGCTATTTAACCGATCCATACCGGAAGTCTCATGCGGAAGTTAGTTAATCACCAAAATAAAACCAAAATAAAAGCCCAAACAATCTCTCTCAGCGTGCCTATTTTTTTTAAAAAAAATTGCATTTGCTATCAAGCTTGGCAACGTGCTGCAGTGTCGGGCGCCATCCTCGTTGCAAGACTCCAGACCAAAAGCGCGAGAGAGAGAGCTCTCAATAATCATATAGCCTACTATGTAGGCTAACAGGGAAAGAATGAATGTATGGCTTTATTACACTGCAGGGATCGAAATTAGCATCCGTGTCCTTGCGCCTGGTGGGTGAATTGAATCAGTTTACCAGCAACTGTGACGGATTCATTCCAGTCAGATCTGATCCAATTAATCTTAATGATCTATATCTTGGTTAAGGCGTAACAGTGCGCTTTACACGACCCAAGAGTTTGGGTCAAATTATGTTTCTGATTCGACCAAAGTGACAGGTGGACTTGAGAAGGCCGGAAATCCACAACTAATTGAACGGCTGTAGCGTCATTTGGACCGCTAGATTTTAAACTCTATAATCTCTCATGTAAATACCCGATTGAGTGATGAATGCATTCATTATGTCATGATGTATTTTTCTTTAACGAAATTACACCAAAATGTAGCATTTTAACAAGTTCAATTATGCATTTATTAATAACATAGTAGACCGTTATTTTTTTTGCATATTTACACAAGAATTTAATAGAGAAAAGTTAGAACAATAAAAGTAACTTATTTGATTATGAATGATTTTTATATTAATATATAAGTTAAAACAATACATAATAACCGAAAAAGATGGAAACGAGCTGATCTCAAACAAGCAAAGAGCCGTTTTGATCACTGGTCACAGTCTACAGATGACCTCCGCTCTCCTCACAGTTACACACGGGCTTGTGGCATTTCAAGTGTCCGAGGTTTGGTTCCGTTTGCAGCTCTTTCGGACCGGCACTGCCTCCGCGTCCGTGTCTGCTGCTGCTGCTGTGGTCGCTTCCGCTGCTGCCACCTTGTGCCGACTGCCGCGGACGCTTTTGCCTCCATGTATTCTGCCCTCAGCTCCTCTGCAGCTGCTGCAGGACTTTCCCCCGGGCTCTCCTGCTGCTGGTGCTCCCTGAATAAGATGCGGGCATTGATCCCAGCCACGTCGAGGATGTTATAGAAGACCGCCACTGGCCATCTTTCCGCCTTTGATGGAGTACGCCCTCGCACCTGGTCCGGGACGTCCACGCCGTACTTGGTGTTGTTGTAGTAATCAGACTGTGGTGTTGCCTTCGCCCCACTGAAGGTGTCCACACCTGTGTGCAGATGCTCAGGATGCAGACATTCTTCCTTGGCTGGTACACAGTCAGAGTCGGATCATTTCAGCACCTTCGTGATGTGAACAGCTCCGCTCGCTGTCTCATGGAGGGAAGAACTCCCGTTTTTGTTTGCCCATGGTGCCAAACAAGCTATTTAATACAACTATATAATTATTATCTCACGAGTAAATTCACAAAGAGACACAGCTGGAGACCGCTGACACAGTTAGAGACAAGAGAGACAATGAAAGCAGCAAACCACGCGAAAAATGGAACAATGAAACCCCGCAAAGTGCTGTGCGGTCAGTTTGACCGCTTATGGCCGAAACAGGTTAATATATCATATTTTGTGTAATTTATATAAAAAACTATTCCAAGTTAAAATACAGACACTTTTAGGGAAAGGCATGTAACAGCAGTAGCCTATTGCATTTTTTCATTCAATGTTATAAGTGTTGTATTGTCTCTATAGGCTAAGTGTTGATGTTTTCCTCAAAAATAAATTAAATGTCAAGTAAACTTTATTTAACATGGTAGATCCCTTTGTATTGTTTTTCATATGCAATTACGTTGCAACATTTTGAATTGGGACATTGAGATTAATGGGTAATGGTGGTCAGGACTTGGTGTTTAATAGCTGAACAGTGGTAGTTGGCCCATATCATTTCCTGTTATAGACTGACAACGGCCGCCCACCACAGAAAGGAAAGTTGATGTGGCCCCCACCGAAAAAAGTTTGGGGACCCCTGCTGTAAATCATTGGTGGTGATACAGTGCAAGGCCTGTATTGCCCAGATATTATACAGGATCTTGTTTGCAGGAAGCTAGCATGCTCTCTCCGTCTTTAAATGGCCGAGCCTGCTCACCAGAGGATGCTTTCATTAAGCACAGTACAGACTATCCACACATTGTTTGCTCAAAAGCATATAAAGAAACTAAGCTAAAAGACATCAGTCCAGCTAGTCGTTTCCTCACCCACCAGGGATCTTCAGGGATGAGGGGGGCATGATGAGCAGCAGTGGCCACAGACAAGTGTGATGCAACAGAACAGGGAGTTCCTGGGTCTGGAGATGTGTTCATTTTTATGTGTAATTAAATTACAGTGTTGGCCTTATTTTTCAGTTCTAGCGTGAATGATATGTGTGAGCAGCCCCCCACATACACATATATACTCACACACACACAAACACTGTATTTGTGTTTAATAACCGTAATATTAATATTTACAATCAATATTAATTGTAAATCAATGAAACAGTAGCATAAATTAACATTTACCATGTACTAATTTGATAGTAAGTATGACATTTGTTGTGACCGTTTTACCAATTCTCTATTTAATTTGAGAATTCAGTTTATTTATTCTTAGTTATTCTGCAGTCCTATTGTTTGTGTGTGTGTGTGTGTGTGTGTGTGTGTGTGTGTGTGTGTGCCCCCTATCACCACCACACAAGCATAATATTCACATTTTTAGTCATAACGTTGATATTGAAGCTAAATCCATGAAATGTTAACATTATAAGTTAGTGATTATTATAGGCTTCTAACTACTGAGTAAAGTCGTGGCGAGACAATTAACTAATCAATTATACCGTTACGATCAACATGTAAATGCACAAAATGCATAGAATCATGTTATGTGTTAACCATACAGTCTATGGTGTAACCGTACGTGTTTTTTAAGCTTTTATTTCGGTGATTAACTAACTTCCGCTTGAGACTTCCGGCATGGATTGGATAAATGGCGGCTTTTATTTTGGTGATTGACCAACTTCCGGTTGGGACTTCCGGTATGGATTGGTTAAATGGCGGCTTTTATTTTGGTGAGTAACCACAACTTCCGGTTGGGACTTCCGGTATGGATTGGATATATGGCGGCGCCCTTGTCGGCCATCTTGACTGCAGATGGGTGCCTCTCGAAAACATAAGCCCGAAAACGAAAAGAGATTTATTATTTCGTTTTGGTTTTCCCAATAATTGTTTGCTCTGTTTTGAGTTCAAAATAGGAAAATAAACTCCAATCTTCCATTTTGTGGCCAAACAGAAAAACAGAAAAACGAAATATTGACTGTTTTTTTTGTTTTTCGTTTGCCAGATTGAATAGAATAATTGAATGGACGGATGATACACGGACCGAAAATAAATCATGTTTCTTTTTTACTCTGCACCTTTCTGCAAGTTCTGTATATGGTACCTATATTATTTTCCGGGTAACTTGAAGTGTTATCATTATGACCTTTAATGAACTGTATTGGGATTGCCATATTCTTTCAGTTGCATGCTTTGCTGGAACAAATCAAACCCTGAGAATAACAGCTCCTAGTGTATTTACATATTTAAAGCAGTGGGATTCGATTGTCCACCAAACATTTGTTGGGAAAATGCTGTTCACAGTGTAAAAAAAGGCTGAGATTGTGTGTGCACTTCTGCGGTGTCCTGATCCTCACCACACAGGGCCATTTGAGTAAAATGATCTTTAAAAGCAAGTGTCGAGGCAATTGACTGTTCTCTCCTTCGTACCACCACCTAATGGCCCCTGCTTTATTTAACACAGAGGCAAATGATCCAAAGCAGAGCAGTGTTGGCGCGTACCTCTCTATTACCCTCACTGTGATACATTCTCTCGTTTCTATTAGCGCCATCTCTCCAGCTTAGTGGCAATCATGTGTAATTTCGGTGCTTCAGACACCACTGAATCTTAAACGTGATGACTCCTGCACAGACAATGCAGGCACAGAAGATGTGAGGCTACACTGTCCAGACTGTGGAGATGGAAATTCCCTGTGCTCTCTGAAGCCCTGCCAGTAGTAAAAAGACACGCCGGCAGCACCGATTGAGTGCCACTGTGCATTGTGGTTTGCCTTTTAATGGATCTGTCTTGGATGAAGAGAAAAAAAAAAGATCCCTGATAAACTTACTGACGTCAACTTCAAGCGCACGCTGAGGTGAAACAGCTCGACTCCAGAGTGACGGCACACCTGAGGAGTGGAATTAGAGAAAACTTGTACTCACTGCAGACGAAGAAATAGCAGGCTGTGCCGGTGAGGAGGACAGGGCTCCGGGCCAGGGAGCTGACCAACCCACAGATGCCACCAAACAGCAGCAGCACCAGGCTGAAGGGGAGCACCACCACTATTGCGCTGTGCATGTCTGCATATAAACACACACACACAAACAGATGGGTTATGGCCGCCTTGACAGTGAATCTTCATTAGCAGGTATGTGTAATGGTGAGCACAGGGTTTCATAAACGAGGAGAGACTCACACAGCTCAGTCTCAGAGTATCTAGAGTCGTAAGCTGTGATAGAGTCCATAGAGTCTGCCTGCACCTTCCCACCTGGAGGTTACCATACAAAACAAGAGGGAGAACATTAAAATTAAACTAATTGCCTTGGAATCTCAATAATTGTTGAAACAACTTGTGGAAAAGTTGCCTACCTTTATTGGTACTCCACAGTCCCGAGTGTGGAGGGACTATGTCTTCATAGTCGCTCGTGTTCATGGGATTCATATCTATGATGTACCAGTAGTCGGTCCCGAGTGAAGTCGCCAAAAAGGCGAAGCTCAGCATTCCGCAGATGCCGGCTGTGATCACCAGACAGCCGAAGGTTACCTTCATCCCGCACAGGTGAGGGCTGAACTCGCGCGTAACGGTGATGGCGTGTGCTTTTTACTCCTCTAGTGTTGATCCAACCTTTTAAACGTTGACGCGCTTAGTGCAGGATGCAGAAGAAAAAAAAGGAGAGAAGCCAGAAGATATTATGGTAGTGGAGGTTTCCTGTGGGGGCAGTTATTAGAATCTGCAAAAACCGATATGGAGATCAGCTTAGCTTCCACTGACTGGACCAAGTGACAAAGCTGCGAGAGGATGATACCAGACTGGAGAGCGGCAGCTTCTGTCAGGGAGGGACTCGATTGTATTCGGGAGGCGCACGCGTTTTACGCACGACATGGAGGGAGACAATATGGGTATATGGGGAGTCAGCTGCGCTTAAACTAAATAAATGAAAATAGAATGATGATCAGGAACAACTACACATAAGAATCCATGAATTTTGTATATCCAAATATTTATCCGTCACCAAATGGTTTGAAAGATGACACTAGAAACAAAACAATAAAGCCAGAGCATTCAGTGGCTGCCAAAGTTGGCCCGCCAGATGTTTCTGGAAAAAACGTAATTATTATAGTGTCTTTGAGAATCACGAAATGGGCGACCAAATGTATTATTAGATTATTTCAAAAATATACAAAGAAAATGAAATGAAGTGAATATCGTAATATGAATGACTTTTTTTTAATGACATTTCTTTTTTGGTTAGGTAGAAATGTGCTCTAAATAGATCAATTTATAAACACTAATTATTCATGTTGTTTTCACAAACTGAGCACAGAGGTCATGGTGACAATCTGTGGCTGAAGCCAGACAATTAAGGGAACATGGGAGAGGCAAGTGGAAAAATAAATAAATTAAGGATCTTTGAAAGGTTGACCTGGCAAAACATTTTCTCTTTGTCTTACCTTGTGTACACAGGAGAGAATAAGATTTATATTAGACTTAGAGAATGCATAGTCAGATTTTGTTTTGTTTTACCTGCCTCATTGGGCTTCTGTATGATACTGCTTCAAATGATAGTGGCAATGTAATACATATAAGACTTGCTTTTGGCCCGTGGTCTACCATTAAGCTTCGGTTATCACCCTATTTCACATATTTTCAGACTTATACAATATGTTACAAGTAAGAAAATTCACCATCAGAATCATCAATAAATAAAAAAAATAAAGGTAACCAGAAAAAACGCGTTTAATGAATAGAAACAGAAGATATAAAAACAGAAGCCATTAAAAGATGACAGATGTACAGCGTTACAAAGAAGACATACAAAGGGAACATAGAAATGAGATCAGGGGAAACCAGACAGCCGCTTCCCATCTACAATTAATCTCTCACACTCCGCCCATCTCATTCACCAGCATCCATTCTCCTGTCACTCTTCGCCCATGGCCGTCTTGATAATATCTCCTCTTCTCAATTTGGCAGCCTCTTCCAACTTGGTGAGGGCCTCGTTACAGGATTTGTTCTGCAAGTGGAGGAAATGAAATCGGGATCAGAATTGATGCCAAGGTCCAATGTTAGTACAGGAACCAACGTTTTGTTAGTGGTAGTCTCAACAGATAGAGAATAATGGAGATAATATCCTAAGACAACAGATTGGAAAAATATTTTTGCTGTTATATAGTTTTATTTGACACTAAATTGATCGCGCTACGCATTATGTAAGTCAGTAATTTGAAAGTTATCGAGTCCACTGAAGAACGTACAATGATGAACTTGTGCCTCTCCTTCTGTAGTTTAAAGAATTCCTCAACAGTCAGCTCCGTTACTGTCTTCTTCAGGGCGATGAAGTTGCAGGATGGTGAATGAGATTTGTGCTCCTTTCTGGCAACAAAACGAGAGAGTGGTTAAGAGGGACACAAACATTTAATTTCAAGGAACACAATAGGAACACAAAGTGTACATGTCCATTAGACTGAGAGGACATTGTACCACAACTGTACTGCAAAAACAACTGCAACAGATGAATTCCTGTGAAGAGGTTAGTTTCCAAAACAAGTCTGCTTTCTGTGTAGAAGACAGCTGATATAAACCATGTTACCGATTAATGATACTGGTAAAGTTCAACAACAATTACAATAAAACAGTAGCTCAAGCAGTCTCTTTTTAATGACCATGGATACAAAACAAATATTTACATAGTTACAGAGAGCTCAGGTAGTTAATGCCTGAAGTGCTGATGCATCAGCTGCAAACACCGCAACATTATGTAATACACCAAGGGGGAAAGTCTTGTGGATTATAACAACATAAGTGGAAAATTTCACTGGAAATGAAACCGTGGTCAGTAGCACTGAGATCAGTTTATCTTTCATGTGAAGTACCACTATGCCTGAAAAAACAGTTCTACGTCTTTTATGGACGTAGAACTACAAATATCCATGATGATGTCTCGAGACTACGATTTTTAACAGAATGTTTTTCAGTGTTACAAACTGAAAGTGGGTTTTGAAAGACCTGGCTGCTTGTCAGGCTGAGAGGGTCGGAAAAAAGATGCTACTGAGTTGCATTACGAGAACTTAAGGAATCCAGTGTTTTTGGAGTTGACCCATTAACAGAAAGAAAAAGGCAAAGTATCTTTGCCTCTGCTATCGCAAACTTGACCATTTTTAGTTGAATCCATCTCTCAAGCCTCGCGACTTGACACTAAACCACTGGAAATACAGAAAATGTATTTTGCTTCACAACCTTCTTTATTACCATCTTTTTTGCTGTTGTGAATTCTTTGCTTTTTGGGAGCTATTTGTCTTTCTACAGTACTAAAACAGATTACATTTGTTGCTACACCAACCTGGTCTCTCAAGAATTTGCCTAATTAAAAAAATAAGATGGACTTAAATCGATAAAGCAATGATTCTGCACAAATCTCCTGTCCCTCTATTTGCAATCCTAACCCATGAGCCGAGTTATGTGGTTATCTTACTCCGGGTCATCCTCCGGCTCCCAGCCCTCCAGCTCTTTGAGGCAGAAGAAACACATGGCGATGTCTGGACTGTTCTCCGAAGGGGTGTGAATGAAGCCAGCTTTGGCCATCTGGAGAAACACATGAACAAACAGACAACATAAAAAAGGCTGTACTTAATGTTTAAATTACTGGATAATTCATTGACTAGTTGATAGACATACAATAAACAACTTTACTGTTCCGTCAAGCTTTTATTACCTAGCAAACAGCCAACAATTGTTTCCAAATAAAACCAAAAGCATTATTTATTTGTATCTTTTTAAAAAGTCAGGAATTACAGTTTTGCATAATTTTAAATGGAATATCTGAGATTTGTACTGAACAGACCAAAAGGTGAATGAGGAGAATAAGTGTCAGATTAAATAATTACTTTTAAAAAAAATGTATTTCATTTGTTTATTGATAGGGACAGAGCAAGTCAATCAACATCAGTATAAAAATAGAGAATATAAACATGCCAGATTTAGCAAGAATGCTAATTTATTTCCAAGTCACTAGGCAAGTAACAGAAACAGAAACATTACATATAACAATAGACAGTTGTACAATACATGATCAAATATAAACAAATACATTAAACTACATTTACATAATGGTTAGGTGCAGTCCTACAGTGTCAGTTGTTGGTTTAAGTCATTGTAAATTGTAGTGGCCAATTCCAAAATTTACTGAAATTTCACACAGACAGATGGTTAATCAACTGCTTCAAAACAAAACTGAAAAATGTGTCTATAATAAAAATAATTATTAGCCTTTATGCTAGTTAACTTACCAAACACAAATGTTATCTAAGCCAATCATGTGCTTAATCATGCTTTCCTTCAGAATCATAGCTAATGACAGAAAAAATATCTAAAGGCTACAGAAGTTGCTTTGTTAGTTGACCTCAAATAAGAGGGCCCTTTGTCTTATAAACAGTAACACGTTAATGTTACATTAGACACCTAGTTAGTCCTAGCCTACCTATTTACCTATTGTCAGAGTAAACATTTAGATAAAACGATTTTAATACCTAGCTACTGGCAAGAGTGATTTAACTTATCTATTAACTTAACTGTAAACCTAGAGTTAAACCCTCGGGGATGTTAAAGCGTATTTCATTTTAATAACTGCTGTTTCCCTTATTTAAGCTAACTGTTGTTATGCTAGCAGTAGCAAAAGTCAACCGTTTTAAACGTTCGCTCACGTTCTCCGGCGTACACGAGCAGCCCTCGTCGAACGGCCACCCCTCGAACGTTTTCAGTCTGTTTTCATAAAAGTACATTTTGATATCTTCTTCGTTACAAGCGTCCATTGTATTCAGTGGTTAACAGAAACGAATAAACTATCAATAACTTTAGTTTGAATCAGTGTGTCAGCACCACCAAAAGCCTCCGAGCTAAACGGTGTTTTCAAATTACGGCGAAAACTCGCTTCGACTGCTTTGATTGGCGGAGGAAGACCACGTGCTTTCAGTGTGTTCTTCTTCTTCTTTTTCCTGCGTTGACAACATGGAAAGTGCGCACGTTCGCCACCCAGCGTTCTCAGCTCTGCGGACTACAACTGGCTTTAAAACTCCAAACAAGGGCATGTGTTTTTTAAATAAACTGTTTTAGAAGAAGAGATAGCACACTTCTCTAGTCGTCTGCCCTCTCAGCCGAAGCAAGACATATTTTTAAACATCGAACCCACACTCGGCATTAGACTTCCGGTTGTTCCTCATGGTTAATGTAGTTCTTGGCCGGTATTGGTCCAAAAGTTGACGCGCGGAAGTTAGAGAGCGCCCCATCCTCTGTCAACAACCGGTTCATGAATACCACGTCTGGTTTTGACATTAAAATTTTGTTATTGACCCCTGACAGTGTGTCTTACGTGACATATGCAGACTTGTGAGTCTCTTCTTCGTCGGTGTCGTGGCTATGGAAGGACGGTGCGCTGTTGAGACTTGGGTAGAGTTTGGCTTCTCAGGAACATCATGCACTCCGAAGGTCCAGCTCGGTGTTGGGACAGATGTGTTCATCTGCACTGGCAGCGACGAGGTCTACGTCTTCAGTGCTAAAGAGAGAAAACTCACAGTAAGTAGCTAATATACTGTACTTGTACACTGATCTGGCATCCCAAATAGACTGCAAAGCTTCACTGTGAGAAGGTCAGGTTGTAATAATCTCCTTGTTCTCTTTATTTGATTGTGTTATGATGTTTTGTTGCAGGCTGTCCTACAGTTTCCTGGTCCTGTGAGTGACCTAGTTGAGAGTCATGACAAGCAGGTCCTCTATGCGGCCTGTACGAGTGGAGTTTATTGTGTTAGTTCACAATTTCTGTTATCCAGGTATGAACCATTACATCTAATTTTACTGCATTCAAAGGAGCTAGATCCAGGAATACATGCCCGTGTATTATATACAACGTGTTAAATGCAGTCTCATCAGTGCCTCTGACTTATGTGACCTTTTACCTCTGCAGAGCTCAAAGCTCCCTTATTGATGCCACCTCCAGTCCATCTGAGCTGAAAATATCCTCTGAGTTTCTGCTTGTTCCAGAAGAAGGAGTGTTGTCACTGCTCCTTGTCGGCTCTGTACTCCTGACTGTTTCCCAGAGAGACACATCCTGGATTTTGACTCTGTACAGTTGTCCAAAACAGTCAGCCTCCAGCAGCTGTGAGAGCCTCACTTCATTCAGTCTACCGCTGGTCTCAAGTGTTGTTCAGAATTACGACGAGGGGAAGACGGGAGTGAGAAGGAGGCCTGTGCTGATTTGTGTCTGTTCTAGTGATGCTACACCACTGCCTTCCTCCTCCACTTCTTCATCAGAGGTGACTTTACCTGACAGACACATCCGCCTTGAGCCCGTCCTCTTCAAACTTCTGTTTGGGGTCGACGCTGCCCTCGCCAAGTCACCGGTCATCCTTTGTGGCCTGCCGGATGGGTGTCTTTGTTTCCTCCCTGTGCGTCTCCCAGGATCCCGGCTCCGGGTCCTGCATAACCTGGAGCAGCCAGTGGTATTTGTTGGAGCATCTGCTGTCATGGAGACGGATCTTAGGCATGCACAGTGTTTAGTGGCTGTGGGCGAACTAGGGAGAGTGGTGCTGATCAAAACAGACAAGGGAGGTCCAGAGGGACGGGGCAACACAGCTGGCTTTACTGAGAGGTGTGTACCGGGGCCAGTGGTGTGTGGCTGTTTGGATAAGAACTTACTCTACTACAGTACTGGGTCAGACCTGCTGAGACTGGATCTGTCAGAGAGATTGTTGGGTCAAGAAGGCCAAGAAAGGAATGAAGAGACATCGAGTAAGATGGACGCTGCCTGCCAAAGCCCCACCAGTTTAAATGTGTGTAGAGTCGTCGCCTTGGCTGAGCCTACACACAACCCTGCAGGTAAGCAGAATCAGGCCCAGCGTAGATGTGTTGACTTTACTAATAACAACCATTGAACAAGTTCCTTCTGGAAGCCATTGCTTTAAGTTAATTTAACCGCTGAATTAAATGAACCTACACGAAACTGAAAAGTATGGGAGTTACAGAGGAGATATGCTATGATTTATTCAAGTTTGATAACAGTTTTGAAAAGTGACTGCTTCGAAAACTCCTTCCTGATAAAGTTTGTTTAGGTGTGTCTGAGTCGGCTGCAAAACAGCAACATTTTAATGCAAAACAATCACCAAATTCGCATTATCATCTTCAAAGAGGCTGGGTGACTTTGACAACAAACATATGTGAAAATAACAGTGACAGAATGTTCATACTGATTGATGCGATCGATGACTTTCTTTAAAGTAATAATAATGATAATAATAATGTTTGAAGCACAAAAAAAATTGACAGTGTTGGAAGCCAACGATCTTTTTAAGAAACGGGATTACTGTTGAACTTCCAACATAATGGCGCTTCACGACACAATCCTGATAATCAGCAAAATATTCTTAAACCTTTTTAAATAAAAAATGAATTTGCACTAAAACATACAGGAATCATGTTAACCCTACATTATGTTAAGAAACAGACGCGTCTTTTTTTCAGAGAAAAACAATCAAGCTTAAGAATCTTCAATAAGTAATCATAAATCATAAGGTCCATAAAAAGGATAAACACATGATGGTAACATCATCTCCCTTTTCTTCCTTACACACATCCTATTAAACTTGTTTTTGTGGGGGATACAAAGAGCAAGCCAAGCCTTCAGCCATAGTGACAGGCTGAGGCAATTCAAAATTATTCAGCAAACCAATATAGGACTGTAAGTCAGCAGGCTAGACAGCTATTTCAAGTCATTTATGGGAGGATATTCATGAATATCTCGATTCACAATTATTCCAATAATGAAAATCCACCACAATCAACTTATTGTGGGTGTTTTTTATCATGATTGCCCATAAAATCTTTTAACGTCCTATCCCGAGTTGACTCTAATATCTAACTCAAACTAATAAATGCCTGTTAGTGGGCAGAAAACGTATCGTTTCTACTCTGTGAGGAGCAGCTATCTAATAATACGTATGTGTCAGACAACTGTACTTGATTATGAATTAATCACACTGGTGTGATAACATATTTTTGACGCGACTTTGTGGCTCTTCATTCGGTATCGAGAAGCTCTTCAAGCTCAGTGACAACAGTGTTAAGCAGTGATGTTATACAACATGTCTGTTTTGCAATTGGGCCTCAGTCTCTTTTCTACCTCTATCTTGTGTCCTTGTCCACCAGGTGAGGTTGAGCTGCTGGGGCTGTCTGTCAGGGGGCAGATACAGAGGATTACCTTACCTGTGGAGAGAGAGGATACAGGATTGTCCAAGATGCCCTCCACACAGGTGGGCCGCAGCGTCAGGGACCTCCTGTCTGCTATTGGGGATATTTGTGAGAGGTAAACCCGACATGATTCCTTTTTCATTGTTGAAATTGAACACAGTAGACATTAGTTCTAGTCAATATATTATTTCTGTTGATTTGAATGTGATTTTCTTTGCTTTCTTTAGAGCATTGGTGCTGAAAACTGCAATCAAATCCAAAAACCAGATTCTGAGGCACCTGAACCAGGTTCTTAACATCAGCTTCCTGTTGGTAGCCGGTACAAACAGTGAGGAGAATCTGATCAGATGTCATGCCACGACCAAGTGGAGCAGACTGCTTCAAAAAGACTCCCTGAACCTGACATGTGTCCTGGATAATTCGAGTCCTTATGTTTTGGACCATGGCTGGACACTGGGCGTGACTGTGTTTCCTCTGTCATATCCTCCCAGCGCAGGAGGGGAAAGCCCGTCCACAAATTTTTCATTCCCGTTCCACAGCCTCCCTGCAGGGGAATCATTAGAAGTTTCACTGCCCCTGGCAGCTGCAGGCGATGCATCCTTCCCCATGACAGTTAGCTGCTCGCTCATCTTCTCTCTCTCAAGTCTCCTGGGCGAGGAGACAGCGAACTTTAATGGTTCGCAGAGTAGCTGCATCAGTTTGCCCTTGAACACACTGACAGTGGATTGGTTGCACGCCCTACAGGTCAGCAGTCCCATAGACACCCAGAAAAAGGCCACGTCTCAGTGCAACAACACCACAACGGATACCATCCAAGCTTTTTTAAACTCATGCCGGATTAAGTGCAGTGGAAGAGGGGAGGGAGGAGGAGAACATGCTTCGAAACCTGAGCGAGAGCAGTATTCAGCAAGCGTCCGGGTGTTGTCAGAGTTAGTGAGAGATATGCTGGTGGTGAAAAGCTCAGGTGAGGACCCTCGGGGGCCAAAGTTGGCTCCTCAAAATGTGCATGTCTCTCTGCTGGAATGGCTGTTGTATGAAGGTTCTGGAGGAGTGAGGACAGGACACCAAGGAGACAAGATGAGCCGCTCAGTGATCCATGCTCGAGGTCCAAACGGACACACGGTCAAACTGACAGCAAAAGAGGTAAAGAATGATCTAATATTATATTGATAAGTTTAGCCTGTATGTTTGATATGAATAAAACAGGTGAATGCTCTGTTGCTCCTGCAGGTAAATGTAGGGGAAGAGAGTGTGGGGAAGGAGGAGTCCCTGACCACAGTGGAGGTTCAGGTTGAGAGCTCATCTATAGCAGCAGTGTGTGGACTGCATCATGCTGTGCTGCGCAGGGTACAGGTACAAACACACACACAAACACACACCACCAACCATATTTTCAGAGAAACTTACAGACAGACATTTTCTTCTTATACATGGACTGGGGATGTTCGTAAAGACTAACTCCCGCGGTGTTCAAACAAAGGTTTAAACTCAAAGAAAAACACAGAAAAGATATCAAGGTTGATGTTTTGTTTTTCCTTCTACTTCTGTTGCAAACCAAGGTGCCCAAGGTTTGCAGTTTCTCAAAAGTGCACACTACAAGATTAGGGTTTTAGATGAGTCAACTATGTATGGTTTGATTCCACTATACATTTGGAGGGCACTACAAAATGGCAAACTCACTCTATAGTGGGTAGTGAGTGATTTCTGACACAGTGATAGACACTGCCAATTTGGATTGTATGAGAGAGACCTAAATCACCCCCCTTACCCATGAACGATGATCAGCTGTAGCTATAGTCATGTGTGTCCGTACTTTTAGATGCCAAGTTTAATGTGAAATTCTGTCACTTTAATTGTCTGCTCTGTTGGTTCACACAGACTCTGTTACAGAGGGTTCCTGAGAGGGCAGCTTCCACAAAGAGCATCCGCAGTTTAGGTTTGAGACAGGCACTGCAGCGGGCCGAGGTAACAACCAAACATTTGTTCTTCTTCTCATTTATTTATTTACCACCTGTCTCTTCTAAGTAATTAAATACGTATCCATTTTATTCCATTCATGACATGAAATTGAGAAAAGCTCTTTTTTTTCTTAAATACAGTACATTTCCTAACACTTTTATTAGACCCAAAAGCTTTTAGTTCCTGTCCATGACTGTGTTTAATCCAAAAGTATCTTGGTGTGATTTCTTCCTGAACTTCCATCTCCTTCCTCCGTCTCTTATGTCAGCACCTGTTACAGCAGATCCAGCAGAATCGAGTCTCTGGGGCCTTTGGTGTGGGCGCGTCCACAGGGCAGATGACCCGATCTCTTCTCGCTGTTTACCGAGAGCTCAGGGAAAATCCTCTCCTCATAATTTAAACGCTTATTTTATTTATCGAGCTGAGCCTACACAGCTGCGCTCGACCTTGTTCGGTGTTGTGTAACCTACCTTTGCAGCTGATTGGCGAAAAAATGTCCATGATCTATTGTAAATGTACTTTTGTAACACTAAACGATTGTTAACATTCACGGTTATTCTCATGTGACTCATTATTTTCCATTATGATTTAGCTGCACATATTTCACAGCTCTGATTGTAATGAATATCGCCCATAACATTGTTTTTTATTAGTTCTGTGCTTCAGCTTAACTTCTCTTTTGTGAACTGTTACATCCAGCACAAGGTGACCGAAGAGCTCAGGTGCAGTAAAAATAAATGCAATTTCAGTTGGAATGGAAAAACTGCCCTACAGCTGGGTAAAGGTCCTGTGTTTCACATGTGTCGGACACGCAGGAGTAACAGCGACACAGAACCACATGTCCTGTACAATAGTTGTTGCATCAGAAACATCAGAAATGTGCACACGTTGACAGACGACTGGTGGATTGGTGGCGTTTGATTATGAAGAACCAACAATTACAAAAGTAAGAACTAATTTGATTAAAACGAGTAATCTTCAGAGCTTGTTCAGGTTTACAGCTAATGAAATGAAAGCCCAGTACTAATGATCCCAAACTAGATTGACGGGAGGGATCGTTATATCTTATATGGTCAGCCTTCAAATGTATGACGTAGTCTGCTTTGCCTTGTTTATATATTTCAGGTGTTTTTCAAGAGTAGAACGTTGTCTAAGGACAGGCAGTCCACTTGTTTCTAAACACAGGGAGGGATTAAGGCATAGCTGATAGAGATATAGAGCAAGGACCACCACTACATACATTGTATTGAATAAAACAATGTTGCTGGACCTATAACAATGTGTCATTATTGGGCCTATATGTTTGAATAATACATGGTCATGTAGGTCATCAAATACTAACGCCGCTTTTTCACACCCTTTGGCATCCAGTGCAGATGTACAACATATCTAATCTTCCTGGCAGAAAACCTCATGCAAGTGTAGTGTTTATTTTTTTAATATAGTTTTAAATCTCTAAGGTTTCAAACATTACAGAGCAGTACCAGACCTTGATGTTAGCTCACTGAGCATTGAGGGGCTCTTGTGTCTAGAGCCAAAACCATAATAGTATTTTCTTTTACCATTTTCTGACATTTTTTAGACGAAGCAACTAGCAGATTAATTGAGAAAGGAAATCTATATATTATTCGAGCAGCTCTACTAAAGTCCTCTTACAACAGAAACGCATAGTCCTGTTTTTTGTCACAATGAGATAAACTGGGCCCGATATCAAAAAGACTATTGTTGATTGTTTTACCGTATTAAAACCTGTGCTGTTTGTTTCTCAAAAGGCAATGCTGTAGAGCTCTTGTCATTTTTGTGAAAGACACACAGGCACCAAAATGCATGTAGGCCTTAAAATGTCTTAAGATGTTCAGCATCTGGGGCACTCCATCTGAAAAATTAAGGTAAAATGTCACATCATCTCCATTAGGTGGCAGTGATGTGACTTTAAAACAGCCAAACCATAGTGATGCTGTAAGACTTCCTCTGATTCAGCCACCTTCCTTAGAGACGCTGATCTGGAACTTTAGAAAAGAAACACGTATGAGGCCCTTTTCAGCTTTCAGAGAGTCTTTATGTAAATTGTTACAGAGATTTGTGTGAGTGATCATTATGTTGTTCGTGATGTCATCTCCCTTGACAGTCTATCAGCTCATCCACTAGAAAGCAAAACCGTAAAACAGTGACCATGACTGGTGGGAAACTGGTGGTATCTTCTGCTATCATCACAGCAACATCAATACTTATGTCACAGAAACAGCAGCAGTGACACCCGCTGGCATCCACATGACAGCTGCTGCAGGTCCTGACAGGAAACGTGTCTCTGCTTGCTTCACAGATGCTGGCCTGGCCCCCAGTTTATAAAGATGCTATTGACATTAGTTAATACAGTAATAATAATGAACTAACAATGAACTAACTAATGGACTAATTTGTTACATATGGTCAGGATTTAAAGCTGCTGTAAGTGATATATTTTTTATTAGAATATGGGTTAAATAGCTCTATATTCCAACAGTAATCACTGTTATAGAGGGTTTGGTCAGTAACCCTTGCCTATCCTCCCCCTGCTCATGCCGTAAAAGAGAAAATATATTTCCTGGTATCCTTCTCTGGCAATTCCTGCTGCACGTTTATGTGGTGACTTAAAGAGGAGGGAGGGGATTGCTAACTACAAAAGGGACAGGAAGTTAGCTGAAATGATGACAACACTTACAGCACATGTAAGTTTACATTTAACATTATCAACTATCAAGTCTAACGAAACAGTGGTATTGTGTCAAAAATGTCTAAATGTCTGTGAAGTTAGCATGCTAACCAGCTAGCCCCGTCTTGTCCTTGCTTGTAACACCACTTTGTACTGCAAGAGGTGAGTCTGAAAGCACCAATAGTTTCAGCTGGGAGATGTAACTATCTAAAAAGTAAACAAAGTAAACTCACAAAATATCAAGAAAGTTCCTCTGTTATACCAAAGTAACAAAATCTTAATTGACTAATTTTGTTTAAATAAATCCCAAATCCACAAAGTAAGGAGTGAAAATATTCTAGCTCTTGATGGTGTTTTCACCCAATGCTCCTTTGCCGCTTCATGTCTCTCCTCGCCTGTCGTGCCTTCTTGTTCCTGGAGTCATAGTCCTGGTAAGAGCTGCTGTAAATGGCCTCCATCCCCTGTCCTCAAACTGACATGCTTTGGTCTCAGAGGCTGTATTCAGTCACAGTCTGGTGTCCAGCCCTGCCCACAGGAAGGCTGGTTGACTATGCCATATTGCCTGTGGTTACTCCCTGTACATCTGAGGTTGCAATGTAGGCAATATTATAGTTCAATAATATTAGTATAGTAAGTGTTGCCCTGAAACAAAACATAACCAGACATAGAAGTGTATTTTGTATCTTTATGTTCATGGGAGGAAAAAGAAATGTAGAAAAACATAATAGAGGGACAAATGATCAAGGCATAATGATCCTACTAGTGCTGCTGCCGTGCACACCAGACTTGGTTCCAGTCTTCTACTGTTTCAACAGCTGACTACTACAGACCCATCATTCTTGTCTGTTAATAATTATCCTTAGACAGCAGTACTATGCTAATGACCTGAACTCCACTTACAGGTTACCTCACCTCTAATGTCTGTCTCAGATTGCACCCTGATTGATTGCAGGCTACTTCTTCAGCTGGATGAGTGTCATTACACACCTGTTTGACCACTTCTGTTGTCCTGTTGTAAATAATGTAAAGTCTGGTTGACATGTCACACTGATGTTTGGTTTTACTGCATACATCTACAGGTCTTTATTGAAAAAACGATATCTTTAATCTGTAGTTTAGCATCAAACAATAGTTAAAGGTGCATTATGTAAGAATTCAAACTCAGAATAAATAGAGAGCAGCATTACATGAGAATAACTGCTAACTACAGCTGCCATTAGCTAGTTAGCTCAGTTAGCAGTGCAGCTAGCAGTCCAGACTGGGAGCATGAAGCACCAGAAAAATGTTGGTGTTTACATAGCTAGCACAGGAGTTTTAGACTTGGATTGGGCTAGCTGGTTAGCATGTTTAATATATTTTGCCACACTATAAACAGACGTTATAGTGTCAAAACTGTTATTCCTTCACAATAATCAATCATTTTAATAGAGTAATAAATGTTTTCAGCCACAATTCTTAAATATTGCACCTTTACTTACATTTTACAGAAGATGATCATTGGAGAAAACAAATCTAAAAGAATAACACAAACACTCTGAAGTTCATTCACACTAATTCTGCTGTTTCGAGATCAAGCACCGACTCAAAAGTTCACTTCGTTAAGACGTTTCTTGGCTGAATCAGTTGCTCTTCTTCCACCTTCTCCCCCCGTATGAGTCAGTTATCCCTGCGAGCTCACTGTGACCACCTCTTTGTAACAGGAAGGAGGAAAAAAAGTGGGATGCAATGAGTACAGGCTGATGAGTAACTGTCTTTCACCAGACTTAAGTCAACAACGAGAAGAGTCATTGTCAGGTTTCGTGTTAGGACTACTACTGGATTGAATCAATACTCCCACAGGGCTGAGCTGCTCAAGCTGTGTCCGTCTCCTTTCAGCGTGCCTCCCTGGTCTCCACGCAGGTATTTGCCGTTCTTGCCACGGATTGCGAGGCGACCGGGCTCAAGGAGCTCAAGGGAGAAATCTTCTGGGACCTCGCCATCAGAGCACACCAGCCCAGCACTGTTCACGTACCAGAACCGGCTGTCCACACCTGCAGGATTAAAAGGCAAATAGTCAGACACCCCAGAAATGTGTTTATGTGCAATTATGATTAGTTTCATAGACAATTTTTCATTGCTGAAACACAGCTTTGTTTCAGAGCTGGGATCAAAAAAGGAAGCAGGGGTTACATCAATCTTGTTTGAGAGGGTACAGCCTGACCTTTAATATGGTAGGCCCCATTACTGAACTGCAGGGTGAAAATGTCATAGACTGATCGGCTGGCGTCCAGTGTGTTGGAGTTCCTGTGGTGGCAGATGAATCCGTTCTCTCCTCTCAGGATCAGCATGGGTCGGTTGATGAGTTTTAAAGTGAGCTGCTCGTCCTCGCCTGACAAAGGGTGACAGCAGAATGATGGAGACACATCAGAGGAAACACAAGAGGAGTCAGAGGCTGGGTTTGAGGGAGGAGGTACATCAGTGCAGAGAATGGAGGAGGAGAGCATAACCTGAAAATGGTGCATTACCTGTAGAATCACTGACAGCGAGCAGCTGGCCGTTCTTCTTGGTGCAGATGTATTTTCCATTGTTAGCTTTTAGTGCCACCTTGTGGCCGAGCCACTCCACTGAAAACATGGTGTTTGCCGACCTGCAGGAAGGCATGAACAGAGAGAAAACGAGAGGTTACTTGCCATTACATTACTTGGAAATAATGTGATTACATTTTTAGTGCAAATGCAAGACTTAAAAAAGTTAAAGCAGGCCAACACAGAGAGAAGTAAGTTTCTATTAAATCAGATTTGCCAATACAATATTATCTTCATTCTTTCAGTTGTAGGCATCAATCACTTCTCTATCCAATTGATTAAATTCCATGACTGACTTGCATTTTCAGTGATGCATTGTCTTGTGTGCTGTGACAGAGTTGCATTATCCTTTTGAGTAAGTATCCATGGTAACACTAACCAACACTGATCAATCAAACTTTAGTTATCTTAATGTTAACAAACAGTGAAGTGCTTTTAATAAACCAATTATTAAATGAAAGGTTTATGAACATCAGTTGCAACCTCTTAATTAACAACTGCTTGATAAATGGTTTATAAAGCATTTCATTGTTTGTTTAACAGTGAAATAACTATTAACTAAAGTTTAATTAACTATAGATTTGCCATTTATTAATGATGGTTACACAGTGTTACCACTTAGGTGACATCTGCATGGTTACACAATTTAACCATCTGTGTGATTAAAGGAAAACATTAATGATTTGATGATGAGGTGGAAACAAAGGTCACTCAGCTGCAGAACTGATGTTTTTGTATAAACATATCAGTGCTATAACATGCACAACTGACACACACAGTTACTGGTGTATTGATTTGATATGACTGCATTCACTCACACTTCAGTGGCAGTACTCTGGATGCCTCCGTGGGCCACCAGAGCCCAGTAGTTCCCTTGGCTGGTGCGGAACGTACACTTCTTGGTTTCCTTGTCAATCTCCATCTGAAACGTCTCCATGTCCGTCTCGTCATCCTGATTGGCTGCGAGGCTTACTCCTGGGAGGGGCATAGTAAGCACATCACATCATTAAATCTTCAGAAATCATGAAAAACACTGCTGCTCACAGTTTGTATCTAAGCTCATACTCCATTTTAGTAATTTCTTGCAGTGTTATATGTAACACATGAGGGGTGAAGTTCTTAGCTCCGCTGCAGACCTATTTTGTTTTCCTCTCAGTGGCAAGTCACAAAACAGACTAAATAGTTTGGGGGAAAAGACAACATGGCAGCTCGCTAATCAGTTTGTATTGTTTTGTTTAGTTTGGCCCAGCATGACAGAGTTAGTAATCACGTCTGATCCCGGGATGTTTATTATATGGTTATTTTTAAGTGGTTCCATCTTCCACTGATCTGACGAGCCAGGCATATAGTTTCCGGAGGTTGAATACATTGACACTGATTGTGGTTCTGGATGCATTCATGGACAGAATACATGGTAAATAAAATGAATACACTAAATGTGCCCATGCAGGAAAATCCTACAGAGCCGAGCTAACGCACACTACATGTTTGGAATGCAGGTATTGCACGATAATGTCTCATCAGCTATGCAGAGACAACACTGTCAACCCAACAAAAATCACACCTTTGAGTGGCAAACATTTCATAGGAACCAATTATTTTAGCATAACAAACATGCGAAGCGGAGGAAGACGTGCTAAAACACACCGGAATGCAAACGCAGTGACATCCACACTTCCCTGCTTTGATTTGCACTTTTGCTTTGATTTATTTCAGAAGTCATTTTGTGATTGCTATTTCAGCTGTTAGCATTATGATACAAGTTGGCAGGAAACACAGCAATTGTTTATCACCACCGACAGACAGATTGCGAAGAGCTACGTAAATCCCAAATGAGTTGCATCAGAGAATATCTCAATACATTTTCCTAATCCTTCAACAACACCGATCCGTGTGCCTCACCCTCCTCTCATCTGGTCATCCCTCTCCACGTTCCCTCCCTTCCCCCATCCCTCCCTGCCTCCTTACCCCTGACCCCCTCCCACCATCACCCCACCTCCGGCACTGCCTATCTGCCCTCTTCTCAGCGGGGCTCTGATATAATCAGCTTTCAAGTGCTACCCAGTCCAATCCCTCAATCCCCTCAATAAAAGAATAAAGGAAAAACAGGAAAAGACCTGAGGATTTTATGGTGCACACTTAGCAGGATGTACAGATAATTACCAACCGCTCTCAACCCTAAGCTGTGAATGACCAAGCATATGGCAAACATGCTAAAAATGTAAAAGCATGAACTAGCTACGATATGTGTTTCTTAAAGTATACTCATGTACAGCCGGGTACTTGTTTAAAAAATAAGAACCAAACTATTTGAGAACAGTGCCTTAAAAAAAGAGGAAAAATAATTTAGAGAATGAAACTTTAGGAATGAAGGTTTTATGGTAACTACAACTGACTGCATTGGAGAGCTGCAGAAAAAAATAATTTTGTCCTAAAAAACTATGATTCACTGGGTTACAAAGAAAGAATCTAAACAGCAGTAAGTACCGTAGGCAAAGACAAAACAAGTCATGCTAGTGGTTCTGTTTACGCACAGCAGTGCTGTGATCTAATTCTAAAGTTAATATTCTAATATGCTCGTTAGAGGAAGGCTACATGTACATCGATGGCTGTGTCACATGCATTCTCACTCTGTATGTAAAATGTAAAATGGTATTCGTTAAATGCAGCAATTGTTTTGTATTGTATCGCATCGCAACGTAACATAGCGTAGTGTATCGTAGCATAGCTTGAAGTAACATAGCGCAACATAGCACAATGTAACGTATCTAATCTTACCAATGTTACTTTTAAATACTTCAGTTCTTTGAAATGTATAGTGCATTACTTGATTGTTTATGACAGAGTCAGCGACTGTGAGCTTTGAACTGAACTAAACTGTGCGAAATGAATCAACAAAGTGATCCCTGATTTCCACCCCTAATGTTCATAAGGACAACTCTAACATTTAGATTTTTAGCATGTATGTTTATCATGTTCAACAAATCTTTCATAGTAGCAAGCTAACCATTGCTAATTGGCACTAAACATTAGTCATTAGGTATTTGTTCTGTGGACAGTGCTTTACCATTAATGTCAGAATTTGATGGCAATATATCCACCATGGACCAACTAACAGACCAACAACGCAAACCGCTAACAGGCCGCTAACAGGGATAAAAGATGAACAAGACATTGTCTGCATGTTCTAAATGAGACTGACCCAGGTTTCTCCCACATGTTATAAGTGTTCTTAGTGCATCACAAGAAATAATCCTGGGTTTACCATTATAGGCTGCATCAAGTTATTTAAGGCTACTTAACACGCATATAGATTACAGCCGCATAATCCAACACAGATGCACAAACAAGTACCAATTTGAAGGGCCTAGTTACAGCCCAGTTTTATGATAATAAAAATAATAATGATTATAATAATAATAATAAACAATTCTAACTTTGAAAAAATATATTTTACCAGTTGTTCAGCCCTAGCTTCTGAGTAATTCCCCGCTATTCTATGTTTCTTTTGTGGCATTTTCTTTAATTTGATATCTGGCCGTAGATACAGTCTGCAAGAGGAAGAAAAGGGGATCACATGCGACAAAGATGTCATGGTTACTGAGCCACTGGGACGCTTTAATCACATCTTATTCACACCCGATAAACTAGGTATCATGAGGTCTTACAACTGGTTAAATTATCATTGATCTTAAGTGCATTTGAAGAATACATTTCTGCCCCTCCACTCTGCACCCATGCCTGGGGGCCCATCACTCTCCTTCTCGCTCATCCCGACTCAATATCATGCTTTGTCTACCTATTCCATGTGTCCATTTCACACTAATTCAACCCAGAAATGATCCTCCGACAGGGCTCAGCTGGGACCTCAGCGACGCTATCTGATAGATGGGAGGCAGAGGAAGGAGAAGGATGGAGGAAGAGAACGAAACAGAGAACAGGGGGAGAAAGAGATTAGATATGCTGAAATCCAAGCCAGCAATCTTAGGGTATCAATGGCTGTGTTGATGGCCATCTTTGACACACCAGTTGGTCAAGCATACAAAATAAGATGTCATCATAGCCACGATCGCTGATCAACTTTGCACAGTACGCAGACACAGTCCTACAAAAACACACATAGGTAACATCAGCGGTGGCACATTTTGGATCAGACCCCAGATCCAGCTCCACTTTCTGTCCTACCTGTAGCCTGCAAGTGGAGCAAGCCTAACTAATCCATCAGCGATAGATGGCTCTGACATCTATTATTAATGGTAAGCTGATGCCACTATCCCCCTGTTCCTTATTTTCCTATTTCTTCCAATCCTTCATCCTTCACAGCTACATTTTCTGTTGTTTTTTTAGTTCAGTCCAATCATTCCCCCCACCCCTCACTTATCTGTTCCGTATGTGTCCGTGCACGCATGCATCGCGTGTACGTGTGTGTTTGTTTTGTGTTCATGTGTGTTAATGGAAAGTTTGTGTCTCTGGACTATCATCTCTTTTTCACTTTCAGGGCAGAGTGGACCACTTAGGCCTGAGGAACACAGGGAGGCGATGAGAGACATGATGACAGATCTACATGACACAGAGACACACACACACACACACACACACACACACACACACACACACACACACACACGCACACATACTGCAGACAGAAAATACTGTATCCCACTGCAGCCTCTCTTTAACACTTTTACATCTAAATTCATGCTCTACCTCATAACAGCTGACCCTCTTTTATTGCTAACCCATTTACTGCATTGCCACTCGCTTTAAAATAGATGGCCAACATGACTCCTCTGCACTAAATGGAGCAGAAACAAAGGTACTAATTTATGTGTAAAGACAGGTGACATTAGGGAGGATGAAGTCTCCACACCTACTCCTATTGTCCTAAAGTCCTCTGAGAGCTAAATCCTCCCTGCTCTGCTTTCCATTTCCCTGTTCTTTAAACATCACGTTGAAAACCAGAGGCAAAAAGGCATAGTTAGCCAAGTACTGAAGGATTTTAAGGTCCTAGCATGTCAGGATTTTCCATTTTGTGCTTTTGTCCCACTTTTAGTCAAATTTTACGATTTAACCTTTCACATCTTTCACCAGATATAGGTTTTTTTTCTAGGCCTGTTGCAAACTATCATCCATTCTACCTGACTTTATTTTAGTCAGTGTTACCAGGTTGTCCCATTGCAAACCCATACACAACAAATTGCTGGGAAGTTGGGAAACCAGGGAAAGTCAGGTAATGTCTTGCACGGTCATTCAAAGGTGCAATAGTTAGGAATCTTGGTTGATAACAATGAAAATGAACTGAAATTCAATGTGAAGGAATAATACTTTGGACGTTATGACATCTGTTTATTGTGTTGCAGAGTTATCTACTGAAAGCTTCTGTGTTAGCAGTGTACACACCAACACTCTCCCAGTCCAGACTGCTTGCTGCACTGCTAAGTTAGCAATATGCTACCCCCATTTGTTTTGCATAAGAATTTGACAGGTAGCAATTCGTATAATCGCTGTTCAATGCTGGTAGCCATTCCATTTTGTGAATACAAGCTTCAATATTTTGACATTTGACAAGAAGTTGATTGAAGTCATTCAATACTGAAATGGTATTAGGGCAAAAAATAAAAGAAATGTCATCTGATTTTCAGCAGCACATCAGCGCTGACTGAGTCCGGGGTTACTGGGTTAGATTAGCAGGATAGAGTGGGACTCGGAGGGGCAGAAGCTTTGGCCCCAGGTGAGAAGCAGCTTGGGTTTCTGAAAGCAGACTCCCCCCTTCGCCTTCCAGGAACAGGGGCCAACTTCATCAATAATTCAAAACACCATCTCACCACTTGCTGCAGCAGGATGGTATGGTTGTGTGTGGGCGAGTGTGTCAGTAAAAGATAAAGCTTTTGTTTGTGCAGAACAAGTGTAGGAAGAGGGGGGGGGGGGGAATGAGAGACGGTAACATAAAAATGTGAGCATGTGGCAAATATTTCTATCTGTGCATACATTCTTAGATGAAGCTACTATATATACATTTTGCATGTTTTATCCTGCACCATATCTTTCCGTCCCTTCAACCAATCAGCTTTCAGCTCTCCTGGTCGTTTGGTTTCCGCCTGAAGCTCCCACTGCTAACCAGGAACAATGAGCAGGGTGAGATTCAGTTACAGCACCAGGGGCTGAGGTAACTCGACCCTGCAGACAAGAATCTGCAGCCTGCCGATGGGTGTCATGGCCAAGTATGCTGACAAGCACTGTTGGTGTATGCTAATCCACCCCAAATCCAGTTTCAAATCAGACCATTTCGACCATCCACAACTGAACACTTGGCAAGTACGTCTAGTGCACTGTTGCCCAGATGAAATGTGATCTTCACAATTACAGTTTTTCTAGTTTTTACACTGGTCACAGAAATTCAGCCTTGTTTTTGAGGGAAAACTACTTTGAAGCCAACGTGTAGCAGGTGTAATCCATCAGTGTAGTAGTGTGGTGTCATGGCTGCATACTGATCAAATAACTGCCCTTTCACAAGACTGAGGAGTAAATACATAATACAGCATCAACAGAGCATTACTGTACAGCATATAGGTTACAAGCAGCTGTTTCGGAAAGCCCAAGCAGGCAAAAGCGTACTGTTAACACCATCATCCAACAAAGCCAGGAGGTTTATCTGAGAGGGAATGAAAGGGGATTTTCTATAAGACCACCATTTATGATTTGGGATTTTTTATTTTTATATATATATTTTATATATATATATATATATATATATATATATATATATATATATATATATATATATATATATGTATATGTATATGTATATATATATATATATATATATATATATATATATATATGATATATATACTGCTTTTTTATTACAGGGTGTCCACTATTTAAGGAATAGCAACAACACTAAAACTCAACAGAGATAGCAGTTATTTGCAACATGGTTGTACAATAAATCCATTATTTGACCATATCACTCACTAGTGTGAGACTTAATATGGACAGTGGACTAACCTAAATCAATTGCAGCCCTACAACGATTGATGTATTCGTCTCAGGTCTCCCAGATGAGGCTGATAGTCTCCCATGTCAGCCTCATCTGTCTTGTTTTCCTGGAAAGATGCTACTGTCCAATGGGATGTCAGTGCATGTTGTTGTGCAGACTACATTACCCATAATTACCATTCATCCCTTATCAGTTGTCAGTCATTAGTTTGGCCTATCCCCTTATCCATGAATATTCAGCAGCGAGTCCGCAATTTAATGTACTTCCGGTGAATTGTAAGCTCCGTGCAGTGTATGTACTGTATATGGGTGAGTAGTAGTAACTGTAGTAGTAGTAGTATTTGTTACCCCCTGCTATATTATGTATGTGTGTAGGTCAGTTTGTGTCAGCTAAAGGCTCATGTGACCACCCTCAATGGCACATAAGGTCAGCCTTCCTCCGTTTAATCAGACATTTGGGATTCAGTGTAAGACTATAGGGAACTGAGAAAGCTGGAAGAGTTGAAGCTTGTGCGTGCATGCAAGGCTTCAGGGCAAAATCAGATCTGTGACTGTCATCTCTTGCTGATGTTTTCTTACCTTGTCTTATGGAGACATATCGCCCATTGGCTGCCATCAGAACCACCTGTGGGTGGCTCTCCTCAAGATCAAACAGTTCATCTTTGCCCGGCTTGGAACACCGTCCAGACCTCAGGGTGCCTGTAGGCCCCATGGGTGACAAATACTTCCCCTCACAGTCTTTAAAGGCCAGCTTCCCACACTTTAGCTCCAGTGTGTACGCTGTGGCCCTCCCATTCTCCAACAAGAGCTTCCCGTCATTGCTAAGGAAGCGGCTGTCACAGGTCTTAATGCAGTACTTCCCGTCCAGGTAGACAAGGGTCAGGAGCGATGCCACCCCCCAGGGAATGTTCACATCCACAGCGATTTCACCATCCTCCATAGAGAGGTGGGCATAACGTTTGCGGGCCACCGATAGCAGGTTGGCCTGCGGATGTAGAGCCAGGTGCACTGCCCACAGCTCGGCATCTGTGATTAACTGAGCAAAGCAGGACAGGTAGTCCCGAGACCCACCGAAGAAGCGGAGGTGCTGCTCAGACTGCAGGGCCCAGCGACCGTCTGACTGAGCCACGATTAGGAAGCGGCAGTCGGAATTGTGCCCATCAGCCTCACAGGTGACTCTGCCGTCCTTGTCAGAGGCAAGGTAGCGTCCCAGGTGGCTGCGCAAGTAGACCACCTGGGTATCCTGTGAGTCTTGCTCTAGAGTCCATTTCTGCTTCTTCTTCAAACTTGGTGCTGATGCATTCACCTGAGCAAACAAAGATCATGAAGGCTTTTGATTGTTAGTCCTTACTACAGCAACCCTGTGGCTAAAAGAATAAAGTACAGCTACATGACACAGCATGCGAATATCTAATAATTGTTCTTTTATATCAGTTTGTACCTTGAAGCCAAAGGACTCAGCAGTGAGGTAGCGACCCTCATGGTTAATTAGACCAAACTGCAACTTCAGTGGGCGGTTCCCATTAGCAGGCATCTTCACCTGTGGATTCGGGAATGTGAGGATAAAAGGGAGAACAAGGGGTGACACCAGTTAGGGATGGGGGAAAGAGCTGGGAAAGGAGAAAGAGAGAGGTAAATAGACCTTACATGCGATGCAGGAGTGAAAAGGGGGGGAAATAAGGGTTTTTAAAGAGGTGAGGAATAAGGAAGGAGATGAAGTCATGGAGAATGATGAAATGAGAAAGACTTAAAGACAGGAAATCAATTCATTAAGGTACAGTATATAAAGCACTCCCAAGACCACAAATTCCGTCCCCCGCCCATGGCTTCATTATAAATTTTTCCAGCCACAGCCTCCTAATTTACTTACAGTGGTTTTGTGGCTTCCCCTCTGCAGTTTCTGCGGCTCTAATTCCAGCTCCCAGATTTAAGAGGCTTTTTTCACCAAGCGTCCTCATGTAATTCTTTCTTTCTCTCTCCTTCTCTTGCTGGCTCCCACGTTCGGCTGATCGGGTCTCCCGGCTCTCCTCCACCGCTCCCTCTCGTCAGCCTAATCAGGTTAGAGTCAGCAAAGACTTGAGTCAACCTTGATCTGCCTTTAGTCCCAACTCTGTCAACCTCTTTTGCTCTGTAGACTAATTTTGATCTTGGCTGCTTATCTCCACTCCTACAGTCGACCCTGTCCCTCTCTCTCTTGTTGATCTCTTGTCCAGCTTCACTCCAGTCCTTGCTTGACTTGTTACTCACCCTTGAAGGCTTAATCAACTGGTACCCCCTGACTAGCACTCCCTGGGGTTTTTTTGCCCCTCCTTTCGCTCCTTTGCCTACTATCTTTGGATCACGTCCAATACTCTGACCCTCTTCTGCACCTTCCTTGAAGTCCAGGCTCTTCGTTTGTCAGGCAAAAGTTTGATCAGTCAAGAAGAACATCCTCAGCGGTCCTGTAAATTTTATGGTAGCACATTGAAGGACTCCTTCACTCTTTCCCTAAACACAAGCCGTCCATCACAACTGAACTCAGCAACAAAGGGTGCTCGCCTCTGTAATCTTAAGCCTCCCTCTGTCGCTTTTTCCTCCCATCCTCTCCTTCTCTCTCTCTGCCTTTCTCTAACCTGCCATGTGTATAATCCTGCCTTTCTCTGCCTCTGCGCTTTATTCTGAGCTCCTGCACTTCACCTCTTTCTGTGACACATAAAGACAGGTAAGTAGAAACAATGCGCACACACACATACACACACAGCCGGGTAACCAGAGCACTCCCCGTGCCTTTGGGGTAGTTGCCTGAGTGCGGCTCCACTTACTTGCCTATGCTGAGGGTTTAGTTACACACCTTCTCTGATTGCAAGCTCTCTGGGTCAGTTCTAATGGGAAATGTGTCCAAGAAGCCGAGTGAGTCACACTTCACATCTGAATTTGGAATACAAGTGAAGGGGAGGGAAAGGAGATGACGAGTGTTGCAAAGGCAACAATAACAAGCTAATCAACATATGGGGTTTTGAATGAATGTGTGTGTGCAGCAAGAGTGCCTGCATGTGTGTGTGTGTGTGTGTGTGTGTGTGTGTGTGTGTGTGTGTGTGTGTGTGTGTGTGTGTGTGTGTGAGTAATCAACCTTGCCAATCAGCCTATTATAAGTCTTCTTTATGGAGTAAACAGACGTGTCTGTTCCTGAATCCATCTAATCCGCAACCCAATCATCCCAACCTGGCTAATCTATTGGCTCTACCCCCTCCCCACTCTGGTAACACACACACACACACACACACACACACACACACACACACACACACACACACAGATACACGCACACACCCTCCTGCTTGTCAATGGCTATAAACATACACATAGACTCAATGACCCACAGCAACATATATGTCACCACCACACACACAAGCACACACACACACACACACACACACACACACACACACACACACACACAAGGTCAGAGGAGGGTCCCAGGGTTCATAGCAAACACCACCCACCCAAAGATTTACTCCTCCTGACCCAGACTTGAACTGCTGTGCTTTCCGCAAAATGTGATAAACAATGCGTGTCTCACACACACACACACACACACACACACACACACACACACACAGATACCGAAGGACATGAGTGATGTAACTGAGTGTGTGAAGACCAAACAGACGGACACTCCACATTTCTGAGAGGCTTCACTGTTTCACGTTCGAAATTTTGCTGCAATAAGGCAAAATGAAAAGACCTCAAATCAGCACGTACATTGGTAGTTTTAACCCCATCGTTTTTAACCATCATGGGACAAACCAGGAATATAACACTGGTTCAGCAAAAGACAACACATTTCAAAACCAACAAATTCTCCTAATATGATCAAAATGATCACATTTGCTCTCGATATTTGAACAGGAGCCTGATAAAGCCTAATAAATCCTTTTAGAATCTCCTCGAACCAACAGGAATCAGAGGTGAAACCTGTGGCTGTGATTGTTTGGTCACATTTGAATCATTATGAATAATATTTTTCTTTAAAATGCTTTTCTATTTTATTGACAATTTCAAAGGAGATGATTGATACTTAAAGAGTCTCTATGTAATAAGTTGTAGCAATTTACATAATGTTTTTTTTATTGGTCATATGTGAATTGATTATAACATGATGTGAAAAATGAGACCTTCCTTTTGTCTCTCGCCTGCCCATACAAGTCTGTTAATGATTTGGCAGCGAGATGCTAATTTAGAAAAAGGAGTCCGCTAACACAAACTAACGACTGGCTTCTACCACAACACAGAAAGCTCCACAGAGCCCCTTTAAGTTGATGCTGCCACATGTATGTCATATGTTTTTAAAATTAAAGGCCAAATGATAAAGAATGTGCTCATTATAATGCTGTTGACATACAAGAAAAATATTTATCGACACTTTATTCAAAACCTGCTGGTGAAAATGACGATGAAGTAGTTAATTAGCCAAAAGACGAGAACAAATATCTTATTTTTGTTTTTGATATACATAATTTTACATCACATTAGTCTTAATTGCTTAACCTTCAGAGGACGTTTGCGTTCTGCAGACATTGCAGATTAATCTGTCGATCATTTTCTTGAGGAATTGATCACTTGTTTGGGCTATAGAATTATGGTCATTGTCTCCTAAAGCCCATGCTGACGCTCCTCATGTGTCATGTTATCTTTTACAACCCAAATATATTAAGTTTACTGTCATAAAGGAGTAAAAAAAAAAACCCCAGAACATATTCAGACAATTGTGCGCTTTTTCCTTGAATTGATGCAACTAATTATCAAACAGTTGGAGATTAATTTTATTGGTCGACAACTTATCGACTAATCGTTTCAGCTCTAGCTGGATTTGGACCCTAAAAAATCATCCTCAAGAAACACAGTATATAGGTTTTCAATTCACTTGACATTAAAAACAATTACATTAAATGGAGATTTAGGGGTGTTTGTTGGGTACAACATGGTTGCAGTTTCACATGTACTTTAGAAAGTGGACAAAAACACTTGACAAAACACTCTGTCCCACCTGGTAAGAGGATCTGCGTGGTGCGCACGTGTATGCATATATGTGTATTCTGACTAGTCCTTATCTTTGAAATAACACAGATGACTTGGAAAACAGACCATCACATTTGAATTCCTTGAAAGCCTCATCAGAGAAACATCTCCTTTCTCTTTCTCTCTCTTTCCCTTATTTATAACCATGAATACACACACACAAACATGTATGCCCAGACACATATAAACACAGTAGTGGGAGAAAACAGACAGTGCTCACAAATCAAAAAAGTCATATGCTATTATTGTTATCAGTGCTATTATTTTCATTACTATCACTATTATCACTATTACTGTACTTCCTCCTCATATGTATCCTATCCCACGCATCATTAACTCGCTCTCTGTGGCCCCCGGGGGCTGCGTCATCGTCTGCTGATGTGCCGACACTCCTGCTGCCGTCTGCGCGGTGACGCCTGTCGATACCGAACCAGATGTTTTTTTCTTCCCCCTCGCCCCTTATTCTGGGACGGCGGCTGTGCCAGGTTCACCGTGGCAACCGTGGGATGGTGCTTTAGAAGCCATTACGGCAGTCCTCTGATGACACTCAAATAGCTATCATTACACCTCCTCCAAGGAGACACAGAGGGAGGAGGGGGAGGGAGGTGAGAAGGGGAAGGGGGAGATGAGGCAGGGAAGGATGGATGGAGAGAGAGAGGTTGTGGAGAAGCAGATAAAGAACAAGAGAAGGAGGTGAAGGGGGGGAGGAGGGTGGAAATGTGAAAGGTGAACGGTGGGAGACAGGTTAAGGGTGCAGGGAGACAGAGGGGGAACCGGCAAATTACACAGGCAGGCAGGGATGGGAATCCAAGTTAAAGATATAGAAGGTGCATGGAAGAAGGGATGAGAGGGAAGGGAGTGACAGAGGGAGAGAATGGGGAATTCAAAATGACCGTTTCTGAGTTAACAGCCTCCAGCCTTTTTCTACCCTATTAAGTTCTATTCTGCCATTACTTGGGACTGCGGGGTGCTGCCTCGTACCCCACAGTGTCCTCCTACTCTCACAGACACCCCCTCCTTCCCTCCCACACACACACACACACACACACACACCCATCCACAAATACATTCACTCTTCCTTCCACGCTTTTTCCTCAATTTCCTCCTCCAGTCGTCCTCTTTCCCCCCCGTTTTTTCCCCCCTTTTAAGTCTTTCTCCCTTCACCTCCTTCCCCTCCTCCTCTCTCTCTCTCGCTCGTCTTCGGTTCAGTTCCAGAGGTTGTGAACTGAATGAAGGAGAGATCAGCTGGATCAATCTCTGAGTCCACCGGTTGTCCTTGTTGTTGCCGTCGGAAAAAAGCACGCCAAAACAAGCTGTAAGAGGTTTCTCCGTCGCTGTCTGGCTTTGTTCACATCTTCGCTGACACAAAATGTAACTGTTCCAGTGGAAAAATCAACCTGTGTCAGGACACAAATGTATACTTGGGACACTGGGAGTATGCATTACATCTCAGCCTCTTTAACCCAATTAAACGTGACCATCTTAGGGAAATCAAAGTGCAAAGGAGAAGAAAAGACTGATTATTTTCTTTAGTATTCTGAGTACTTCCAGATTGACTTGTCATATTTGAGACGTGAGGGTGCCTGCATTAGTAAAAACAAAACAAAAATGTTTGCATGCACATCCCAGGATGGATGGAGCAAATGGCCCTTACTTGTTTCCCCAGAATTCTCATTTCTTATTTTCCGACGATATTTGTGCCGACACGTTTGACTTTTACATGAATGAGGTTGAGAACAGCCTACAAACTAAGTCTGAGAACATCTGCAAGTACTTCAGCAACAAACTGCAATTGCTATCTGACTGAAATGTCATTAAAGGGGCAGTATGTAGTTTTGGACGAGGGGGGGTAAAATTACTTTTAATGGCTGATTTTTCACTTTTTATGCACGTTGGAACATCCTCACACATGCCTGGCACACTCGCAAGTGCAATCCCCCAAACCACCACTGAGGGGCGGTGTCAGCCTTCTGCTCCGGCTCCTCTATGAGAGCCTTGCCTATATGTTTTTTGGAGGTTAAAAAAAGAGAGAGAGAGGGAGAAGATTGATGCTTGGTTTGTCAATGTTGGTGCCTGTGTGACTGCATAGCGTAGGAGGGAAGGACTTTAGTGCTATTTAAAATGGCTGCTTTTTAATGTCTTCTTTTTTGGGTGGGGGGGGGGAGAGTCGGGGGGACTCTGCAGGAACTGAAAGGCGTCAACAACACGTGAAGCGTTATCAACTGTAAAACATCAGTGCAATTAAAACGAGAGGGCTGGGAGGGGATCGGAGCGACCCCCCCTCCAGTTTCAATAATTTCCAGTCAGTTTTAGAGACTGAATGTGTGAATGTGGGTTATACCTCAATGCTAAGCATGCATTTCTCATGTGCTTTTAATCTCATTGGTTTTCTTCCATGCTGATTTGATTATGATCAGGGCAACGCTGCAGCGCTGCTCTGGCCGCCCCATGTGCTCCCACTATAGTACAGTATATTACCCTCGCTTTTCTTTAAATGTGTCTGAAACGAGGCTTTGAAACAGTCCGGATTAACTGATGTATCGCGTTTCTAAAAACAAACCGCCTCTGAATCATTCATTAATTCACATTTGGCTATTACAGTGCGGGTTTGTGTTTTATGGGCAGAGCAGCTCCTTCCTGTGTGGTAGGAAAGAGTTAACAACAACGGGCTGAACGTGATGAGTGAGGGGACTCTGTGAAAAGCAGCGAGCCAATCCGCGTCAAGATTAACACCTCGCGCAGCCGTGATTGGCTTAAAGCCCGCGCGTTGTTGTTTGGAGGTCTGAGCCCACGTGGGGGCGCGGACCCTCATTCGAGCTCTCACTGGCCGAGACCCCGCACTCAAGACCCGCCCGTGGCGCGGCTCGCCGCGTCATTGGCCGAGTCGCCGCGACCGGCTCCTCCCCCCCAACTTTTCGTTGTTTTTCCGTCCGAGAGGAGAGGAAATATCCCTCTCGCGAGCTCCGTGGGCTCGCGCGGACAGCCGCGCCGCCGCCGCTCCGCATTTATGAGGCGGCGCGCGAACTCAGGTCTGACATTTCGCAGCGACCCTCTTCACGGGCCGAACACAAGAAAAAACACGATTATTAGATATGATATTTAACTCAGCGTCGACGTCTCTGAGCCAGGAGCTTCCGGTTGTTTGACTTCATCGCCTGTGTGTCTCTGTTTCTTCATTTTCTCTTCATAAAACAGCCGGCCGCCTCACTCTGTGCTGGACACACACACACACACACACACACACACACACACACACACACACACACACGTGCAAACGCTTCTCTATGTTATATGTGCAGTTTTGCAGTGACAGGGCCATTAACCTTTCATGAATTAATTATATGACTAAAGATTCAGGTAAGGCTTAATCAAATTTGGTGTGCGAGAGTAAAGCCCCTGGCTCCTATCTATCTATCTATCTATCTATCTATCTATCTATCTATCTATCTATCTATCTATCTATCTATCTATCTATCTATCTATCTATCTATCTATCTATCTATTCAAATGTAAAACACAGTTGCAGACCGACTTGCGGTTCAGAAAACAAAATTGTAATTTCTATTTGTGAGAAAAAACTAAACCCACTTTTCTTACGCTTTTCTTGGACCTTTAAGCCTTTTTGAACACAGTTTCTCTTTAGTGCGGCTGTATAGAATGTGGCTGAGATGAACCGCTGTAACAAACACAGTTGTAGTGGTCCAAACTTTGGTCTTTAAGCCGAGAGGAAAATGTGACAGCACGAGCTGTGTAAGGGATACTTTAGTGGTCTTTATTACAACCCGTTACGACACAAACACGCATTGGCTCTCAAATCCTGTCCATGCTTTTGCACAAGGCTTCATTTGTTTTTATTCCTCTCCAGCAAAATAGGTTAATGGATCCTCTGTCCTCTCATGAAGAAACCAGAATTGAACGGCGGACAAAAATGAGTAAACAGGATTTTGGTGTGGGTTTCCATTTGAATTTTTACCCATTACCAGTCCGTTGCAGCTTGTCTTCATTGTTATAAGTAGCTGGAGCTGCTGTCAGTGATTAGTAGCTAAAAAAACAACAACATCTATTTCAGTAGCAACGCTCGCTGCCTGATTCCGTTTGTTTTTATCAATTTTTTATCAATTTGGACATTGTGATGGGTGTTGCTGCAAAAAAAAAAGCAAGCAAACCAAATAACAGAATCTGTCTCCAAGTTGCTCAACTGTGTGCAATCAGGGCACATTTCTTTAAAATGTGAAAAGGAGTGTGAAAAAAAACAAGTGCAGGCATCCAGGCCTCAGTAGACGCTCACAAAAAACTTTAAACTTGTTGGATTACAAAATGGTGATTCACAGAAACGTGCAGTGTGTTTGAAAGCTTTGACGCTGCCAAAACCGGGAACAGTAAACAAAGTTAGTGTAAATGATAAATGTTCAGACTTTATTAGAATGTACGTTCAGCTTTGAAATTGGACAGAGTACTCGCCAATATTTCCTGTTTCTGAAAAATCAAGAAAAAGCCTCCATGGTATGGAGCAGAAGCTTGTGGAAATGAAGCAGCGTGGGAGGACTTTAACGCTGTATTTGAGACTCATTGTCTTCCATTCAAGTCGTCAAATAAATCCGCAAACAAAGCTGCTTCGAATATTTGCCACTAGGCGGCAGAACAGATCTGTATGCTGCCGCTACAAGCCCCAAAGAGGAGTGCCAGGCTTCGAAGCCAAACATAGTGGCCAAACTGCGTAGTTACCTCACATGATCCTTACTGGCCCAGAAAGCCTTTCCCCCATAAACTTAAATTGTGAAAGAAGCAGATATAAAATAGAGGATAAAGTTTTTCTGGTGTCACGACCTCCCCGGCTCATTTCACCGTCCGAAATTGTTCCATTCGGTCTGATAACATTTGGGAAGTCTGGAAGAGTCGTATGATTAAATCGTTTTTATCCCGTTTCAAGTTGGTGGGCGGCTAAACCGGAATTTAGCTCGCTTGGACAGCAGATGTCTCCCATGGAAGCTTTGCGCAAGATCCAGGATTTTTTATGAAGGATACTCTGCCTCCGACGCTGCATCCAGTTGTCATTACAACATGTATGTCCATGCGCTGCAACAACATCACAGTTGATGGCTGGTGTGTACTGTCACATCCAGCTGACATCATTTTAAGTCAAGTTTCTGGTCCAACATTCAATCTGCTCTTATTTCTCCGTTTGTTGGCAAAATATTTGCCTCTTCAGCCTGTCAGGTTTATCAGGTTTTTTTTTTTTGCCAAACAGCAAGCCTATGGAGGAAAGACGGGAGCAGCTCAGACAGTGAAGATGTGGTCAGCAAAACCAAAACAATGAATGAAGAGCAGCTGAAAAAGCTCTGAGAGCTGCAGACTTGGTATTTCTTCTCCCCGATTTCAGCATTATGAGCGAATCCTTTCACATTACAGAGTCATTTCATGCAGTGTTAATGTCAAAAATATGAGCTAATGCTGGTTCAACAATGAAGAACAATTGTTTTTTATGAATTAGTTCTGCATGTATACGTGCTTTCCGACAGGCATGTATGCATGCAGTTCTTTTAAAAATTGCCCTCCGTGCAGGTAGCCTCACAGAGCAGCTAAGGTGACTCCTTTTAGGATTTCTAGCCCGAGAACATCCCTTCCCCGCCCTCCTCCTCTTGAATTGTTGAATAATTCTCCTAAACTCGGCTCAGATTGAATCTCCTGTCCATTCAGTTCACCTCAGAATCGAGATCAGTCAGCTTTTTCTCGCCTCATCCTATGCCGGAGCCGTGCTGCGGATTTAGCTTGCTTCTGATCCAGCAGCAGCAGGCACGGCGGCCCTCGCTGTGCGGCGGCTGCAGGAGGGGAGCTGGGCCAGCGGGGAAGGGGGATACCCCCTGTGTGCGCTCGGCAATTGTTGTCGTGGCAATGGTGGCCGTAGTGGTGGTTGCCAGGGAGATGGCGGTTGCTTGTCTGACCCGTCCCCCTCGTGCTGTCACCGGCATTATTGATGCACGCCGCTGCTCGGCATTGTGGGAGTGCGGGAGGGAGGGCGGAGAGGACAACGGTTAATGAGTTCAGGAGGAACAGGGACTCTCCCTGCTCTCTTTCTCTCCCTCACTCTGTTTCCTCATCACCTCCCCCCCTCTCTCCCCTTCATTTCTCGTGGGTGTCTGTCTTGTGCGAGTGTGCATTAAGAATGTGGGTCTCTCATGATCCATCATGGCAAGATGCACTTTCCCTCTCCTTCACACACACACACACACACACACACACTCACACACACACACGCACACACACACACACACACACACACACACACACACACACACACACACACACACACACACACACACACACACCTAAACGGTGTACGGACGGTGCACTCACAAAAACATGTTCTCACACACCTTTACTCACACAGCGTAACTGACTCATTCGCAGCCACTCCTTTCTCTCTCTCTCTCTCTCTCTCTCTCTCTCTCTCTCTCTCTCTCTCTCTCTCACACACACACACACACACACACACACACAGATGCTGCCCTGCTGTTCCGCCTGAAGCTAGGAGAGCTAGCAAGATTAATAATGACCCCTGACTCCCCACAGACAGACCCAAATATACACAGTTTGGAGAGAGAGAGAGACAGAGCGAAGGTGAGGAGAACGAGGGGAAGAACAAGGTGAAGCCAAATGGTGACTAAAAATACACAGTTTAGACACAAAGAAAGACATGAAACGTATACAGTTTATAAAGTGATGGAGGTGAGAAAAGTAAGAGCGGGAGGAGGAGAGGCAGGAGGCCGAACATGCACAAATGGATGAGGGACGTCGTGGAGTGGGGGGCGGGGGAGAGAACGTCACCACTGAGCCGGCCCCGTCGCTGCAATTATTGACACCTGAAAATGAAGCTTCTCAGGGTGGATACATCTGAAAACACAGACAAAGTGTGGATGAGGTAAACTCAACTGGAAAACAGTGACGTGAGCCTGGTTGCCTGTGGCTACTCCGATTAAACATTCACCTCCAGTCAAGTTACGAGAGACAGAATCAAGACAGAAGAAGCTACGGTGGACAGCCGGTCCAAACTCCCAAAATGTTGGATCCTATAGTGCAACTCAATAGTGTTCAGACCTAAATACTTGTGTTTTCTAAGTCCACGCCAAGATCGGACTTCAGCAAACTGCTCCAGAACCACACAAGAAGTACAAATGTTTTTGCATTCTGAGTGGTAGCTATGATGAGTAAGCCGGTGTGTGTATATCGGTGCAGCGGCCCAGCGGATTTTATTACCTTTCAGAAGAGCCAGTGTGGCTGTTTTCAATTTTTGTGGTCAGAAATGCTAACTGGCCGCTAAGACCCGTCCTACTCTTCCTCCAACCCTGGTATTCATTCCCTTTACCTCGCTGATCTCATTCCCAATGCCGAACATAACAACCAATCAGAGGCAGAGTAAGGCATGTCTTGAATACACTTAAGAAATTTGCATGGTATTGGTTAATCTTTTCTTCTAATTCTGCCAGGGAGACAATAAATGTGTTTCCATCAAACCCTTCCTTTAAAGGGGTAGTTTTAGAGATTTAAACTCAGGATTTTTATATGTACAACATATATGAGGTAGTTATACAAACTCAGTCATATTTATAGTTTCATAACTGAATAAACAAGCGGTTCTCAGAGGAAAATAAGGTCCCCAGAAGACTGTTTGAAGCTAGAAAGGTGGCAGAGTCCGATCAATACAAACAAAGTAAAACAATATGAAATTGTTTTGTCCTTTAAGGTCAGTTTGTTTGTTCAGCTTGTTCAGTCATGAAAATGAAGAGAGTTTGTATGTTTTTTAATTTGTTTAGGCATAAAATCAGTGGATGAAAATTTTTTATCTTCTGATTAAAATGTCTTCCCCACAACTACATGGTGCTCCTGTAAGGTTACGGAAAGATTGTTGTCACGGTTGACTGCTGGTAGGAAAAAGGACATAAACAGCATCGAGCAGATCGGCTGCTATATTGGTTGTTATAAAAAGGAATTGTGTCAATTGTCATTTTCTTTGTTGACCTGACCAGGGACATAAAACCCCAGTGACACCCACTAACAGCTGACTTTTAATGTGAAAGTGTAAAATTGGCATTCATTCACTGGTCAAATGGCTACTTGAGTCTCACAAGTGGACTCGCTAATTTTTGCACCCAATTATTTAGACTGCCTTGAGTTTGAAAGAGAGACTGAAGGGAAAGATTGTCACTGTCATTGTCGCTGGCCTCCATGCTGCTTCCGACTGTTCCCTGTTCTCCAACATGTTTTTGACGAATGTGACACACAGAATAAGAGGCAATCATGTTGAGGAAATAGGAGAGGATTCAGTCTATTTCTTGTAGATTTACCTGTGTTTAAAAACCCTGCATATAGCCACTAAATTTGGTGTAAAAATAGGGTAAGATGAGGACCTCATCAGGTAAATGTACAGTCAACAATGAACAGTTAATGTATTAAAGGAGTTGCGATGTTGTTTGATTATGTATGTTTTAGAAAGGTTCTTGTGGATGTAAAAGATCTAGAAAGTGAACAAAGTCAAAGTCCACACCAACAGAATCTCTAGTTCGGCATGTAAGAATTGATTCAGCACAGCTGCTCTGTGGTTGTTTGTGGTGCTGGGTCAGGCGTGTGTGAGCTGACCAATCAGAGGAGACTGGGTATTCAGGAGGGGCCTTAAATAGACAGGAGCTGAAACAGAGCGTTTCAAACAGAGCGTGAATACAGAGCTGCAGCACTAGACAATATGAGAAAACTGATGGTGTCATTTGACCATTAAAGCTTTGAAACCTGTTCTAGCAGTAACGCAAAATAAAATGATGAACCTGAAAATGACAAAACAAAATATGTCTCCTTCAATTTTCCTTGGTTTAACGTTCCCAGTACAGGTGTTGGCAGTCTGTTTTTATGTTGATTTCATTTGACAACTTCATAATTATTGTAGAATATAATTGAGGTCTCCGCGAGCTGAGAACACTAGTGTGGACGCACATTGTTTTCACACGTAAACAGCGCGTGAACGTAGCCTGAAGAGAGTGACAGCGAGAGTATTTGCTTTGACAATGTGTTACTACCTCTCACTTTCTCACGCTAAAGCAGCTGTCTCTTTTTACACTCGCACTCGTGCACACACACACACACACACATACACACACACACACACACACACACACACACACACACACTAACACACTTATACAAGCTTGTATGCATGCACGTGTGCATGTGCTCACAGATACCAAAACAGGGATAAACAGGGAAACACCCTCATACTCTCTCTCTCTCACACACACACACACACACACACACACACACACAGGCACACATACACACACACAACTGCACCGGCATAGATTAATGTGTTTGGCTCAACTATTTCATTTATTACTGTTGGACGCCTTTTGTGATGAGGGCATTTTTCAGGTTGCTAACTATTATTCCCTCTAGGCCTCAGGCTCATCAAAGGACTGCGTGTGTGTGTGTGTCTCAGTGAGATTTACCCTGCCTTATGGTTATGGTCGAACCAAGTAGTCAGATTTTTTTCTCTGTACTCTTCAGGGGATTCACATCGCCATTTCTGAGTGTGCTTAATGCTCCCTCCCCATTTGTCAACACAAGCCTAAGCAGCTCGAAGCCTGTTTGTTTTGCCATGAAAGGGCTTTTTTTTTTGCACCTCCATCATACCTTGAAATATTGCTGAGTGTGCCACATCCGTCAACATCCCGAAAGTTTCGGAGAGAGGGGGGAAAGAGCGGGAGGACAGACATGGAGAGAGAAGAAGACTGAAGTGAGTGCTACCATGCCACTCTCTCCCCTCAGTGTATTAAAATGTGTTTACACTGTGCTCAGATCAAGTGCGGCACAAATTACATGCACATAGAGATATAAACTCAAACCAGATGGATTGCTCCTACCCTGAATAATATTTGGTGTTCGGTTCGGTTTTCACAGGCTTGACACTGCCGTTGCCTCAAGAATAAATTAATTTAGTGGTTTATTCTTGATTTTGATTGTTTGCAGAGGAATATTCTTTACTGGCAAGTGCTGTGTGAAAGTAACAGGATGATTTATTGAAATGTGTCATGGGGCAGGACCATGCCATCGCCATCAGTAGCTGGTAGGGTTGCGTGAGTAGGAGTATGTTCGGTAGCGGTGATTTTCTCACTGCTCTCAGCTGTGATTACTTCCTCACTTCAGCAGGAAGAAGAAACTACCATGATGTGTTAACTCTGTTTCTTAACACTGGCTACTGTGCTATTAACCTTATAAACAGTGCTGGTGTAGGCCTAGTTTTGTGCTGTCTTGGTTTTCAGAGCTGAACATCATGGCATTATAAACCGGAATGCGCTCAGCTTGAGAGAAAAGTGAACAAACAACATAGCAACAACAAGGTTTCCATCAAATTTAGTAGATGTTTGAATCCAATTTTGAGAAAATCTGTGAAAAGAAAGTTGAAAAGAAATGTTTTGAACAAGTTGAAAATGGGTATATACAGGTGGAGGGCAACACAACTAGTAAGTAACTGACTGATTCCCAGGGTGACGTCACTAGTGAATTTGCATGATGCAGCGTTAAGGTAATCTAGTGTATCAAGTTCAGTCAGGAAGACTATTTGTATGTTGCTCATCACACAGTTCTCTCTCTCCCTCTACTCACGCTTCCTTCATAATCAGCTGACTACTGGTGAGTGCTCTTTCAGTTTACCTGGCCAGATTATGCCACAGTCTTCTTCAACAAATCATTATCATTGCTGCCAAACTTTAAAACTGTTCTCTCTGATTTGTATCATTACCTCATTAACATTGTGAATGTCGAAATTCTTTAATCAGACAACTGTGTCAAACTGTCCAAAAATCGACAATTCCTCTCGAAATGTGAACTTGGTTGTGACTTTCAGGTGTGAAAAGGCACCCAAAAACACTGAGTTACCTTGGTTTAAAATGTGTATTTCTCAAACTAATGTTTGAATAAATCAATGAGAATAAACGTTCGTTCTTGCTACTAAAATTTATAGAAGATGTTCAAATAATTGTCTAATCCGGCACACTGCTGACCTGACCTTTGCTCTCGCTATCAAGTGCCTATTAAGATCCATCAGTTTTCAGAGCTGCATTGTCTGAACTGAACGGGACAGTACGAGTATACACATTTTTTCTTTATTAGTGTCCTTGAGCACTATAAAACGGAAAATCTCAGACGGTATTGTGCTGTTGTGTTCCTGTGATTGAATAGTTTTCATGTTTTTGCTTTCAGTAAAGGGCTGGATGAATTGCTGTGGGTTGAGAAAATAAACCTGTGACCCTGTTTGGTCTAAATAATGGGCTGTCATAAATATAACAAAGATTAAAAACATGACATTTTGGTCATAAAAGAGCACTTGTAAGTATGTGATTTTAATGAAAAACTGCATGTGTAACACCCACAAAAGCTACAAAATATTAGCAGGCATTGATTTAATGGATGAAAGGGCCAGGAGTTAAAGTGGTTTCAAGTCAGAGCTCAGAGACAGACATTTACTTCAACAGCAAATCTGCTCAAATTTATAGAAATAGAGTGTCAAATTTGACCACAGATTTTAATCAACCCTTCAACCCGCCGGTGCCACGGTGTCGACCAACGTTGTACAGTGTGAGCGTCACAAAGATGGTATTCAGCGCTGCCATTCACAAACCCACGATTACCAAGGCCGGCACACAAAGATGCAGTCGGTGGAAGGACCTAAAAACCCCGAGCCCTGAGCGACAGACAGGAGAGTGATCTAATGAGCCGTCTTCTTGGTGTCATGAGAGTCTATTGGGTCCGAAGCTTCCTTTGTACGGCTTCATAATAGCCGAGGAACATGAGGCCATTTTAGTGCATCATTTCCCCGTATTCCAAAATGACGATGTCTGCATGCAGGCCGCTGGAGAAAATGAAGAGGGGTTTCACGAGCCTGCTATTAGCTTTAACGCTGTCCCATCACTGCAGAAATCCATCTTTGTCGTCCCTGAAAGAACCGGATGTTTGTTTTTTTATCATGCAAACATGTCCACAGATAAAAACACACACCATCCAGGGCTTGTCTAGCAGCACTGCAAAATCAAATGTGTAGTGAGTAATGAGTGCAGCCTTTTAGCTCCAGCCTTTCTCCAGCTGCTGTCATGCAAATCCTGAACACTCTGGATTTTTTTTTCCCTTTTAAACCAAAAATTACATTGGACAATTAAAAGTAAAGAATTCTTGTCTCTGATTGGATCTTTCAATCAAAAGCATTTCACTCCACTTTGCTTCTAAAAGTGTAATTAATTTTTTAGTTTATCTCATTATCTATCTAAATTGAGTTCCAAGTCTTTTCGCTCACTTAACAGGCTTTAAGTTTTTTCTTTATCATTACATTATTCTTGCAAATTAAATCAAAATATAGGAAATAATTTCTAATTAGTTAATTTCAATGTACAGTATGTCCTTGGGGTAAAACGCACTGCACTATCTGTTAAAACACAGTAAAATGCAAAGTATTCATTAACAGGAAGTGTTAAAGTTTTTAGTTTGGAGGTAACACAGTAAGTGTCGGGATGACTGCAACAGTGTCATGTAGTTTTGTCTTGTATGTCTATTACATATCAATTCAGCATATTGTTATTGTTCAACATCTATTGTTTGAGTGTAATTCTCCCACCAGGGAGAAAAGGTAATATTTCGACATCTTTGCTATGTTGTTGATTTGTGTACTTTATCCAACATGTTTCCAATGATTTTCAAACCCAGAGAGTCCTAATTTGATCAAATTTGATCATTTACCATTCACTCTTACTACCAGGAAAGAGTCAGAGAACGAAGAAGGTTGTCGGCGAACGTGACTAACCGTTATTTCCTCGTCTGTGAACATTTCTGCTCCATCAGATAGGTTTTCGTCAGCGGTAGTGGTTGTTCGTTAAACAGTGAACACAACAAATCCCATGATCCCACGCTACTTCATGACATCATCGAGCTACGTCCTCTGTTTTCATCGTTTATAATTGAGAGATCCTCGCGGCAAAAATGACGTATCGTGCATGTGAGATATGTGACATGTTGCACCGACACTACTCATGGCTGTTTCAGCACTTACTCAAATCTCACTGGTCTGGCAAGCGGCTAAGATGTTCCCGGTCTGGCTTGTGAAAGAGTCTTCTGCCTGGGCATGCAGGCAATGTGCAGTATGTTGTGGGTAAGGAGGCATCCTGAGAATATCAACCACATGCGTGTAAGTCTATTTTCACAGGGAGCGCTGTCCAGAGTCGATGATGGACGCAGCTAAGGCTAGAGTGAGATATCTTGCTTTCCTCTCATCTCAGGTAAGAGCTGTATGTGTAGCACTGATCAGGCAGACAGCGAGGATCTGGTGCTGACATGGGAGCTAGCGACAGTGTAACTTTTTCATACGCTTTATTTACTACTACATATTTAAAAAAAGAATATCTTTCCATCGCTGCTGATTAGAGTCAGTATGAAAGGAGAAGAGCTGGAGTTAATTTTTTTGCCAAACCCGAATAGGCCAATATCTGTAACCCCCAAATTTTGCCAAATGGGAACCAGAGCCTGGCCACATTCAGTCTCCGAGATCCAGAAATCAGTCCAGCGTGTGGGCACTCACCTGAACCACCTCCAGTGCCATTTTTGGTTAATTTTTGGGCGACCACCATGAGAGGAAAGCTGCAATTACTAGGAGAATGCTGAGCTGATATTTAAATCAGTCAACATACGGTACAACACCTTCTACAGCTGGGTCAACCTCATACATTCTCGTTGCTTTTGTTTTTTCCTGTCAGTATTTTCACGGTATTGCTTGCTGGCCACGTTGGAAGACGACGTCCCAGTTCTCGTCACGTTGTTTCTCTTACCAGGAGAAAACAGCCGGAGCTGAAGCTGCTGAATGAATGGCAAGAAGAAAAGCAGAAAGAGAGCGTGGCTGAGTCTGTGCCAGCGTGAGCTATTGACAGATCTTGTCACTTCAACCCCGGCGTCGGTTAACGGGAAGCTGGTTGTTGGAGCGCTTCCTCAGAACTCTCAGATGTGGGCTGCACACACACTTCTCAGCTATTAAATATTGTCTCATCTCTATTAACAGATCAATGCATGTGAACACAGATTGAGTGGGCAGAGGACAAGAGCATCCTGGTCTGATCTGTTTTCTGACCAGTCACGTTTGAGCAGACTGTACCCTGTTTGTAAACACGGTCCGAACAGAGGTGGAAGACGGATGCAATCAAGACAAATATGGACATCTGTTAACCTGAAAATCGCTGCTGACGTGTACTGAGCTATGGTAAAGGAGGCCCAGTGTGGGGAGTGCGAATGGTAGACTTCCACGTCCGAATCGTCATTAACTTATTTTAAATGTATCAATAACCTGCTCTGTTGTTTTCACGATCACTGACTGGACTGCAGCGCCGTCCAACATGTAAGTGTAATCTTTTTATCTTATGTATTATCAGTTGTGGAGTTTGTTAGTTCAGGGGTCCTTGATATGGAAATGTGACTCACTGTTCTGAATAAACTTATATCTGTAGGTATATATATATACATATGTTAAGAAGAAGTGCTTATGTGAACTTTATGTGCATTTTTGTGTTATTTGTACTTTTTAACTTTTTTAACTTTTTTATCAACATTTATCATTTCTGGATGGCTGCTTTAAAGGTGCACTATTTAGTTTTGGGGAGGAGATGTTAATCAGAAGAGAAAGATCTTTATTCATTGATTCTGACGACCTCATTCCCTTCTGAGGAAATCTCTTGCAATTCTTTGCACAAGATTTACCAACAAGTGCCAAAACATAAGCTGTTTTCTACAGATGAGTGTGTAAATTTCCCCCAATGTCCTTTTTGTTTGTTTACTTGCAATGAAATTCGAAGGAAAGCACCAATGGGGGCGAAAGCTGCAAGAAGCATATTTTGGGCCTATTTTCTAGTGCTGCTTCCTGTGACAGGTATATGACACATCACATCACATCATTGCTGTTATTGTTGGAAAGCTGAGTGTTAATCAACCAGCTTTGTGCTTTATTTCAGCTGGACTCTCACCAGCTGGGTGTGTGATGTACAGACACAGAGATATCTGTGGCTTTACAGGCTCATCGGTAGAGCTTTCCTGCTCCTACCCTGAGACATTATCGTCCACCTGGAGGTCAGGATGGTCCAGAAAATCTCCTCCTAACAGGAAACCTGAACCCTTGACACATTTGCCGGCTTATTTGAACCGAATGACCTACGTTGAACGTGGAACAAATAACTGCACTCTGAAACTGGCAGACTTGAAAAAGAGCGACGCAACTGTTTACTACTTTATGTACAGTTACAGAAATTTCATGGGTCGACATGTGGCATGTAAAGGCATCCCTGGTGTGAGACTCCGCATTTTTGACTCTCCTGTTGGCATCCGGGTGGAGAAGCTTGTTAGGGGCCAGAATGAGCCTGTCGCAAATTATACAGTGACAGAGGGTCAGAAGATAAGGCTGACTTGTGTCCCCACCTGCACCGTGAATCTGAACTACAACCCAGGCTACATCTGGTACAAGAACAGCTTGCAATTAAATGGCAGCAGGGCGAACTCACCCTTCTTGTCTTTGGGCTCGGTCAGTAATAAGGACACAGGCAGTTATGTCTGTGTCATGATTGGCTACAAAGATCTCCCCTTGTTTGCTGTCATCCTCACAGTCCAGAAAAAACCCAGAGGGGTGTCAGACAATCTCCCTGATGGCGGATCAAAAATGGACCATGTACCGACTCTGACACATGATTGTGATGCGCAGAACTTCATAGACCACATCTTTAACTGTTGCCAGACACCCAAAGGCAAAAGAATGTTGATATACTCCATCATTGTCGTCAGTGTTTGTGTTGGATTGGTTATTGTTATAACGGTGGCAGTAATATTGCTTGACCCAAAGAAGAAGAAGAGCAGAAGACGTGCTGGTTCAGTAGCTGCGCCTCCCAGCCACAACAGTGACGTCTACATGGATCTGGATACCAACTCCACATCTGCTGTATATGACACACTGGACACGGAGAGAGGCAGCTCTGCTCCCCACGCTGTTTATAGTAACATACGCCAGCCTGAATGAGAGATAGGTTTAAAAGCAGCCTACAGTTTTGCATCTCATAGCCCCCATACAAAGCGTATACATTTCATATTATTTGTATCACAGCTTTTTAAATGTATAATAATCTTGCTGCAACTGAAGGTAGTTGATTGTAATACAACATGGAAATGAACTTGACTGCAAACAAGCTGTAACGGTAATTATCACTGGAAAAAGACTTTTTTTGGAACATTTCTGCATTAAAATGTCTAAAAATGACTAGACCTCTGTTCTATATTGAGATGTGAACTTACAACTTGTGGACCTAAATGTTCAAAACCCAGAGAAATCTGTAATTTTAGGGCGCCTTTCAATTTGTCAACTTATGCTATGACTTCCAGTAAAACATCAGATGACGTGAGAGAGCAAGTAAGGAGGTGAATGTGACTGAATACAACTTTAATACATTACCTCATTCACAAATGAGTCTGCCTGAGCCATGTTGGATAGATTTTAATCGGCAATGGCAGTTCCCGACAACTTCCATGATCCCACGCTACTTCACGACGGCATCAAACTATGTCTTTCGATTTCATTGTTTTGGCTCGTGATCCATCCAATAGTAGTTGAGATATTTCAGGCCTTGTCTGCATGAATATGGATATTTTTGGCATGTCATTCTCACAAAAATGAAGGTTTTATAGAACGCCTTCTGATGGTCGATTGTTCCAAACCCCGATTGCTCTCGGAATTTGAAGGAAAAGAAAAAAAAAGACCTCTGACTTGGAAAAGTGCAATGAAATGGTAATCCAAGTTGGAATACCCCTATCAGAAAACTCAATATCCACGAAGCCTGGCTTCTCCGACGTAAACACAGATAACACCGCAGCACGGCAGCTTGCACACTGAACAAATACCTTTTATCCTTTCATCACTTTTTACTTCATGTGGTGTTTTTGTCTTTGCAACCACGCAATCTGAGCCTACTCCCCCCCGTCTCTTTTTAAGTGCCCTTATCTGTTAAATCAGCGGTCGCAGTTGCTTGTGAAGTTCACAGACTTTTCCAGAGCAGATGCAATGGGAGGGCATCGGGAATACATACTCGGAAATCCCGCCAACCGACTTGCTATCAATTGCAGCATTAGCTTACTCTGCATGCTCAGAATGTTCTTCTCTGGTGTCATGTCATTGATGTAGAAATTATTGCCACCTGCTGGCCTGGCATGCTTGTCTGGAATTGTTTTTACTTTCTCATTTCTGCAGAAATATTTTATAAAACAAAGGTCGTGTAAACAGATTTTTTTGTTGTTGTTTAAACCGAGCTGGAGAATATCTGTTTTCAAAAGATATTTATATACACGTGTAGACAGGGCTTCGGTCTGGACCAAAGCGGTGAACTGACCGCTCACCAGACGGACTGACATACCAACCCCGGAGCCACACCGCCGTGTTTAAAAATGATCAAAGCCTCAGAATGCAAGCGGTTCAACTTTCCCAAAAGTATGTTTTAACATCGGCAAGTAAAAAAAATATAATTATATTTTCAAAACCTTTTGGGTTTCATACACATTTCGAGTTTTGTGAGACAAAATGCTCAAACCTGAAAGTGTGCGTTTGTTTTTGCATTTATTCATCTGTTTTATGAGAGTCGTTCGGTTTAAGTGACACAAACCTTTGAACGTGAGTAGGATCTAACATGAAAAAAGGGTGTATCTAACTGCTTTTATGTCTTTATTTCCTCCCTCTCCTGTTTCCGTGTGTGTCTCTGTACCTGCCATCTTCCGCTGTGTGTGTGTGTGTGTGTGTGTGTGTGTGTGTTCGTGCTCAGTAGCTCCAGCTAATGACATAAGTAAGCAGACGTGTTCAACAACGTATCGGTGCATGTAAACATTGTACGCTGCAGCAGTTTCCTCCTCCCTCCCTCCTCTCCTTCTGTTCCTCCATGCTTTTATCTCTCCTCTTATCTCCTGCCCTCTAAATCTGCTCATCCATCGCTCCGTGCCTCTTCTGTCTCCACTCGCCTCTATCTGTTTATCTGTCTCTCTTACCCCGGGCATTCAAATCCTGCCCCGCTGCGCTTTCCTTTCCTTTCCCCCTTCTCTCTCTTTATTGTAATTTCCCCTCTCCCTTTTTTTTTCTTCCTCCTCTCAAACACCTCCACTGGCATTATTTTTTTTCCTTCCCGCAACTCCATCTGTCTGACGGTCTGCCTCTCCTTTTCAGCCACCCATCCACCATCACTCTGTTGCTGATGTGGTGTGATGGAGGAAGTAAATAAACAGAGCCAAAGCCAGGAATCCTTAAAAGATCTTGTCTTTGCATGAATGACGGTAATTCATCACTACCTTGTCTGTCCCCCCCGCTGTTTCTGCTGCGTATGGTGGGGGGAGATTTATCTCTAATTGTTGCGGTGAGTCAGGTGATCGGGGAGGAGAGGAGGGAATGATTAAATGTCACCAGTAGTTTGATGCCACCTGGGGGCAAGATGCCATCTTTGTTTTGGGCTTTACAGTTTGCCGCTGGTCGGATGGATGTGTTTGGCTTACAGGCAGGTAATCTCATTTTGACTACACCTGCCGACAACGCCTTTTTTTTCCATAAAAAGAAGGGCCGTGTGAGACGAAAGTGAGAGGGATAGATGTGGTGAGTGACTGCAAACAATAGGTGGTAAAAAAACAGAGGAACTGTTCCCGTTGTAGACATCATGCACTGAACCACCCAGGCTTCCTCCCTCCAGGTATTCTAATTGGGACTTCACCGGCCGACAATGCCTTCCTTCCAAAGGAGAGGGAAGAGGAGGCGAACTCTGAAAAAGTGCCTCTGTCCGGTTGTGAGGTGTTAGGCAAAAGTGGCAGAGATGTGATGAGTAATTGCAAACAATAGGTGGTGAAAAATAGAGGAAATATCCTCATTGTAGAAATCCCCCACCAAACTCAGGCTTCCTCCTCTACCCAGCCCACCCTCCCTCCCTGCCTCGCCATCACCCCCCCCCTCCCATTACCAATTAGCTCTGAGGCCATAATGGATGTTGTTTGCCGTGTTTCCCTGTCAGCGGATTGAATTAGCGCCTCTGCCTAGCGCGAATGTTTGTGTATGTGTGCGTGAGTGATCATCTTATCGGCTCTTAGTACAGTAATGAAACACAGTTATAAATGGCTGCAATCCTGTTAACAAAACAGCACCTGAGTGTAGCCCGCTAGATAAATCAGAACTGGGCTGTCGCCACACCGACCCGGCGGCTGTTGCTAAGGCGCGGAATCACCAGGAGACAATTGAATCATTTGCTCACTGTCTGATAAAGCGTCTGTCTTTAACAACCAGATCACGGCTATAAAAAATAACGCTATTTGTTATCAGTGTGTTTCACCCACCCCTCCACCCCCCTCGCAGGGTTTCAGGAAGCACCTACTTGCATTTCTGTTTTTGTAATCAAACTGATATTACAGAGAAAACAGCAGCATGTTTCTTTGTTTTGCAACATTTGGAGCTTTAAACGCAGCCTCTGCTTTGCTTCTGGTCTTTCTTCATCGCACCATGGTGATATGGGTTGTCATGCATGCACTCTCGCTCTCTTTCTCTCTTCCTCACACACACACACACACACACACACACACAGACACACACACACACTCGCACACATTCCTCTGTCTTTGTGCTGGGGGACTATTAAGACAGTGTCTAATGCTGCGACATACTCCAGTGCTCACACACTTAATTGTGTTAATGTTTGAGTTCACATAATCTTTCAAGGCTGTCATTCTCTCAGATTATTCAGCCCTGTTTTCAATTACTGAACGCCTTGGCACTGTAGGCCCAGAATGCATGATATACCTGTCCCATTGCATGTGTGTGTGCGTGTGTGTGTGTGTGTGTGTGTGTGTGTGTGTCTGTGTGTGTTTTCACGCCGCTGTTTGCGCGTGTGAACTAAACCAGAAAAACAAAGATTGAGGATGAAGTAGCGTGAATTATTCTTTCATGCTGCCTTTTTATCAGTTACTTATTCTGCTACATGGCTGTGTGTGTGTGTTTGTGCACCTGAACACTTTGAGCGTGCGCACACATGTGAGTGTGTGTCTTTATGTATTTGCACAAGCAGCTCAGGCTTTCAACGGCTAGTCAGATGAAAAATTGAACAGCTCCTCCTCCAGCTCATTTTGAAACCTGTCTGCAATAGTTTTGGCTACAGTCACCGATCACACCACATCATCAGTTATTGTGAATGCGAGAAGAGTGAACTCTGTTAGCGTTTTCGACACACGCACACCCACACATACTTACAAGCACACACACGGACACACACGGATGCTAGGCAGCGGAGCATGAGTCAACTGTATGGGAGCAAGAAAAATAAAAAACACATAGTGCAGTCATTACGTGCTGTGCAGAGCCCACTCAACCACAACACAGGTGTGCGTGTGTGTAATAGAAAGAGATAATGCAGTTTGTGCAAATGTGTTTTTTGTGTGTTCATGTCAATCATCCCTCCGTTTCGTTCCTGCCAGTCCACAGCAGGAATTTCCTCTCCACGGTTTACCTGTCACACAGAGTTGTGTAACTGTGTACAGTGGGGATTATGGCTGGATATGATGTGAGCAGGTGAAAACAACGTATTCTTCTGCACTGTGTTCTGTAATTACTTAATGGTGTCGTCCATAAAAAGTAAAGATTAGCAGTGATAAACTGTAGGTGTTGTTTCAAGTCTGCATGATGGACAGCCGGAATAATGCACTGGGATGATGGTAAATTTGTCCATATAGCATGCACTTCTCTGTCAGAATGTGTGTAAGTGGTGGCAGCAGCCTACACAGTAAAGAACTTCATCTTCAAACCAGACTTATATTATATATTATTACACTGCTGTGGATTCTGGTTTGATTTACCAAAAAACGGCTACCTTGTAAGAAGGACACGGTTGCAATATTTCCTCACTTAACCATTTGACAAGGCCAACACAAACACAACTGAACTGAAATGATGGTTTCATAAAGCAGCCCTGACAGTTCAACACCCTTACCCTAATATGGTCAAAACAACTCAATACAGAAAACACAGACAAATACAGAAAAATATCGAGCTTGCCCTATATTTGAGTTAGTTTCTCACAGAATGAATAGCTGAATTACTTCCTGATATCCAAACATTGGAAAACAAGTGTCATTTTTTAAGGGTCTTTAATAGGGAAGAGCGAGTACACCAGAATTTGCATCTGTAGCTGTGTCTGTTTAAACAAACTAAATTATATGTAGCCTATCTTCACCTGTACTCGGAATGGGAGGGACTTAAACCAGAAGTGGGTGGCGCCTAATCTAGATCTGATCTGAACCTCAAATTGATGTGGGTTGATATTTTTCATTAAGAATCTGTTTTTTTTTTGTTTGTTTGTTTGTGTTTTTGTTTGTTTTTAATAGAACAACCTGAATTGAGCTTCCTCTTATTTTTTGACCAAAAGAGTACGAGAATTATTTACTTTACAGGTTTTTCATGAACTAACTCAAACCAGTGGTGAGGAGTACAAATGCTGACGGATGTGATTCGATGATCCCCTTAAAACTTTGCGTCAGTCGAGCACTCACTCAACCCTCGTCTATTTACCAAGAGACAATTAACTAACATATACAGCATGTATTACGTTGCACGGTTTCCTACAATGCTGACCAAAGAAGACCTTCACCATGAAGAACTGTGTTCTCGCTTGTGCTGAAGTCTGACTCAGCTCACTTGTAAAGAGGAGTATACGTTGGAATTAACCTGCGGATGACCTGCAGCTGAAGACATCAAAAGTGAAGCCGACTCTTCTGCTTACTGCTAATTATCTTTGAATGTCAAAAAAGGTGTGAGAGGAGTTGACATACCTGTAATCGTGCAAGGACTTCGCCCTTCACAAACACTCTGTTATCTGCAGCACAAATGTCAGTTGTCCAATGAGCCTGTCCTGTATGTTTTGCATAGTGTGTAGACTAACTGATTTATGGCTACTATCTGCGTAACTGACGAGGAACTCTTTCCTGTGGATGGTTGTGTTTATCTATCTAGTATCACCAACAGGGTGTCACTGTGTGCACCTAAGTTTCTATTGTTCTTTCCGATAAGTATATAGGAGGAGAAAGCCTATAGGGAGAGAAGAGAGGTAATCTCACTACGCTGACAGATTTATGAGGCTCTGTCTTTGTAGGTGGTTGGGCCAACATCCCTGAAGGTTTCTGGAATCATAGCTTATGAAGGTGGACTATTTTATTAATACCTGCAGTTTAGCTACTCTCAAGAGGTATTTCATGTAAAAATACACTCATCCTATTTCACCAAATTCTTTCTGCACTAGCTGATTTGTAAAAAAAATTGAAGAAGAAACAATCAAACAAGATTTTGGCTATTCTGACTGTTGTTGGCTTAGATAAGTTAGATAAGGTTATATCATTGGTAAGCAGTCAGGTAAGCTAGTTGTACTTCAACTGTATTTTGAGACACCCATATGATACATTGGCTTGAATTTGTACACAAGCAAGTACTCATATTGTCATTGCTTATGAATAACAAGGCTGGTCCCACCATACATTCACCCAAAAATGAAAAATTGGTCCCTAATCAACCCAATGTGGGTTAGGGTTAGAAAGTTGGGTGAATTTTCATAGTCAGGCATAATCCAAATCTCGGGCAGTGCCTAGATCACACAATTACTTGAAAAGAAGTTAAGAACACCCCTTTTTCAAAATATATATACATACAGTATATCTTCACTGTAGCTACAAGGCTCAAAGCGCCGGAATGAGCTTGACAGCATAGTTGGGACGTCTTTTCTTCTGCGACAACACTTGGATGTTGCTGGATGAGCTGTATGGAGCCTTTATATTCTATTTTTTGTTGCTGTTTTTTTAAACTTTTAAAACAAGTTCCCATCTGCTTCAGTTTTTTCTGAGAATGATGCCACAGTGGTTCACTCTGGAGCTCCAGAAATGTGTTGAGGACTATGAATCTTCCCCTGACTTTTGGCGTGGGAGTGAGAAGATAATGACTGAATTTTTATTTTTGGAGTGAACCGTTCCTTTAACAAACGCTCAATAGATAAAAACAAAGGAAAAATAGGGAAATCGACCAGAAAATGAGCTCAACTGAATTTCATTTTCTCTACTAACATGGCAAACAGTGGACCGCCATTCAGTAGAATACATTCTCATTTTAAAACAAAATGCAAATGAATTTCCTCAGTTGCTCAGGAATCCAATTTTCCAGAGAAGGATTTTTTCTTTTTTTCACCTGTCTGTTGCTGTCCTTTGACAAACAGGGCTAAATAGTGTGTTGGGGCTGACCCTTTGTAAACAGGCTGTGGGTCCGGTCAAGGCTGCAGGAGCCTGTTAGAAGAAGGACAGGCCGCCGAGACAACTGAGGTTGTTTGCCATCAGGTGTGTGTGAAGATATCTCCAAACATTTGGACCCTGGAGATAACAACATGCCAGAGAGGAGGAGGCAGAGAGACAGACAGAGATGAGTGTATTTCCCCGGGACCACCTAAGCCGCTTAATCAAGATGTGACTGTGTGTGTGTGTGTGTGTGTGTGTGTGTGTGTGTGTGTGTGTGTGTTGTGTGTGTGTGCGTGTGTGTTTGTAAGAGAGAAAGAGTTTCTGTGTGTCTGTATGCGCCCGAGATAAAAGCCGGTGAATCAGAGGTTTCCCTCATCCTGATCCCCTATAGCAGGTGAAGCTATGTGCGTGTGTGTGTGTGTGTGTGTGTGTGTGTCAGACAACTGGGAGGCTGCTCCCACAGCCCCCATCACATCACCCAGACCATGGAGACCAGACCTGCACAGAAGTAATGAGCAGTGCTCTGTTGTGTCTATGTCACTCAGTATATATGTGTGTGTGTGTGTGTGTATGTGTGTGTGTCTGTCTATGGGGGCGAGAGACAAACGTTAGCGCTGTGATGTTGCATTAATTGCGTGCAGAGTCTTTGGTTCCCTCTCGCACAGTTAATGAAGACACGACACGGCGCTCAGCCCTCACCGACGCTCCACTTTGAGTGCCACTGTGGCCTCCGCTGCATTTGAGCACTGTAATTTGGCTTTTAAATGAAATAAATTAGTTATCTGGGAGATCATAAGGATTACGATTATCATTATTTTTCCCTTAGTGACAAACACCACGCTGTGATTGGTTAATGACTTTCTTCTGAGTGGCAGCCGTCCTATGGGGTCGTCCGGAGCGAGGAAAATGGAGAGGGAGTGGAAGGCGCCAATCTGTCCGACTAATGAGGTGCAATTATATCACTGACTGTCTGTTGATGTGACCCCACCAAAACCCTCTAAACACACACACACACACACACGCACACACACAGACCGCACACACACACACACACACACACACACACACAGTTATATCAAGCCCCTCATATACACAGTTTTAGGTGGTCATGTGTGGACATTAGCTGAACTGACGGCTAGCTCATAGCAAGAACAAGTTTCGGTGATTTATGTCTTACCTCCACTCCTCCTTTTAGTTTAGTTTATGGTCATTTTCCATTTTGACCAAGTGTACGTCGTATCTTGAGAAATAATACTGTGTATGGGGGAAAAGTTCTTTTTAAATCGTCCATTGTGAGTGCGACAGTGTTAAGGAAATACAATGCCAAATGCTCCAGTGCTTCGTTTTTACCTACTTCAACCTTTTACACAGGACCACACACATTGCTCAAGGGCTCCTCAGTGAACCTCTACAATCTTCGGTTACACATACTACCTCTCTGTGCCTACATCTGCAGAGACATTTACACTTCAAAACTAATTTCCGTGTAAGTGGCATAGGTTTCGATCAGAACTGCAAATGAATGTATGTTTCCATCCACTGCTGCTGTGCAATTATTAGATTCATTGAGATAAACAGCTGGTGGTGCTAATTTTCCAGTCAGGTGCCATTAAATGTAGAAGAAGAAGACGCAACAAAATGGAGTGCTAGTCAAACCTAAAAAGGTGCACAGCTGTTTTCATCTGCTTTTGGTTTTTCTATCTTCACTTAATGGAGGCCTTGGCTGTAGTGTATGTCATAATTTGTTTGTCGAGTCTGGTTCTATTTCACTTTGTCCCATTTTGCTTTGGTTGATGAACCAACATTTCCATCTTAGCCAAGCGTGAAACCATAGAAAATCATTAGCCCTGTGCTGTGGAAAACCAGAGTGTACCAGCTTATCTGATGCAAAGATGTTGAATGTAATAAACAGTATATGATAAAAATAAGTACACAACATGTGTCACATTCTTGACGAGGCTCCATCTGAACAACTGAATGGACCAATGGGTACCAATCTATCTTGTGAGGCCCTTACCCTTCAGGTCTGTTTGGGGCTATGGTTTGTTTTCCATGTTTAGCCCCCCTTCAGGTTGGATGAAAAAGGCTGCTGCTTTTTTATTTTAATAGTCGTGGTGCAAGTTTTTAGATGATCTCTATAGGTGGTTGTCAATCCACCTTCTTTTATGCGTACTTTCAGTTTGCACAGAAGAAACAAGAGTAGAAATGGCAAAAATCTGCAAAACTTTCATGCTGTTCGCACTTCGAATGGAATTATCAAAAAAATTAACCCCTGCACAATTGTCAGGAGCAGGGAAGTAAGCTGTAGAGACCACAACTGTTTTTGTACCAGGCTGTAAACATGTGTATTTCTACTGTAAAGTTATGCATTTTAACATGGGCTCTTATGAGGACTGACTTCTGTTTGTCACCAACCTCAAGTGGCCATTCCAGGCATTGTACCTCACTGTCACCACATAAATTATTTCTTCAACATATTTTTTTGTCTCTTGTTGTACTGAACCATGACCCTTAAACTTAGCACATGTCATTCATCGCCAATGACATTTTTATAGTTCATTTGATCAGCAGGGAAATTGTTGTTTTTGTATATTGACATATATGTTGTCCATCAGCAGTCTGTGAGCAAAAATCAGTATTGGCCTTAGCCTTTAAAAACCTGGTGAAAGGCCTAGTGTATCTATACATCTGTGTGCAGGGGAGAGTGTACCTGGGGAGAAAACACTACAGAGAACCTTTGACAAATAAAAGGTGGGAGACAAAGGGGAAAACTGAAAGGAGGAAAAGCATCACAGGGGCCATGATGGAGAGAAAAACATCAATACTGTGTGCATTTAGAGGAAGTGAGTGAGAAAGAGAGAGAAAGACAGAGCCATGGGAGAGAGGCAGGGAGCTCCGCTGAGAGAGAGAGAAGGAGGCTTGAGAATCAAGAGGGGAAGTCTAAATGAGATTATCTGAAAGAAGTCGAAGACAATGAGAAAAGCATTCAGAGAAGCAGACAAAGGGACGAGTGGAAGGCTTTCTACAAACTGAGCAGGGAGGAAAAATCCAGCCTAGTCAGTTCCATGGATTCTCTTCAAGCTGAGCTTCAGTTCTGCTTTCAGGTGGACATAAAGCCTTCTAGTCTCCATTAATATGCGAACATACATTAATTAACATTATCATTTTACCTGCATATTCAGGTAAGGAATCAATGGTGATAGGCTGAAAGACCACTGAGAAAGACACAATGGAAACATAAAACTACGGCTACTCCCGAGAGATGGAAAGAAAATAATCAACGTTTAGAGACAAAGCTTTTCCATAATATTTTTTTTATCATCAATCATGATCAGTACTCCCCTACCCTTTTGTACTTTTCAAAATGATTGGATAGAATGGATGTCTATGACACACATGATTAAGCTGCAGTACATTACACTTAGCATGTGACTCTTTGTTGGATTTGGTAATTTCATGGGGAGAAAACCATAGAAAATCATTAGCTATGTGCTGAGGAAAACCGAGTGTGCTAGCTCATCAAATGCAAAGATGTTGAATGTAATGTACAGAATATGTACATAAGTACGCAATGTGTCTGGGTCTGTGTTTTGTTTGACATGGTCAGTTCCCCTCAGTTTGGATAGAAAATTAGTATTGTTTTAGTTGGGGTGCAAATTTAAGTTGATGTTTTCCAGCCACCTTTTTTTATGTGTACTTTCAATTTGCACAGATGAAACAAGAGTGGAAACAGCAAAAATCTTCGTGGGCAGAGCCTGAGCCTCTGGAAGAATAAACACCTGGAGTCAAGAAGAGCACAGTGTTTGGGATTTAAAAGTGGATTTCTTTTTTCTCGCCTGGATGAACATATGTGTGAACACAGAGCTTTTGCCTTGGCCCTTGCTTGTTTGGTAGCATCCAGCTAGTTAAGTTAGTTTAACTATCTGGGCTCGCTTCAGCTCCACCCACACTCCACCATTTTTCCCACTTTTGATTAGCAGGGAGTTAGGCAGAGTGTGGGATTGTCAAGGTGGTGGCAGCTGGTACTAGCTACTTTAACCTTTATTTTTGCTCTTCAGAAACCTGCGAGTGACATCTTGTCTGTTCACTATTTTTTACAGTCAATGGCAGCGGCTCAGATCAGGTTGTGAAAGGACCTTTGTTGCAATTTACTCTCTTATCCCACATTTCCTTGTTTGCTTCTTGACTCGACAACTAAAAGCAGAAATTCCCCAATCTTATGTTGTCTCCCTTCCATTTCTTTCATGGTGATAAAACCTCTGAAACATCATTTATTATACTGTAGGTCATTAGGGGACACTCGTCTCCCAGAGAGATGATATTTCTTTGCAAGAAGGAGTTAAACTCAGAGCCCTCACATGACAATTAACTTACAGCAAAACAGATATTTTGTGATATTTAGTAAAGATAATTTTATCTTGATATATTGGCTCGAAAGTAATAAAACACACACTCCAACACAGACACAACCTTTGCACCCTCTCTTTTGACTGTAAAAAGCAGCAGTAATAGAGAGCCGTGCACCGTGTCAAGCTGTATTTTACATTTACAAGCATATCTCCCAACAAGCCAATCTCAGGTGGTGAGGCCAGATGAAGCTGACTATATCACGGCCCATCTAGTCAGCAGTTGCTGGCCTCATAACACGGCCTGTATCTGAGCAGAAAGGATATTTAGGGAGCGATATAGAGAAAGATGAATGATGGGTGGAAGGGAGGACGGAAGAGAGAGAAGGAGACGTAAAAAGAGAAGGCTCATGTATAAGAGAGGTCTTAAAGAGCAGAGAGGTTGGTTTCAGCGTGTTTAAGAGCTTGGCAGAGTAGTGGCTACCGCTACTGCGACTGTGGTTACTGGGGAATCACTGTGTGTGTGTGTGTGTGTGTGTGTGTGTGTGTGTGTGTGTGTGTGTGTGTGTGTGTGTGTGCATGTGTGAGGATGTGTGTATGTATGTGTGTGTGTGTGTGTGTGTGTGTGTGTGTGTTTCTGTGCCTGTGTGTGTGATAGGGGGAAAAGGATCCAGGGTATTTTCCTGGCATTTGATGGACAGCTTAACGCTTGGCTTGTAAAAACAGCAGAGCAAAATGTTCCACGTGCCAAAGGACAGGGGGAGGTCACACACACACACACACACACACACACACACACACACACACACACACACACACACACACACACACACACACACACACACGCATACACACACACACACACGCACACACATACAACATGCGTAGGTCTACATGCAGATAGACACTCGCACAATAAAAGTGAAGTGTGGAGTTGTCGTCTTATTTATTAGGGATCCTGCGGTGTGGGTGAACAGTCACTGGGTGGTAGGGCAATGCAAGCGAAAACCAGATGATGTTTTCCTAACATTTCCCCCGATTACATCCAACATCTCCCGTCTGTAATCAGATTTTGAACATTTCCCTCGAGGGGTTGGGCGAGCCTCTTAAAAAACCCTCAGTGACCACATAGCCTCTACTGGCTCTTGCTGAAACTTGCCACCAATAAGATCAAATGTGACACTTCATGCTGTATTGTAATTTGCCCAGAATGAAGGACACTGTGGGAGTGAAGATCGTTTGCACAATGGCAGACGTCACTTGGGCTTGATGAGGAAATTCCCAGATGAGTGAGTTTCACCCGCCACCTTTCTGCTTCTGCAACACACTCTTTGGATTGTAAGTCGTTGGGTGTTGGGGTAGGTCATCAGCTGCTTGCCTATTCTCATCTGGTCACCGTCCACGTCCCACATTCGTATCACCTCCTCTTTCTTCTCCACAAACATCCAGATCTGTCCAGTGAACCACGTTGGTGGTGACTTTTACCCCACTGTGTTACAGCCAACATTGCACAAGCTCTCTGTTTCACTGCACCCTACCTCAGTGTCCTCATTCCTATTCCAATCCCAACATGACAGTCTTGAACAAGTGTTACAACATTTCGTGTTGTTGCATTTTTGTTGGACGATTGAGCAAGGAAATCAGAGGCTTGATTGAAACAGCCAGTTGGTTTAGGACATTTTCCTCTTCGAAATGCATAGTTGCACCATCAGGAGAAGCAAACGAGGCACATTTTAGGGGCCTCCCCAAAAACATTTGGGAGAAGGGGCCCCTGGTGGCCACTCATTGGCACATTTGGCAATAACAACTACAAACCTCTTTAAACCTCCCATAAAGCCACTGTACTGTGCACCGCTGCTGCCTCAAAATAAATGCTTTATGTGGGAGTTTTTGCAACAGATTTGAGAGTCGCCCCTGTCTAAATGAGCAGAAAAAGTGAAGATTTATGCAAATAATATAAATGCGGCTTGCCAAGCTCCAGATGTAAATTTTGTCAGGAACTGAGATGAAACCAGAAATGTTAGGTGAATAAGTTGTCGATTTCATTGCTGATATCGGAGCTGACCCTGTTGAGGTTTTGCCTCTGTTCTTCTCATTGGAAACATACAATCAAATATCACATGGTATTTTCAAGAAAGATATCGACTGACCACTGCTGACCTTCAACAAATCCAATGAAGACACTATGAAGATAAAAGAGGCAGACCATGCAGAGTTTTTATTGTAGGGTAACAGACATCATGTGATGTTAGTCGTAGGTTTTTCGGAAATATCTCAACAATTATTGGATCGATGGCATGAAACTTGGTACACCAAATCATGTTCGCCTCAGGATGAATTGAGCTCCGGTGATCCCTTCCTTTTCCAAACAACTACATCATTCATCTAAATTTCCATTTATAGAACTCAAATGCCTCAAATGGCTTGGTCGTCCTCATTTTAAACATTAAATATTTAATATAATATAACAAAAAAGTTGTCAGTGTTGACACTGGGAATGGAATTTTCATTGGATGGCTATCCTGTCGGTCGGGCCCTTATGATAATCATTGGGTCATAAATAACTTTCTGTAAAGTTGTTTGTTTTTTTGTTTAATTACATTTATTTAACTGAATATCAGTAATTATAATACATTAATGTAATTAAATTCGTTGACATACTTTTTGAAAAGGTTTGATAAATTGGCCAATAATACTATTATCAAACATTTTAAACAGTAGTTTAAATTCCTGAATTGCTGTTCTGCTCCTTCTGTGTTGTGTTATATCATTGTGTCCGGTCTCTTGCTATGGAGACAAGAATGCAGTAAAGGTAGACTTTTGATCTTTTTGGTGTCTCCAGTTTCACACATTACATTTCAGTCCATTCAGTATGCTAACTCATGTGTACATATTTTTCCTTCATATATTCTGAGTCAGCAAACGTTGTATTTTCGTACTAGAAGCCCGACTGAATGAAAGATTGAGATGCTGCAATTGATTTTTTTATTTATCTATTTTTTATTTAACCTTTATTTAACCAGGAAATTAAAGACTCATTGAGATTAAAAATCTCTTTTACAAGACTGTCCTGGCCAAGACAGGCAGCAGCATAATCATACAAACACACAAACACAAGGTGGACACAAACATTAAAGACACAGCATCCAAAACAGCAACATTTGAAGGTCAGCTACAGTAATTAAAGCCTCAGGCAAAACATCTACAACCAGATGTTTTTGCCTCTAGGTCATCCAATTTCCCCTTAAAAGTGTTCAATGAGACCAACTCATTCTGTTTCAAAGTTTTTTGTAGCATGTTCCAGGCAGAGGGAGCAGCAAGCCTAAATGCTTTCCTTCCCAATTCAGTTCTGACTTTTGGGACAGACAGCAAGAACAAATCCTGAGACCGAAGATTGTACGTCCCAGCATTACTTCGGTTAATGTAGGACAAAGGTAAGAAGGAAGAAAACCTAAGACTGCCTTGTAAATGAGAATATGCAATATGTCTCAGTCTGCGTATTGATAAGGAGGACCACCCAACCCGTTCATACAGTGTACAGTGATGAGTCAGTGCTTTAAAACCAGTGATGAACCTCAGAGCTCCATGATACACATTGTCAAGAGCATGTAAGCTTTGAGACGAGGCTTGCATATATACAACATCACTGTAGTCCAGAGCAGACGTAAAAGTGGCAGCAACCAGTCTTTTTTTGAGTTAAAAGAAAGGCAGGATTTAAAAAAATAATAAATAAATAAAAACCCAGTTAATATACCAAGATATCTGTAATAGACTAACGAGAGTGATGAAGTACTGATTGAATGAATGAGAAGAGAAGTATTAGTAACAGATGGCCTTATGGTTGTCTGAGGATTACATGATGAAAAAATGGTGAAAAGATTGAATGACTAATTTTATTGTAAGCAGTTGTCGCGTCATGATTCAAGTTTGACAGCGAAGAACATGTTTTTCTAGTCTGACTTTTATTGCATCTACCATCTATCATATATATGAAATGTCCCTGAGTTATAGAATCATCCCAGTGTGATTCTGGCAAGTCAAATGTATAAAAAAGATGAGGTGCTTTCAACCTTCTAAGGATAAAATAAGCAAATAAGGGTTTTAAAATGCAGACCCTGAAAATAGCAAAATCCGCAGCAATGGATTTGTCTATCAGGCAATTATTTTGTTTTTCTCCAATTAACTATACTGCATGAAAACTGACAACAACTTTCAGACATTATTCAAACCATTTTAACACAGTGCATAATTTCTGCAGCTATGGGTCTCTTTTTCAAAGCTTAGAAAAAAGACATTTGTTAAGTGTTGTGTGCTCAGAGCTAGCTCTGGTGGAGAGTCGGTTGCAAAGCCAGACGTTCTGGAGAAATAAACAACCAGAGTCACAACGGATTCTGCTCTGAAGCGCTTTTTTTTTTAACTTTTAGGATAAAAAAAAGTTATTTATCTTGACTCCTGTTTATCAACATGACTGATAAGGAATTTTTAAAAAGTTTAATTCACGTTAAGTTCAGTCTTGTTTGCCAATTGTCCTGTCCTCATGAAGAAGCAATGGGGCAACCAAAAAATATGCATCAGTACCACAAGTGAACTTGTGCATTTCTCTGGGTTCGAACAATTTTGGAAATATTTGGTATAATGTAAGTACAAAAATCAACAAAACATGTAACAAAGGTCTAGTTTTTAGATATTTCAAGCAGAATTCGTTCATATTTTATCCATAAACACAGATTTGACAGATTCAAGATTATTAAGAAAAGCAAAGTTTAAACCCAGTTTAAGAGATGTCAGTCCTGAAACCAAATTAAGCCAGCCCAGAGATACTACAGGCACTCAGTCAGACTACATAATTTGGTGATTTGTTTTGCTAATTTATTTTAAAGCCTGTCTGAAACTTGGATTCCCTTTAGGCCACCGTGCAAAAAGAAAGTTTAGGTTAGCATCGTGTCCGCATCAAATTAAACAGGCCAGACATTAACAAGGTGTGTCAACCCTCCAAACTTTCTCACACAGCTTGAAATTAACACTACATTGGGTTTACCAATGTAAATGCCAGAACACAGTTATACAATCATCTGCCTGAGCTCAACATTCACTTCTACTGAAGTAACACGGGCACAGGATGAGCCAACATGCTTTTGCCAATCCTTGTGCAACAGAGGCCTAAAAACTTTTGAACGCAATAGCTGGCCACATATTATTGTATAATGGCCACCAGGATTTCTAGGCTAACTTGATAGATAAATGAATGTGACACCAATCCCTGTAGCCACAGGAATTACCGAATATTGGATGATTGCGTGCCTCACAATTCATGTCCAATTCAGTCACTTGGGGAAATTGCAGAAAGCAGGGTGCCCCCTTACATAGAATAAAATATAAAGTATAAAGTTGGTCGATAGGATGTAGAAGGAAAACGGAGCTGATGTCTCGTCACTGACCTGAAAATGGTGATCCTGGCAATACCATAACCATGTCTTATTATATTACATTACAATACATATTGTGATTTTTTTTAAATAAATTACAAATAGTTATCATGCAAAGACATTGTAGAGAACAAAACATTTGGCATCAGAGATAGTCTGGAGTTCTGCAGAGTCATCTAACATCTTCCTTATATCTGGTTTCTTCTCCTTTAAAAGACAGTTGCTTGAGGTCTCTTGATACGATGACCCAAAATGGTGTCTGTTGGAGGGTTCACACCATGCAGCCCCGGATTACCTTGAACAACTGTCCATATCACAAAGACTAAATTAATAGTTTTTGAGCGAACACCTCCATTAGGGGACACTAAAGATTGCGATCCTTGGCCAGGTTGGTGGTTTCATGAGGACAGATCTTTGCCCATTAAAGCAACACCATGCCGACTGGGTGTGACTCACAGGAAATGAAGGGCTCGTCTTTAGCATTAATCACAAGCAGAGTGTGACGAGGCCTCTTTTCACAATCTCTGACAGAACAACCAATCTGTTCGCTCCCTCCCTCCCTCCATCCATACCACACTTACTCTGTCATATCGAGGAGCTGCCACTCAAGCCGCTTCTCGAGCTGCACTTATTGCAACACCGGCGAGGTTACAGGACGAGCCAGCTCAACTGGGATTAAAGTCTCAGTTGCATTTGTTGAAACAGAGTTTAGAGCAATACAGTGGGCAAATCTGGAGGAAAGAGTTGGGGAACAAAGACTGCCTGTGCTGCAACACGCTGGATGGGCCAGATGAAATTTAGCTTATGAATTGAAACACATACATTATGCATAATGAGCAGAGGCCGAAGGGAGAGAGAGACAGAGAGGAGACATCTTGTCATCACTAAAGGAGAGCGATGGAAAGATGGACAAAGGAGATGTCCCAAGGGACTATGCACTCATTCTGCATGGCTGCCTATCCGTCACCATGGAAACTGTGTGTGTATGTGTGTGTATGCACTTGCGACCAACAGTGAGCTGGAGGGTGTGTGTGTGTGTGTGTGTGTGTGTGTGTGTGTGTGTGTGTGTGTGTGTGTGTGTGTGTGTGTGTGTGTGTGTGTATTATGTGGAGGGGGAATAATATGTAGGTGCTATGCAGGGGAGGCCTCCTACTGTGTTAGCAAGAATACCTTAGAAACTCACTATGATCACATTCCACGTTGTGTGTGTGTGTTTGTGTGTGTGTGTGTGTGTGTGTGTGTGTGTTATAAAGACAGAGAGAGTCTGTGAACTGAGATCTTATCATTTAAAAGCAGGACCCTCGGTTGATGAGTGATCTGCTGCATGGCGTGATTGATGAAGGACGGAGTGATGAATGCTTGATGAGATGAAAGAGTGAAGAGCCATCAGCACGCAAACGTCTACCCCCCCGACACACGCACCACGCACGCGCGCACGTGCGCGCACACACACACACACACAGACACACACACGCGCACACACACACACACACACACACGCACACACACACACACACAATGAGTGAGAGGCGAAGCCCATGACTAAGGCCTCCGATTTGCATGTGCAGGCAGCACATGTGCATGCGTGCATACTTGAGCGAACACACCGAGTTCTAGAACAAAAAGACACGTCATGTAAAAAACACACACGCTCAATCGCACAACTCCGAGGAAGATGAAGGGACGATTAGAGATGAAAAGTTTTCTTTAAGGCAACAGAGACATGACATGAAAAACACAGAGGAGGCTCTATTTTCCATATAGATAGATAGATAGATAGATAGATAGATAGATAGATAGATAGATAGATAGATAGATAGATAGATAGATAGATAGATAGATAGATAGATAGATAAATGTTTCAGCAGCGATATTCGGTTGGACCTGCCCTGTTTGGTCACCATATTATTAACCCTGCCAATCATCTCTCTGATGTGTGGTCTTTCTTCATCAGAAGACGATTCAGTGACGTGGTGACCACAGAGGGCAGATTTCCATCGGTGTTGATGGTTGTGTGACAGTGAAGTCAACGACTCCCATGATCCCACGCTGCTTCACAACGTCATTGAAGCATGTCTTTTGGTTTTCATCGTTTTGATTGAGAGACCCAGACTCAGACCCAGACAGATACATTGCACAATTAAATCAGTCATTCACACAGCACTGTTCAACATCTGTAGATATGTTGTTATGGTGATTGTGTGGCCAAAATAACCCTGTAATGTGTTGTTATCAACTGGTATCGCTGAAAATGGCAAGCACAACAAACTCTTTTACCTCTAGGCGTCCATCTTCGGTTTCAGACTTGTGCTGGAACGCGGTTCGACTTCCAAAGTCTGACGTAAATGAAAGGTAACAATAGATACAGACCAGACAGACAGACAGACAGATATGCAGGCAGGCAGGCAGGCAGATAAAGGTTCTGGTGACAAAGTTTGTAAATCCTTTCTCTCTTTGATTTTTTTGCTTGTAATTTATTTTGGGCTTTTTTTCTGCAACTCCCTCAAGAGAGGAGAGTAATTTGTCTGTGGTCAGGCCCACTCATTAACTCAAAAACAGACACGGAAACAGTCATTCTGTCAGTGTCTCTCTCTCTCTCTCTCTCTCTCTCTCTCTCTCTCTCTCACACACACACACACACACACACACACACACACACACACCCTTGGCACCTGAGGAGAGTGCCCTTGCTGCGCCAGGCTGTGCCAACATGTGGGTGCAGTTACAGTAAAGAAACACTGCCAAGACCACTCTGGGCAGGGCAAACAGCTGCCAGGGGCACACACTCACTCACTCACACACACACACACACACACACACACACACACATACACACACACGCACACACACACACACACACACACACACATACGCGATCCCTGATCCAAAACCTGCAGCCTGGCTCTCACACACCTATCCTGTGCTTTTGCCACCACAAGAACATAGCCACAAATTCTCCACACAGCTCCCTCTCACACTAACGCGCTGTACGTAATCCACACATAATCCTCCACCTCTTCCTCAGTCTCCCTTTCTAATACAAACACACACACACACACACACACACACACACACACACACACACACACACACACACACACACACTTTGCTGAGTCAATGTGGATAACAAAAGACCAAAATATAAGCAGGATCTCCCCCGCCTGTCTTGATTTCTGTTGTGTGATATATCGGAAGCTTAACTGTTCCATTGATTTTGTTCTGTACATTCCTGGTGTGTTGGTTCAGCTCTGCTCACTCAGCGTGGCGTCTTAATCTCTCAGGAGCGCTGTCAGTTGATGAATCGTCAGTCACACAGACAGAGCAGAGCAGCTTTCAGCTTTGGGGAGTATAAGCGGAGAAGTTTAGACAGAAAACGTAAAATAGACTTTGTGTGAAGGCAGCCGTCTTTGTTGTATATATCAGCATTTACTCTTTGTGTGTCTCACATGGTCTCATGTTAGCAGTGTGAGCCTTCGAGATGAGAAGCAGGCCTACTGAGGGTACTTTCACCGCAGAGATTGCCATGTTCACCAATTGTTCTCTAAATTGTTAATTAATTTTCTGCCATTTATTACCATGGTAACCATGTCTTGACATTAGCCTTGTAGGAATGGGACTAGTATTACCTGAGCTCCTCTTTTGATTTGTAATAATTGCAAGGTTGTCGGTTTTCTTAATTGTGTGTGGTCTGCCATGTGTGTGAGGTAAAAAAAAATAATTAAAAAATCCATAGCAAATTACCCTCCATGTTTCACCACATAGGTCATCAGTAATATTAGTTCTGCTTCTTAGTAATTACATTTTATTTATTTATTTTGGGGGGGTTTCTTTATGGGTGCATTTCTTTTTTTGTTTGGGTTAAGAATTCATGAGACTGTAGTGGTTAATTGTGATCAAGTGCTTGGATAGAATTTTGGGTGAAGCTCAGCGTGGAGAACTATTTGGAAATAGGAAGCTCACTGTAAATCAGTAATAAGGGGGATCATTTAGTGAATGTGTTTTGTGCAGGAAACAGAAAAAGGCTGTAAATTCCCAAATTAAATACGCTCCAAGTGACTAGTAACTATAGGGCTACATTTGATTTTCAGTTGTGTTGTTTAGAGCATAGAGTCATAGATGGTCATAATTCACAATTCTGAATTTGAAGTTCACAGCCTCAAAATTGAACTAGTTCATGTTCATGCCAACTAATGTGTTACAATCTGACCTTGTTGTCTGGGCTCATATTTTTCATCCTGATATGTCAGTATGAGGTACTGATAATAAGTATACTAAAATACTTACAATGCATAAAAAGTATACTTTTTAAAACTGCACAGAAGCACAACTTAAGATAAATGGACATTAGAATGCACCGTTTCTAAGTCTACTCAAATGTGCCATAATGAAATTCAATTTAAGTACACTTCAAGAAAGCAGTATTTTGCATTGATATACTAAGTACACAGAAGTACAACTTAAATTATATGAGTGTTAAAGTGCACTGTTTGTATATCTGCTAAAATATACCAATAATGATGGTATAATACTATTATTATGAATTAAAGAACACTAGATTACTCATAGTATTATCAATTTGGTATACATTTTAAATGTTTATATGTACAATTTACAGTATACATTTTTTAGAAGTGCCGCATGAAGTATTGTTGAATTGGTATATTTATTTTTAGTACATTGAGGTAGAACTTAATAACATCTATTTCAAAGTTTCATTTTTCTGAATATAACAGATTTGAAAGGACATTCAGACATGAAACACAATTCTTAATAGACATTTTAAATACACCTTAATTTAATTAAGCACAAAGTATCCTAGTAAAATGATCTAAAATATATTTCATTACAATAAGGCACATTATTTTTTCACAAGGGCAGTGCTGCCTGTCTTTTGTGATCATTTATACATCTCCCATGTCGAAAATACATTCATTAGCTGCAAATGGATACGTTCAGTTTGCGGTATGAATATGAGCACATTCCATGAACACTCTTTAAGCGCGTTAATACGCAACATTGTCTAACGCTGAACAAAAGCGAGCAGGCATATTTCCCAAGCTGTACAACTATTCTTCACAGCATCAGGGCATATATTCCCATTGAATAGGTCTACAGAACATTTCTGCCTTCAGAGCATGTTTACAGCTACATTTGAGTAATTGCTTCTGCGCTCTCATTGCTGTCAATGTAAAAGTTGAAGTGACATTGTGGTGCAGTATCCATTTAATGTGAGGAAATCTGATGAAATGTAGGGAAATGCAACCTGACTGCCTGCCTGTTAACATCACAAATGTTGCATCAATTCACTTAAAGTGTTGATGGAAGCACGAGGAGATAAATCCTACAACACTGTCACACTGTTCAGGTTTCACGTTAATTTACTGTACGAATTATAGCCGGAGAGGTGTACAGTTACAGGTATTTTGATGACCCCCGCAGTGAAGCTGACAACACATCAAGAGGAAAGAACATACAGGGCTGTGTGTGTGTGTGTGAGTGTGTGTGTAAGTGGATTTGCAGCAGTTATTTTATATAAATACACTGTACATATCTTTTCCCCCGGCTGTCGCTGGGGTAGAGTTGGCAAGCTTGGCAATCAAGTGTCTCTCTCTCTCTCTCTCACACACACACACACACACGCACATATAAATTCCACCCTGCATCCAGATCGTATCATAAATATCACACACATTCCCACACAGCTGCTATCAGGTGACTGTGGCTCCGGTTGCTGTGTCCACTAAGACTTTACAGGATGTTTGACCTATTCTGACTGTCGGAGCAGGCGACCTCGAGTCGGCCAAGACGCCTCCACTATTCCAAATATCAAATACCAGCATCAGCGATAACCACCAGAACTGCTCTGAGTAATGTACAACCTGGTGTCTGTGTGTGTGTGTGTGTGTGTGTGTGTGTGTGTGTGTGTGTGCAGTCTGTATTAGGAGAGAGGAAATCATGATGGTTTTCCTGCAGTTTTGTGTGAAAATCTTGCGGATTAGGAGGTTACAGGGGGAGTTTGACCGGAGATGACCTCGAGCCAGCACACCGGCTATAAAACGCTCGTCATCTCCTGCTCTTCCTCTGTCCTCCCGCTCCTCTTCACTGTTTAGCTTCCTCTTTCCTTCTCCTTTTTCTACCGCTTTTGCTCTGTTTCCTTTATAATGTAAGCTAAAGCACAACATCAACATTTGTTTCCAAATGTGTACATGTACAAAATGTATGGAACAACTTTTATTTCGACATACATTTTTTCTTGATTAATATATCTGAAATTTGCTAATATTTAAATTAACTGACATTTGTAGCATCAGTTTGAAAAAAAACTTGTGTAATGCGGTAAGTCACTGCCCTATTTAACGATTTAACAAAGGAGTTTAACAAAGGATTTCCCTTTTGACTATCTACAAAGATTATGTATGATGCACATAAATTAATTAAATTAAATTAATTAGATTAAAGGCATACAGACATACTATGAATATTTTCTTTTTTTTAAAACCACAAACTAGTGTCCAAATAAAACCTGTGAAGAATGGTTGAAAAAGTAACACAGGCTAATTAAATAACTAAATATACATATCATGTAATACATTTATTTATTTTCTGTTCTCAGTATATCAAATACAGCCGTTATAGTATATAAAGGTGAGTGACGTGGTTTGTTTCACAATGTATCTGTTTCAGTTATAATTTACCACGATGCTTCCAATGAAATAACAGGAAAAGTTATAAAGATCATTTTACCAATGTCTTATACAGGGCCGGATAAATAGATAGGTAACACTAGGCATTCTGTATTCAGTCATTTAATTGCAGGACAGGTAAAGTTAATGTGGTTCATGTTTTAAAAAATTTAATAAATGAATAACGTTTTTTTTTCAGAGATTTTAACATATTAAAAAATATTTTGTATGTTAAACCTTAATGTAGGTGATGTAGTGTGTTTGCTTACGTAGATGTAGTTGATGTTCTTCTCTCCTTTGTCTGGGCCCCCTAGTGGTAAAGAGGCCGCAGGAACGTGCCTACAATGGTGCCTTGCTTATATCCGATACCATTAGTCTGAACTCACTACAGCAGATCTTACTGTGATCGTTGAACACAGATGTAAAACGGTGAGTTTTACAGCGAGTTTGACGACATGAAATCCTGATCCTAGTGAAACACGTTCCATTAAATCGCTGAGCTTGAAATATTGCCTTAACATCTACATATGGCCAGTAATCTGTGGGAAGTAAAACAGGCGATCTCGCCATTTTTTGTCCGTGAAATGAGCCAGAAAGTGAAACGCGTGATAAAATTGGGGGATATAGAACGATCGCTGGAGGTTTGTTGGTGTTGTAATGTAGGAGAACACGGACATGTATTCCACTCTGCCAAGAATCCATGATTTATGTAAGCCTACCATCTGTTGCCACAGAATACGTTGCACAACTACCAGTGAGTCAGATTGGCTATATGGACATCTACAATGTCACGCACACTCACACACACACACACACACACACACACACACACACACACACACACACACACACACGCACACACACACACAGAGTAAGATGGATACTGGTGGCGAGCTCACAGAGGCTCATATGAACGATGGATGAGGTGAGAGAGAAGACTGCTGATCTCCTTACTCCTGCTCTGAGTGGCCTGACACACACACACACACACACACACACACACACACACACACACACACACACTTGCAAAGCTATACACTAACACACACATACAAACTACTATCTACATACACACACGCTGCATCCCACTGCAGCTGACAGCCATCCATTCACTTCAGTGACAGGCTCAGGCTATATCTAAATGGAGGGCTTTCTCTGGATTGGACCCCCACCTCCCCCTGCCAAAACACACAAACAGACACACACACACACAGACACACACACACACACACACACACACACCCACACACACACACACACACACAAGCTCACACGCACTCACAGACACACACTCAGGTGCATACACTGTCTTTTGACAATTCACCAATTTTTACTGATTCGCTGTTCACCACCTCTCCCTTGATTTCCTCTCAATATCCATGTAAAATACACACACACGTGCGTGCACACATGTACACGCACACGCACACGCGTTCACACACACACACACACACACACACACACACACACACACACACACACACACACACACACACACACACACACACACACACACACTGTGTATACACACTGATTGAGCTGCTCACAGTGGATCCTCCAGATTCCTCCAAACTGGTGACATGCTTCAGATGTGTTGCCTTTGCTCCCATCCAGCAGCACCCACCCAAAAACTAAAAAACACATTAAAGCCTGCCACACCTTACTCTGACACCTTGACCTTTCACACACACACACGCACAGACAAATCAGCTTGCGGCATGTTTGCTGTTACGACGTGAAAGCCCTCACTCATTAACCCAGAGGGCACCCCCAGCCTCCCATTGTGCCCCTATCTCCCACAGCATTCTGGGTAAAGTAGTTTAACAATGTCAACCAGATAAGCCCAACGCAAACCTGCTGATAAGCATTCAAAGACCGCACTTAATGTCTGTGTGTTTTGAAGGCGTTGGTTGATTGAGGAGCCAATGAGGAGGATGTAAAAGACCAACAGTGAGCAGAATGGGTGCATGTGTGTGTGTGTGTGTGTGTGTGCGTGTGTGTGTATGGTCACACTGTTTCATATCTTTGTAATAACATGTTAAACTGCCGAAACAGCGAAACGCAGAATACAAAAGGAAAGCAAACACATCCCGCTGGACAAAGAGGCTGAATGTGTGTGATTTCAAACTGCGGCCAAGGACCATTAGCAGAGTTATTTATGAAAAAGGTGAGTCAACTTTCCTGTATTGACAAGTAATGCAAGGAGAGATACGCCAGCCAAGAAGAAAAAGGAAAAAAAAGGTCCAAGGGGAGGCCGGCCGACGTTTTAAAAGAGCAGTTCAGAGAGTAAAATAAAGTTTACGGCCGATGTTCAAGGCGACGCCGCGCTCGGGCCGTCTTCACGGGCTGCCACGAGGCAACCGCACTGTAATTCGAGGTCAAAGGTAAATCCTCCATCCAGACTTAAATGTTGCAATAAGCCGCGTCACAAAGGCTCCGGTTCTAGTGCGATAAAAAGGTGTGAAGATTTCACAGGAAGTCTCAAATAAAATGCAGTAAATTTTGCGCACTTTGTCCCAGAAACTCCACACCCTGCAGGGGATAATCTCAAATGTTCCTCCAAAGCTCTCAAATTACACACACACACATACACAGAGGCGAGCACAAAGCATAGAAGGACTGGAGTGTATGCAGGCTGTGTGGATTTATAGTGGTTTATAAAAGAAGGACCTATCTGATGAGCACATACGATGTGCATTTTTGGACGCACACACTCGCACTAAGTCAGGATTCAAAAATCTTTGCAGGCTGGAAGCCGATACCCTCGCTTTGTTCTCTTAATGGTCCTGTTCCGTTTTTATTATTCCGACCCACCTGTACAGCCGGAGGAGACTCTATCCTGCCCGTCGTCTCCCATGAAACGCAGCTAGATACAGTTTCCCTTTCTCTCCCCATTCTTCCCCGTCTATCGGCCACAGCTACAGTTTCAAATTGCTTCCTCCTCTCGTGTTTTTCTTTCTTTCTTCCCCTCCCCTCCTCATTCTTCCAAGCTTTCTTCTGTGGTCCATTTTCCTACAGCAGACAAATGATCGGCATTGATGAACACAAGGTGGCATTCAGAGGACTCACACCCAGCAGAAAAAGACAGAAAGAGTTGGGTTTTTTTAAGAATCTTTTTTTTTAATGAAACACAAAAAGGCAATAAAATTAAGATAAATAATTTTTTCCTTTTGTACATGAGGAAATATTTAAGTCATATTTCCAAAGAATGACTGAAATTACATAATATCTTTTAGTAGGCTATCTCAACCATACAAAGCAGGTTCCAGTGGGTCTAAAAAAAACAAAAAAAACACAATGATGTCGCGTCCATCAAAACTTGATGGTTAGAACTGAATCCAGTGTCTCTTAAAGAAAATTACAGCTTTAAAAAATATTCAATTAAAGACCCATAAAAGTAATATTTTAAAATTGAGTTTCACATTAGATTCCTTTTAAAGCTTTTGCTTTGCAGTGTAACAGCAACATGGTTGTTAAAAAGTCAGTCAACGTCCTTAAAAATAAGAAAAAAAGGCATTCATGTTCTTCCCCCCTGTACATCCTATACACTGACAACAAACAGTCATCACAGGCTTGCATAAACAGTAAGACAATGATAAACAAGGGAAAACAAGCGAACATAAAACACACACGCAGAGACATTTTTGGCAAAGCAGGAATAAAAGTGACAAGAAGCGTAATTTGTGATTTGATCCTTATCTTGTTTTTTTTTTTTTTTTCTGTCTCTCAACATTGTCCCATTGATTGGCTCTGATTGTCCTTCACAGTCACGTGATGCCGTTCTGGTTGCCATAGAGAGCTCAAGTGCATCAGCTGGGCAGTGTGCAGACAATGTTGCTGCAGCGCCGGATGAACAGGAGCAGACAACGAGAGGAACTCGACTTAAAATACCTCGGTGATTGCAGGGGTCCCGGATTCAGATTTGATTGAATGTTTTTTTTTATAAAATTGTTTTCTTCTAATGCGCTGAAGCGTAAACTCACAGGTGCTTTGGTATGTTTCTTTTTTGATGCCAGATAAATATCTACATTTCATATAGGAATACAGGCTAAAATAGATACAGAAGAGCTAGATTCTTTTAGGATCAGACAACAGCAGAAACTCAGTTTCTTTTCCAGTATTTGTTGAAAAAATTTTTTTTAAAAAAGAAGCTCCCAACAGGAAACACACATTCTAAACCCGACGGAGTAAAATAAGGAGAAAAAAATTGGACACATATTTAAAAAGAGCCTTTTTCTGATTTTCTTATAAAAACATAAAAACACACCCTTTCAACATATTCAGCCTTCGCGTAAAAGCAGGGCTTACAACCACAAATGTCTTCACATCAGTTGTACAGTTTGACCCCAAATCCAAACCTCCGATTCTGTTCAGTGCATTGAGAGAGAAGGATACTAAGCCCCACCTCCTCCCTCCATCAGACCCTCCCAAACCCACCCGCACACATCCTAAAAAAATCTAAATAAAATAATCTTCTCTGCAAAAGAAAACAACAAAAACAACAAGAACAAATATATATGTATACTATTTACAACATGTTATATTATGCATAATGCTGTACAAGCTCACGCACACACGCCCATGCACACGTACGCACACACACCAACACGCACGCTCCGTTCATAAAGACAATCCAACAACCTGTACATGTGTCTCTTCACCTGAACAGGAGGATACAAGAGAGAGGTATTGACGTGTATGGCTTGACAGGAGAAGAAATCGTTTTCTGCACGCTAAGCACTGGACAGATTAATATTCAGAGTGTTAGAGACATACGGACGGCGTGTCATGACGCCATCTTTGCTTGGAGAGCGCATGTGTGCACGTGCATGACCACACATACAGTACAAACAGGCGCGCACGCTAAAGCGCTATTTACTTAGAGCTCATTAAATGCCAAACAGGGTCATCGCAGCCACTCTGCAAACACACGCACGAACACACACACACACGCACGCATTTACACACAAAGTCCGAACTACAGTGTTTTTTGGTCCTGTTGGCGATCTCCCAATCACGCTGTCATCTTCAAACTACCAGTATAAGACCATTAAAAACCTCCAAACCAGTGTGGTTTACATGAAGTCTCTCCTTCCCATATAGCCTCTCCTGCTGGAGAGCAAAGTCTGCCACCTTTCCTCCATACTGTACTCCAAAGTGCTCATGTCCTTGGGTCCTGTTCTTTTGTCGCAGTGACGAGATACTCCAGTATTTCAGCCACAGGAGGGCTGAAGACTCTCGCTGCAATAAGGAGCCACCCCTGATAAAGAGGTTAAATCTGGATCAGACTCTCACAGACTCCTCTAAGTGCCAGTACTGTCGGGCTTTATCCAGTGGGGCTAGCTCCTTCTCGTACAAGGGACAGATCAACACGCAGAGCCGCAACTCTTTGTCTTGGTTCCCTCTGTTCTGAGGACCATCCTGGAATCAGTCAACTCCAGCCTTCAGGTCAATATTTGGATTTCTCTCCAGCTGGCGATGTTAGGACACGATGGCCATGCCGTCTGCGCTGATCAGCTGGCCGGTGGTCGGTTCATAGGTTCCAGCCAGGTAGAAGAGGTCGTTCACCGCGTTGCCGGGCTTGCGTTCGCGCATCAGGTGGTCATACTCGGCCTTGCTGACCACCTGGCAGCGATGGGAGATGGTCTGCACGTCATTCTCATCCTCGTGGCTCGACTGATACAAGGCATTCTAGGAAAAAGACAGGAAGAAGGGTTGATACAGCAAGATAATTAAAATGCCGCATTAACACTTGCTTTCACCAGTGGTAAGATTGTCATGTTTGTGGCGGTTAGGGTTAGCTGCTGTTTTCCTTCTGTTCTTCCCACACATACCATCTTCGTCATGTTTTTTATTGTGGGTTTATTTCATGATGAAGTTTGAGTTTCTGCAAGTGATCTTTTATGAAGTTGCTGCTCATTCTAACTAACCTAGCTCTTTTCGTATTTATTCAAAACAAACCACAATTGCTGTTGCCAGATATGCAAAATGCATGACTTCCTCTGCAGCAGAGATTTTCCCAGGGAAAGACCCACCTCACACTGAGTATTCAGAACTGCAAATGGTAGCAGGTTCATGAACTAAGTGGCGGTTCAACCATTTGTATCAGATGGGAATAGGGAATAAAAAGAAGCAAAGTGGTAATATATTTATATTAAAATGTCATGGACTGTTACTTTGACCGCTCCCGTTTTAGAAATTGTGCTTGCACTCTGTGGTCTTTACCTTGCCATCTCGGTGTCGCTTCCCCAGGCGTGTCTCCTCTGGGTGGTAGAACCACTTGACCCTGACCACCATGCTGGAGCTCCATGACTCCCAGAGGCTCTCCACTCTGCCCACGTAGGGCAGCTGGGGCCGGCCAGGTGACAGGAACACAGCACAGTCCCCGACACGCACCGTCTCCTTGCCCCGCACGATGGCCTTGTAGAAAAGCTTGCGGGCTTTGCCCTTCAGACCTCGCCTCTGTCCGGGGAAGAGAACAAAAATAGCACTCTCAGTGAATTTATTCAGTGCAAAGGGGTTTACTTGATCACCAAACATGGCCAGAGTTAAGCCAAAAAAACACTCCTAAAACAAAGAAAAGGTGTTGGGGGTACAATTCCTAGCACTTATTATAACACTTTTACTTTCAAGAGTATGTTTGCAGGCAGACAAGTAACTCACTCTTAACCGAAACTGATGTTACGTTATGTTATGTTATGATCACAGTAACCATAACCTGGGTAACAAATCTATATATCTGCTCCATTTCATGATTCGTTGGGGCATGTGCACACCCGTGGGTCAGCTTCTTTTTTAATCTGCACATTTCAGTCAGTGTTTACAAAGCAAACAACATGGCAGAAGGGAAGCTGAGAGTGGCAGCGGCTGCTCAAACTGTTTTGTTCCGTTATCTCAGGATCATGACTTAATAATCAGGATAACAAACTCAGAGATTAGCCACACGGAGTAAGCCTTAGAGTGTAACCAATGTGTACAAAGTCTGAGGCTGAATAAGCAATGCCAAGAGCAATCATATTTGATCATTGCATGTACTGTATATAATCAAGGTGTGACACAGCAGAAACTGGAACAACAATCGCTAACTTACTTAAGCTGTGAGGTTAAGTAGGTTACCGATACCCAAGGCAATGATTTTGAAAGCATATAACCAAGATAATGAGGAAAAAGGTCTGCAGTACAGTGAGGAAAAGCAGTAAAGGTTGCCAGAAGTATCTCTTATATCTTGGATTTGTCCTACCTGTGTTGGGTTGCCAGACCATTTCCACAGCTGGCGTCCAGGCAGAAGAGGAGTCATGTTAGGCAGAGGCTCAGGTGACGACATTCTCTGCCTCTTAGCTGTTGCCGGGTCCTTGGAGGCAGGTTTTGACTGCTGGCTCACAGGACTGCTTTGGCTCTGATGGTGGCTGTTAGCAATTCCTTCTTTCCTCTTCAGCTGGGTCTTCACTGTGCCACTGTTAGCCACCATACTCCCTTTAGACGCAAACTCCTTCCTGTCTTCTGCTCTGTCAGCCCTCGACTTTGAACCTGAGACAGCCATGCTGGCTTTAGCCACGAAGCCATGAGCCGGAGCTGAGGCGGAGGGAGATGAATTGGAGGTGGTAGGGTCAGGGCTCAGGAGGTCAGAGGTCATGTTCTGCCTGTGCTTGTGTTTATCCTGCTGGAGCAGTGCGCGGCGCAGCAGCACAGAGGAGGACTCTTCATCAGAGGAGTAAGAGGAATCATTTTCAGATGAGCAGAGGGACGAGGAGGAGATGGAGCCAGAGGAGGAGGAAGATGAGGAGGATGAGGAGAAGCAGACGGAGAGACGAGAGAGAAATCGACCACCGCGGTGGGATGAGGCTGCTGCGCTTCCTCCACGTGACTCAGCGTCTTGACCCTCATCCTCATCATCCTCATCCAGCTCAGAGTATGAGCTTGGGCAGTCACTTTGGTAGTCCAAACTATAATCCCCCCCTTGGACTCCATGACCTGCTGACAGAAGATCCTTCCTCAGAGGTGGAGCGCCCTTTACAACAGCCTCAGAACGCACTCCGGTATTGTCCCCCTTCTTGCCATCCTTCACCAGCAGGGCAGGATGAATGTATCGCAGTGGTGCCCCTGTGGAGGCGAGACTCTTTCCTCCTCTCCCTCCACTCCCCCCCAGTCGAAGCAGGGCCTTGCTGTTCTTCGTTTTAGGAGAGGTCACTCCTTCATGGTCAAGCTTCACCAGGAACTGTTTCCTGTCGCGTTCGCTCAATGGCTTCCTGCTTCCAGCTGCCATTGCCGTGGGGACAGCTGGAGAGCAAGCAGAGGACAAGGAGTCCCGGAGCCCAATCGAGGCTACTGTGGTAACGGGTCGCCCGACCACAGAGCCTCCAAAGGTAGAGTAGCCGTTGGCGATGCTGCTGAATGAGTCACCTTCAAAAGGGGAGCCAAAGATGCCTTTGAAAGGCATGGGGGGTCCGAGAGGGTGGGAAGTGGGGCGATGAAAGAATCCCAAGTCCCGCTCACGTATCCTCCTCTGGGTCTTACGGGATGTCCCATTGAAGAGGAAGAAGTCAACTGGCGGTCTCTTCCTGGGCGCGGACCAGTTCAACAAGGAAGCGTTGCCTTTGGTTACAGTGTCTGTTACTGGCGTCGGTGTGCTGGCAGTCTTAGGCACTGAGTGGATTTTCTTCGGTCTGCCAACTGAAAAAGGAGACGGCAACAGAGAGGAGTTATAATCAATATGGACTGACAGGTCTGAGATTAATCGTGGAACTAAGAGCTTTAGAGAAACTTAATATCCTTATCTCTTTGATCTTCACCTAGACAGGTAAGTTTCGACATAACCATTAATCAAAGTACAACAAACCTGGTAAACATGTCTCTCCCTCCAGCTTTATTGTTGCACTGAGTTTGTGATGAGTTTCATGTATGTTGCATAGCTACAAAAAGGACACTGATGACACTTCATAAAGTAATGATTAATGTGATCATATAAAGGGTGAATGAAAGCCGGCAAACAAGGAATGCTCGCCTTTGACATGGAGGCATCTGATAATTGGTTGACAGTTGAAACTCTGTCTGTAAATGTTTGGGGGATTTTAGTACGGCCTGAGGGGCTGTGTGTCTGTGTGCAGGTATTTACTAGTCAGACCAGTTCTTCTCAGACAACATAAATTAGAGCTATCGAAAAACAGTTTTCCTTTCACACATGAACCAGACAAAAATCACCTTCCAAACGGGCAAATCTCTGCAAAACGTTACGCGTTTGTTGAAGGGAAGGAGGATGCCTCACCTGGTCTTTTCTCCTGGGGCCTCCCTGCTGGGTCCTCATTGGTTGGTTTCTCCGTGGGAGCATCTTTCTTCTCCTGGGTGGAGCTTCGTCGGCCACGGCGACCAGGTGAGATCAGAAGTGCTGGAGAAGGTTCAGCACCTGACAGAGGAAAGAAATATAATGCTGGATATCTGTCTGTCTGTCTGTCTGTCTGTCTGGCTGGCTGGCTGGCTGGCTGGCTTCCTTTATCTCTGTCTATACTCACAGTGGATTTGATATCCTGGGGGCAGAAGCCTGATGTTTGCGAGAGAGATCCTTCCTCTGTCTCCATCATCAAACTCCACCATCACACTGCCCTCCTTCTCCTCCTCACCTGGACCTCCTAAAGCACAACAAACAGGGCAGAGGACATGAGTCCCTGGAATGTACCAGTGTACCTGTGCAGAGTAAGTCTGTCGGTCCGTCTCGCTCACCTCGATGGACGTATCCAGGGTAAAGACAACGGGAGCGCTCGCTCCAGTACGCACACACTCGTGTACCCGCAGTAAGGATGGCCTCGGTCTGCGGCCGCACGTCTAACACCTAGAAAAATCACAGATTTCTCATATGTAACTCCTGTGGAAATTTATTTAAAGGTCCCCGCACAACTACCGACAAAACTGCAAAATGGTAAGACATGCAGCCTTGACACTGAAACTCACAGCTTCCTGAAGTAGTTGTTCCAACGAGTAGATGCGTGGCCGATTTCCTCGTTCCCCTTCGATTACAACACTAAATCTAAGAGGAAAAAAAACAATTTTGACTCTTAAATTCAAGGTTTGGTGCTCAGTTTCTGTCACTGACAGCTTCGCTGGCTGTCACTGCTGTGTTTTTTGGCTTTTGTAGTCATCTAGACTTCTTATTTGTCGAGATTCTCACAGATGCCAGGCATTCAACGAGCGCTGGTCTAAGTTTTAAACAAGACTCTTGTCGTATTGTGTCTGTTTAGTGCTTAACTAAAGGGTTTCCCAGAGAAAGATCCCTCTCAGACTCTGCTCTTATCTGTGGAAGCTTCATGTTTTATTATGTAAAAGAGTCTTTAATGTTTAGCGCACTTCAACTATACAGCACTGTGGGAAACTCTAAACTCTTTAATGGGTTTGTGTCTTACATGTCAGGCAGGTCCAGAGTTTGGACACAGGCGGCGTACAGCAGCTCATCCTCCTTAGAGATCAGGATCTTCAGCCCGTCCACAAGCATCTCTTTACTCAACACGCAGTTTGGCAGGGCTGCAGAGGGAGGGCGTGGTGGGAAGATGGATGAATGGAGGAGACAAAGGGGGAGATATACATAATTTGTGAGCGTGTTGAATTATTGCTATGTGACGTGAACAGGAAGGCAAAGAAAGGGGTGTGCATGCATGTGTGAAAAGGAACCAGCATTCTTTTAAAGGATGTGTCACTGTTTATGCCTACCAGGTATTCTGCAAGGCATGTTGGGGGGGAGGTGGGTCAACATTTTCTCCTGTGCCTCCTCCTCCTCTTCCTCTTCCTCTTCCTCCTCCTCCTCGCCCTCAGAAAAGCTGCTTTCCTCATCCAACCGAAAGCCGTCATCGGCCGCAAAGCTCTGCAGGAGCCGGCTCACTGCGTGGCCCTTGGCCTGGACAGGAAGCAGGATATGACATCAGTGGACAGAAAGCAGGATATGTGATCACTCATCATATGCACAAATTAATAAACAGTAAACAGGATCTGCAAGTGACCGAATCAAGACTGATGTGGTGAATCCATCAGCGCAAAGCTACCGCAGGCAGCGACTTCACTTGAAATGTGATATTTCAATTAAGCGTGCAGGATTTTTTTTTCTCACTTGTCACCGTTTACTCAAAGGTCAAAGGTCACAGTCAGTCATAACTGCAGCTCTCGAACAGATAGACTACCATATTGCCCGAGGATACATCAACAGGGCAGACGACTGCTCATATAGAAGCTTGAACTAGAATTGACATTCTCACCGTAGGACACACACAAACACTCACACACAAACACACACGCTCACACCAGATACTATCCATCTCCAGACCGGTTTAAGCTAGTCTATCTTGAGATGAATGATGGCTGATGATGGAAAGTCAGCTCACCCAACAGGTTTCTGCTTGTATTTAGCCTTTCCAAAGAAAAGACCATAACATTCAATGCATGAGATGATGTGTGTGTGCATGTGTGGGCGTGCATGTGCTGTCTCTTGGAGTTTTCCACATCAGGAGACCATATATTTTAGTGACAGAAGTTTCGTCACCAGAGGGCATGGGTGATTATTTCCCTTTAGTACTGGTGGTGCGTGTGTGTGTTTGTGTGTGTGTGAGTGTGTGTGTGTGTGTGCACAGGCATGCATGGGTGTGTGTAAGGTTATGGCCAGTGATTATCTTTGTACTTCTGTGTTTGGTTTGGAGTTATGTGTTTTTGGACATTCCCTCACAATGAGTCAAAGACTAGAGCAACCTCGCGGCACTTTCTCATTAAAATGAATGTGGGTGTCTCGCCAACGGCTGCCTGCACGAATACAACAGGGCCGCTGGTGTGTTAATGTAGCAGGCAGGCATGCAAACGCACACCTATGACAACGGTTAATGGTATATTTAACAAAGTGACTGATTTTAAGCCAATATACTGCCTGCCTGTAAAGGAGTTATTGGTAGGTAGTTTTAGTCATAATCGGCAGAATTTTCTAACTTCCTCACAGGGTGTGGCTCACTCGACAAGGAAGGAGTGAACATTAGGCAAGGGCTTTTCCAAATTCCTCCTTGCTTCTGTCTTTCTCAGCCTTTTTGTGCACACAGCTGAAGGAGTGACCTTCTCTGAGTCACCTTTTCTTTTATACTCACATTTCCAGTCAGGCTGACCCCTGTCCTGACCGCTGTTTTGTTCTGTACACGAAAAAGCCAGCATGTCCCTTTTGATCATAAGCTCATTTCCCGAAATAACGCAATTACATTCCTTACCACGCTTTGACAGCGGTAATTTATTGCAATACTGATTATATAACCTCTCTGTCGCGCCTCTAAAATTATCAAACGCATCTCACCTTTCCCTTTTCAATCCTCCCTCCCATTATGTGTGAATGATCAAAGGAAACAAAATCGTTGCAAAGCACATAGATTTAAATGATTGTTGAACTTTGGGCGAGCTTTTAGTTCCGACATTGAGTCCAAATTTGCGCAGCAGCAAATGATCAAGCTCAACAGGTATCAACCTCAGGAAGTTGTACATGTTAAAATGTTAAAGAGGGCATCAAGAAGGGACCGAGACACTTGACACAGAAGTGAACGGGTGAAGCAGCTGAGCAGGGAAATGCCAGTTTTGTGGGCGTTGTACCATAAATTACTGAAAGTAACTTACTGCTCTGTCAGTGCAAGGTCACAAGTCACCATACCTCACCAGACACTATGATGTCTCACCTTTCCCAGAATGCCGTGTCCCACTGAGCTCCTCCTCATGGCTTCCTTGCTGGCCCTGTTTGCTTCCGTCAGAGCTCCGTGGTTCCCCCGACTGTCCAAAAAGCTGCAGCCCACCGACGACACATCCCAGCTGGGCAGGTGTGATTTTCTTGTCCCCTGGCAATCTGGACGTCCTCTTTCTGTGCTGGAGAGGCTCGACCTTCTGGGCTCTGTCCTCTGATCCGTGCTGGACAGGCTCCCCATGCCTGAGCCTGAAGGGGATATCATGGCAATTAGATGCACAATCTGATATCGGTGTGTTGGAACATCATTAATGAAACGGATTAATCGTGTTTTTTTATGTCATAGCCTAGCAACCCAGCAATCCTATCCTGTCCTTTTAAAAATGTGTTTAAGGGTTAGGGTCAGGGTTACAGTTGGGTTAAGGTTAGAGAAGTTAGAGTTAGGGTTATCCTATCTTATCCTTTTAAACATGTGCCTAATGTTGTGAAAGAGTATGTTTTGACCATCTTTGCCTAAATCTAACCAAGTTGTTTTCCTAAATGTAACCAAGTTTCTAGCTCCCTAAACAAACATCGACATCAAACTGAAAAGAAACAAAGTAGTTGTTTCATAAGTTTCAATGGTTGTTCTGGAACAACATTCATTATGACAACGCAACAATATCAGATACACCAAAATTGGAGCGAGCAGCTAAATTGCAGGATTAGATATGGTAAGAGATTGTATTTAATGTGAGTTAAGAAATGTAGATTTTGTAGTTTCCTGGTCTTCCAGAGTAACATGACAGTTATTTGACTCACTTTTCTGAGAACGTCAGATTGTTATTGAGGAGATAAAATCGCTCAGCCTTCATATCAACATCACTCACATAACAATTTTTTTCTGAGGGAACTACCATTTAGTAAGACAAGAAAACACTAATAGTCATACGCATGTGAAAATAGTTGTGTGATGGGTGAGACGTAGCATTTCCAACCTGAAAATATTATACTTCCAAATTCTCCAGATCCCAAGCACATCACGTTTTCCTTCACCTTGAGTCAAAATCTGAACATCGTAAAGTAAAACCGTGTTCATATGGCAGCAGCATGTATAAAGATCTCACCTGGAGGCCCTGGTCTCTTACTCCTGGCTTTCTGGTTTGCTTGGAGCTTGCAGGACTGCGACGATAAAGGCACAATCCCAGCAGGGTTTGCATGAGCTTCTTTCGAGGACGAGCTAATCTTCATGTCACCGGCTCCATCTTCGCTGTCGTAGCTGCCCTCCTCCTCCACCTCTGTGAAATCGCAGCATCAATATGATCAGTCAGTGAGCGAAATGTAAACACTGTTAATTAAAGCCAGGGGCTCACTTAATGAGATATATTGACAGCAAGCTTTCAATGTTCCTCCGGCGCCTACAGTTCAGTTCACGAGCTTCTGGCTAAACTTGCATCATCGTAATGCAAAAGTTAGAAGAGCGAGGGAAACATGTTGCCATCGATTGATCAAACTTCTCTTGATAGCTGCACAATAATGCAGTTTGTTCCTTAACTGCAGAGGCCAATGTTGACACAAACACACACACACACACACACACACACACACACACACACACACACAGAGACACACACAAACATGGACACATACACAGATTGTTATTGGCAGCTGTGTGTCGCTGACTGCGGGGGTCGTGTCGGGTGTCGACACATCTCTGACACACTTGTCACTTACATGGCGTCCTCATCAACACTCTGCCTCAGTCACACACAAACACTGACCCACACACAGACACACACATTCAACCACAACCTCTCAACAACATCAACGCCGCAAAGGTTTTTCCTGAAGTTGTGTCAGTTTCAGAGTCATTTTATTTAAAGTCAGGATGAGTTTCATTGTTCCTCTTCGACTCAAGCCACCGAGGAGGGCATTTTCACAGTGCTGGGGAGGTGAAGAAGAGAGGGGAGGACCTGGGTGTGACATTCTGAACGGGGCCAGAGCGGGCTCACGTTACCGTATGGTGTTGAGGGCAGGGGTGGCTGTGTTGCATGCCTGTGGCAAGTCGTTAACGGTTTTTAACGGTTTGACAGACGAGCTGGGAAGTGAGAGGAGGCTCCCTGATGACGGCAGACATCTCACTTTGAGATGCTTCGTGTGTTCACACACACAATCACACACACACACACACACACACACACACACACACACACACACACACACACACACACACACACACACAGACGTACTCTCATAGCGAAATCTCACAATGTCTGGTTGATGTTCTCTGAGCCATCAGCCAAAATCAGCGTGACTCATGTGTGAAAGAGCCTATGAACTCTCTCTTCACAGCACTGATGGACCATTTGAACATTTCTTTTTCACATACAAAGGGTTTAAAATAAAGGCCATATAATTATTTTGGTGGTATTTTAAATTTTTTTTTTTATCAGCAAGCATTCATCTGCTGGATTTTAGAACACACAGAAAATCCTGAGAAACCCCTTGTGTGTCACCCGGAGTGAAACTCACCGTGCTCTGAGCTCTCGCTGTCACTCTTCTCTTCCCTAACTTCCTGTTTCTCAGATGTCCGGCCGTCCTTGTGGTAAGGTCTGTTTGGGTTGATGCCCATCAGCACTTTGGGCTTTCGACCCCTCTTCCTCTTTATAGTCTGACCAGCTGCCCAGTCCTCCTGCAGGTCTGATGGATTGACAGCGGAAAGGAGTTTAGTCTTGGCATTCTTCTTAAAAAGTAACACATAATGTTTGTTTACAGGTCTTGGGGAAGACTACATTACCAACAATGCAATGTTGCAACTGGATGCATTTTAATCAGATCACATGCGGCTTCCTCTGGAGCCAAAAACGCTTTATACTATTTTTTCATATATGCAGTAATTCTCCCCAAGACCCGTGAACACACTTAAATGAGTATATTTGGTGGAACAGCCCTTTAATGGATAGTTAGCATGTGCTCCCTCTGTAACTACCTTTTCTTCCTCTGCAGTGATTCTTGGAAGCATCTTCTTCACCAGGGGTCCCTCTGCAGTGCAGCATGCCTGCGGTTGGTGCACCACGCTGGGCCGCAGCCTTCTGCTTCAGGTGGGTCACCCGCCTGGCCAGCCTGGAGCTCAGGGTGCTGGGTCGACCTCTGTGCTTACAGCGAGCTTTCATCTGCAAACGGGGAGCAGAACAGCTCATTATTGACTAATTTCTTGCCGCTAATTGAAACATCCAGGAAAGGGAAAAAAAACATTAGCAGCGGGAAGTGGCTGTCAGTGTGTGCAGATGATCCAGGAGAGACCACAGAGGGACTGACCTGTGTGGAGCTGAGGCTGCTGAAGCCGTGATTGGTCATTTTCTTCCTGGCTTTCTCCTCCAGTAAATTGAACCCAGCCCTGGAAAACATAAAAAACACGAGACATAAATGAGGACTTGTGGTGTATAAAACGGATCACAGGATCAATCTGATCACACATTTGCTTCCTTTTAAAAAGGATGCTTTTCTCTGTGAGGCTGCCTCTTTGCTCTCCCTCTTTCTAGTCTCATATCCCTCTCTGCCGGGGTTCACTCATTGTCTCACTCTCTTCCCACTCTGCTTCTACACTCATTTTGATGAGGTAAGAGACGGGCTCTGCCGAGCGTCTGCGCAGTTTGACGGCAAACACAGAAATATTCAGTGGCCCTGCGAATATGAAACTCACCACATGAAAGGATGAGAATTATCTGGTGTGAAGGAGAGTGGAGAAGAGACAGAGGGGGGAGGAGAATAGTTTAGGGGGAAGGGGAAGAGACAGAGGGAAAGATGAAGCAGTCTCGGGGGAGTCTGTCCGTTGACCGGAGCTTCAGGGCTCAATCGATAAACACTAACCTCTATTGAATACTACTCCTCCTTTTCTCTCTCTCTCTCTTTCTCTCTCTCTCTTTCTCTCTCCCTCTCTCATTCCTTCATTGTATGCATGCACTCTCACACCACAGGCAGCCAGCACACACACACACACACACACACCCACACACACACACACACACACACACACACACACACACACACACACACACACAGCGCACACACTCTGACAGCAGCTGGTGTCTGAGGCAGGTGAATCCTATATTCCCACAGAGGGAAGGTTTGGCTCTCAGCATCTCCACTCCCGGGAGAGGAGAGGAGAGGAGAGGAGAGGAGAGAGAAAAGAAGGGAAAAGCTGAGATCTATCTATGTAAAAAAAAAAATATCTAAAAAATATCTGAATGATTTGTTTTCCAGATCACATCTGTCTGTTGCAGCTCCCCCCGTGTTCACCTCTAACCCCTTCTGAGCTTCTAAGCCTCAAAGTTGACCTCATGTCACGTCCTCATCAACTTTACAGCGAGAGCGCACATACTTTGTTCAAATACTTGCATACTTCTGGTTTGGCAATATCATACAATACAATTCCCCCGAGTACGTAGGGGAATAATTATGAATGATGAATTGGAAGAGGGACTCTGTCAGGCCTTAAAGGCACCGTATGTCATTCTCTGCCACTACGGGTCCCTCCATCAAAACACTCATGGCTGAATGAGAGCCAATCCCTGCAGCCTTCACGAAAGATTCCCCAGAGGCCGGTATATCAGATGTCCAGTGTGTCGGTTTTAGAGGCAACTAGAGGTGATGTTGCAGACTGCGTCCAACTGAATACCCCTCGTCTCCCACTCCACAGTGGCCGCCAAAAACGCAATCAAAGCAGACATGATATGCTCATTCTGAGGCATCAAATCTTAGTTTCAAGAGATTGTGCACTGATGAGCACACAAAGATGCTCAGGTGTCCACATACTTTTGTCCATACACCGTATAAGCGTGTACCAGGAGCCACCGTCGGTTGAGTTTGCTTACTATTCCTCTCTACCGCTCACTCTTTCCCTGTTTCATCTCAACCCACAACTCTCACGAGGAGATGAAAGCATAAACAAATGATACAACGCTTATTAATAACAACAGAAATGCTGCTCAGGCACGTAGCGACCAGCGCTACTAATTAAACAACTTCTGTGTGAATGTATGTGTGTGTGTGTATGTGTGTGTGTGTGTGTGTGGTGCACCGGCATGTACAACCAAAGCCTTCCATTGTCATTTTCATTAGCGCCTTCTAATCATGGTAATCGTGACAAACCTTGAGTTTCTCTAATCATTTTATCAAGGCGAGGGGTGCACATGCTAACAGAGGTGGGGCGGCATGAGAAAACACATTTATCATTATGACTGTTGAATACTGTGTGTGTGTGTGTGTGTGTGTGTGTGTGTGTGTGTGTGTGTGTGTGTGTGTGTGTGTGTGTGTGTGTGTTTCCCAGCTCGTGCAGGAATGTGTGTGCAGCGTCTGAGGTGTTAAATAATGTGTGGTTGTGTGTTGCAGCGGGTGGGGGTGGTGTTGAGTCGTTTATCACTGTAATAACTGTACATCAGGACTTTGTCCAGCTGTATTAATATATGCTTGAGGTTCACACAGAATCAGGGCATAATCAATGCAAGTGATAAATATGATTAAAAGTGATTAATGATGATTAATGAAGGCCTCATCTCCATTACCTTCTCTCATTTAAAATCACACCCAGCTCACAGCTCCCATCATGTAACCCATTTTGTGCGTGCGCCCGTGTGTGCGCCCATGTGTGTGTGTGCGTGTGTGTGCATGTGTGTGTGTGTGTGCGCGGCTCCTTCCAGTGCCCAATCAAGCAAATCATCAGCTATAGAGCATTTGAATCAATTCATCTGAAGAAGAACTTCTTGAAAATCAACCGTGCCTTTCACTAAAAACACAAACAGAAATCAGGATGAATGAGCGGGGCTTGCCAATCACACTGATTATACTGACGCAATATCAGGGGACTGACCTGAGTCTCTTGGAGCTCTCTGCGGCAGCTGGGCCGGGGGTGGACTTGCGTTTGCGGGGGCGGCCGGGCCCCCGGCGGGCAGGGCTACGGGGGGTCTCCTCTCTCCTGCAAAGAGGAAGACGAGGAGGGTAAGGAGGAAGACGGAGAGAGATCAAAGATGCAGTCAGGACAGCAGGAGAAAACAGGGCGAGACTTGTATCGGCTACAGGTCAAAATGCATTAGGTATGAGCAGGCTGCAAGTCCTGATAAATCAGGAGGATGCAGCATGACAGCAGAATTGTGAATGTTGGAATGCACGACTCAATCTAGACAAAAAGATGTGTGTGTGTGTGTGTGTGTGTGTGTGTGTGTGTGTGTGTGTGTGTGTTGTCTTTGCTCACTGGTGGTCGTGTTTCCTCTGTAGCTTGGCCAGTTCCCTCTGTTTCTCTTTGTAGCGACGCTGTAGCTCAGCCAGCTGGACACGCATGGCCAGCTCCTCCCCTCCCATCGTCTCCATGGAGCCCTTCACTGGGCACACCTGACACACACACACACCCACACACACATTTCAATGCTGAGCACACACCAGGTTCAACAGTCACTGGATATGTGAAGTGGGCAGCTTGTGTTTGGACAGCTTGATGATGATTAGACGGATTTTCCTGCGACTACAAGCTCAAGAGTTCAGTCACTACAGCTGCAGTTTTTGCTCAAAGGCTTCTGGGAGATCGACCTGGCGCTGGATGTAAAAACTGTAGTAACTGGCATTAACAAAAATACAAATAATGAACCTTTCCGTGATTAAATGATTATTTGATGCATTGTAGATTCATTTATATTTTTTAAATGGTTTGTTTAATGTGGTATGCACTATGTAGAAGAAACTTTAATCAGAAAAGAAAGATCTTTATTGACCCTTTTTTTAATGCTTAAACTAAATAAACAAACTCTCTCTGTTTTCATGACTGAATAAACTAAATAAACAAACTGACCTTAAAGGACAACACAATGTCATACTGTTTTACTTTGTTTGTATTTGGTGGACCCTGCCACATTTCTTGCTTCAAACAGGTTTCTGGGGACCTTATTTTCTCCTGAGAACATCTTGTTTATTCCGTCATGGAAAGTTTGTATTATTTCCACATTAATATTATTAATGAATAAAATTCTGAGTTAGAATTTATCCTTCAAAACTACACAGTGGCCATTTTTTAATTAATCG